>JAIXND010000654.1:117822497-117917216 GCA_023646645.1 Varanus salvator macromaculatus | reverse complement strand
CTCTCTCTCTCTCTCTCTCTCTCTCTCTCTCTCTCTCTCTCTCTCTCACACACACACACACACACACACACACACACTCAATTTGTTATAAATAGAAAGAACAAGTCCTTTTCATGACATTTACAATGACCTGGAAAAAATCGTTTAAAGTGTTTCCTTTTAAAACATATAAAATACGGAAGGACTTCCCATGCTTTATTTTCTCAAAATAAGGAAATACTTGTGCCAATATCCAAGCACCTTATTCTTTCTTCTTCTTCTAAAGCAACAATTCTACAGCATTGGAAAGGAATGAAAGAAAGGAGATGTCAACACCAAATTAGGCTAATCATTACCGTATTTTTCGCTGTATAAGACGCGCCTGACCATAAGACGCACCTAGTTTTTAGAGGAGGAAAACAAGAAGAAAAATATTCTGACTCAAATGGGCACAACATCACAGGCACATTCCCCATCACTTCCCCATGGGCTGCACATCTGACAGACTTGCTGCACACACATGTTCACTCTATAAGACGCACAGACATTTCCCCTTACTTTTGAGTGGGGAAAAAGTGAGTCTTATAGAGCAAAAAATACAGTAATTATGAGCTTTTAAAGAAAAAAAAGTTGTTTTCCGTTGTGTTGTCTGGACACATAAGAACACAACAAACGTCCTGCGGGCCACCCAGGTGTGCTCCGGCCAGCCATCCTCTATGTGTGGACCAATGAGGAAGAGGCAGAAAAGGCAGACGGGAGTGATGCACTTTGGGACTGGGC
The DNA here is from genome assembly GCA_023646645.1 of Varanus salvator macromaculatus. Lineage (NCBI taxonomy): Eukaryota > Metazoa > Chordata > Lepidosauria > Squamata > Varanidae > Varanus > Varanus salvator. The sequence continues at coordinate 117,916,457 of JAIXND010000654.1, read as the reverse complement.
TTTGGGTGCAGTGGATGATGGGATGCATGCCAGTGGTGGGAGGACTGAGCAGGGAGCATGGAAACCGCAATAAAATAGAAGCTGCTTGATTGTCTGTCAGATGGATCGTGGTTAAAAAAAAAGGAACCATGGTAGCCATGAAGGATTGCTTGTCGTGCTGTGTGAACACAGACACTGAGTGATCTTCTGGGCAAGAAGATACGGTCAAGGGAGCCAAAGAATTCCTCAAATCCCAGGGAATTTGCTCCGGGGGCTCTTACTTGGGGGATCAGGGCTCCCGGTAGGGTAGGGAGCGGAGGAGAGCAGAGCCGCCTGGATGCAAGGTATGCATGCTACAGTCCGGCTTCTTCAGAGCCCTGCAGATGGGCCTGTGAAATTGGCCATGGAGCCGACTTGCTGGGGGAGAGGAAGAGGAAGGCAGAGGTGGCCTCCACCCCCTGCCCACCCTGCACAAAATGTTGCATGCTCAGAGGCTTACGGGCCCCTGACCATCCTGCCTCCTTAAGCACTCCCCGGAGCGCTGGCTTTTGGCCAGGTATCATCCTGCAAGCTCCGGGTTCCTGAGCCACGCTTTCCCTGTGTTTTGGCTGAATCTCTGCCCAGTTGCACTGCCTGTAATGAAGGCCATGGGGGCTTTGATTCACCTCCCTCCCCCATTTCAGTAAGCAGAAGGCAATGCCAGTAAGTCAGCAGGCTGACAGCAGCCGCTAGGAGCACTGGATTGCACTTAATTTGATATCTGGCAAGCGCTGGCAAAAGTCTGTTCCAATCGAAGCTGTCGAGGGCTGAAAACAAACCGAAGGATGCATTTTCTGTGCTTTCTTGCCCGCTCCTGACCTAAATGGGCCGTAAACAAGGTACACATTTCAGAGCTGTAAAATGGTCCTTGTAAAATGCAGATTGGATGGCTATCATTCCCTGTAAAATGCTCTTTGCGAAGCTTCCAGCCAGACTTTCTTGGCTGAAAATAAGGACACATAACTGAACTTCCAGGGCATTTTGCTGGCAAGGCTCAAATGGATGGGTACTTTCCCCACCTTCCTTCCACCTTGTCTCCAGTACAGGATAGGTAGGTAAGAGATACAGCAACAAAGGAAGGTCATAGTTATGGGGGAGACATTCCAGAGCATACGTGGACGTGCCAAGAGCCCAAGAAAGAGAAAACATGTTGGGAAATTGAGAGTCACTGCGAAGCAGAGCTTGGCAGGGCAAAAGAAAAACAAGAATGCGGGCTACCTTAAGGAAGTTGAAGTAATAAATCACATTACTCATGAACAGGTCACCTTTGAAAATAACCTCAGGATTATCCAAGCTGTTCTGTGATCGCTTGCAAATCTGGACAGTAAACAGAAGACGTGAACGGCAATGAGGAGAGCAGATAGCACAGGGACCCACGGGAGGTTAGAGAAAGGAGCAATAAATTTGCTACCTTAAGCCAGGCCAGGAGGGATAATTCCTAAGACTGATGTGCGTGTTTGTTTTTCTGTGCCTGGTTACTTCACCTGAGGTGCAAACAGCAGCAACACGTGAGGAAGAAGAGGGAGAGAGAAGCCCCATGTGGGGCCTAGTACATTGATCAGGGTATGTTTTCATGCTCCAGAATGACTGAAACTAATTTCTAGGATTCTTACTGGAGAGCCAGAAATCGCTTAGCCACCACAAGGCCGAACCTGCCTGTCCAAAGCCTCGGTGCCTGTAATGAAAACCAAAGCCCATGCACTGTTCTCACTCTCTCCATGACACTCACATCAGATTTCTTTCTGTCCTACTTCTTAGGAACTCCAAATAACAACCTTCCACCATACCCAATTCTTTGCCCGTCGACTCCTAGTATGGGACCACAACCTCAACAACACACCCTCCTAAAAGATGGAAGCACATTCTTTGAAGCAATCCACCCCTCTGTCCTCTGCAAATTACATTTAGGATCAGCCTGTGGCACTCCGTATGTTGCTTGCACAGTTCTGTTTTCCAGGCCACAAGCAAATTCAGTGCTACTTAGTGAAATCCTAGATAAGAGGGGGGCGGTGTGTCTTATTCCGATGGATGTAGTTCATGGTTGTTTGGCCATGCCGACTCTGACACAGTGGCATCTGGACAGACTATGGAAGTGGGCAGAGGATAACAGGATGCTATTCAATGCAGATAAGTGCAAAGTCTTGCACCTGGGGCATAGGAACAGGCGTCACAAGTACAGGTTAGGGGACAAGTGGCTGGAGAGCAGCACTTGTGAAAGGGACCTCGGGGTACTGGTTGACCGCAGGCTAAACATGAGTCAGCAGTGTGATGCGGTGGTCAAGAGGGCGAATGCCACCCTTGGTTGCATAGCCAGAAGTGTGGCTTCTAGATCAAGAGAGGTATTACTACCACTCTACACGACTCTGGTGCGCCCGCAACTGGAGTATTGTTTCAGTTTCGGGCCCCTCATTACAGAAAGGATATAGCCAGGTTGGAGTCAGTGCAGCGTAGGGCCACAAGGATGGTGGCTGGTTTGCAGGGGATGCTGTATGAGGCGAGACTGAGGGAACTGGGTCTCTTCAGCCTGGAGAAGAGGAGACTCAGAGGGGATATGTTGGCAACATACAGGTATGTGAGGGGCTGTCACATGGAGATGTGGAGAGGCCTGTTCTCCCCTGCAGAGGAAGGCAGGACGCACTCCAATGGAGCAAAGCTCAGGGAGGCAAGGTCCCATTTGGATGCCAGGAAGCACTTCCTGACAGTCAGAACCCCAAGGGTGTGGAATGGGCTTCCACGGGAGGGGGTTGGGGCCCCATTGGTGAGGGTGTTCAAAGACAGGCTGGACATGCACATGGTGGGCATGTCGTGAGCGGAGCTAGCTGGAGCCGGGGGTCAGACTAGATCACCCAGGAGGCCCCTTCTGGCTCGCACTGTTTCTATGCTTCTGTGCTCAAATGGGTCAAACTGAGCTTCTCTAGCAGCTGCCTCCACCCCCAACTTCAGAACTAAGTCCTGGAAGAACTAAGCCCACTGGAATTCCATTTGCATTTTGCCGCCCGTCTCATGTGCGCTGTGCGCTGCACGACTTAAGAACTCCAGCGCATAGCGACGGCCACATGTTCTTAATCAAAAAATCATGTCCTCCACTGGGATTTCTGCAACTGATTAAGCTACTCATCCAGAGTCTCGTGTCCCCAGACGCCGTGTGTTAATAACATGCTACAGCTCCTTCAAAGGGAAACACAGGCTCACGTTTCATGGCTGGCTGAGATGAGGCCATTTCGGCTCTGTAAAGGAGATCTGGGAGAAACAGGGCCAGAATGAGGCCAAAGGTGTTCATCTGGGTCCTGCTGGAACTGGCCGGAACATCAGATGAAGGTTTTTGCTTCGTTCACGGTGTTTCTACTAGTGCCACGCACGGCGCTCGTTCACCTCCCCAGGCTAATCGCGGTGCATCCACAGACATTATCATATCAAGCGAGGAACATGTCAGCCTTCGTACTGCAAAATACGCGCGTTCAGCAGCAAAAGAGGGGCAGCGAACCTGCGCTCTAAACGGAGACCAACTTCAGAAATTTTCCGAAGGAAACCAGAAATCAGAGGGGGATGAAAGCGGGGCAGGCAGAGCTGGGGAAGAACGAAGGGACAGCAGGGGAAATGCAGCCGCCCTGCCCTTGCGCTGCTTCCCGTGCAAGGAGTGCCTGGTGGGAGGCCAACCTCCAGAACTGGACGGTGGGTTGTGGGGACCGGAAGGTGGCACCTGGCACCCACCTGGCAGACGTTGTAGTGCTCGAAGAGGGACAGCAGGCCAATCTCGCTGCGGCTGGTGATGCCTTTTAAGACGGTGACGTTCCCATTCCCGGCATCCAGCTCCATCGTGTCATTGAAGACGTTGGGCACGGCCTTGCCCGTCAGCAGCAGGTTGACCAGCTCCTGGGTTGAAGGGGAGAGAGGAGCATTAGGGTGGGCAGAGGGGCGCCGGACTCTCTGAAGGGCTTGGGTGGGGCAGGCCTGTCCTTCTCCAGGGCCTTCGCCTGGGAAGGGGCTGCAGCTTTGGATCCACGGCAGTCGCTCAGGCCCATTTCAACGGCCGGCCACTCTCCCCGAGGGTCCACCAACGCCCTTCCTCATCTCCCGCACAGGTCCCTGGACCTTACTGCATCCCAGCCTTGTCTCCCCGTTGTTTCTCCTCTTCTTTCCTGAGGACGAGCTTTGATCCTCTGCATCTACCACTCTCGGCCTCCCATTACCCTCGCCCGCTGCAGTTTTAGCCCACCATTTTGCCTCTTGCAAGGAACCGAGGCAGCTGGCACAGGCGTCCTCCAGTCTGTTTTATCCACACAGCACCCACCCTCTGAGGTGGGTGAGGCGGCGACTTGAACCGGCTCTCCCAGGTCCGCAGTCCAGCATTCGAGCCACCGTGCCACACTGGCTCCAACACTCTGGAAGGACCTGGCGCCTTCTCCTTGGTTACATCTGCCACCTGGGAAGGCTTCCCAGAACCTGTTTACAGTGGTGCTACGAGGCAGGTCGCTTTCCAGATCCCTTATGGAACCCCACACCTTTATTGTTGGCTGATCTCTTGCCCCTCATCTTCAGCCATAACAAAACTCTGGCATACAGAATTGGCGTGCGGCCGTCTTGCCTTGGTCTCTTGTTCCTCCCTTCACACTTTTACCGATTCATTCGCAAGACTTGCTCACTGCGCTTGTGATGGTTGGCCAAGAGTGGCCCAGCCGGCCGGAATACATTAGCTCCATCTCACTGAGGACCAAGAGGAGGGAGAAGGGAGCTGCGAGCTACGATCGGTTCCCGCTCCCCGCTGGAAGCAGAACTGCGGCTAGCGGCCAGCTGCTCCCCCGGAAGGCAAATGCCCGGCTGAGGTCGCCCCATGCCGATGCGCCCACTTAAGCAAGCCTAGTGACTGGTCAATTGCCCAGAGGCCCAAACAATCGGCAAGAAAGCATCTCAGAGTGGGGAACGGGAGACGTCCGGATAGCGAGCACATGCAAACAAGAGGCTCTTCTGGAAGATCTGCCCAGGTGTGGAGGGAGAGCGGAGGAGAAACGCTCCGGGGGAGGGAAGTGGGGAGGCCTTTCTGCAGTGCAGATGAGAGGGAGTCCTGACCGTGCCATGGAGGCTGCAGGCCTTCAAAGAACCCGGGAGGCCGTTCAGTGCAGGGCCGCATGGCCAGACTCGGCTTTTCTGCTTTCGCTCCCACTGCATTGCCGATCTAGGCCATCTGTTGGTCTGTGCTTTGAGACTCAGCAAATGTGTTTCTGTTTCTGCACTTTTTGCCTGAACTGAATCGTGGGGCACCTCCGGAGGAGGCCGAACTCCCTGGGGGAGGCCACCGCGCTAGGGAAAGTCAAAGGCAGGCGATGCGTGGGCTCCACCAAGGAAGCCACAGCCTGGGATTTAGGACATTGGAGCAGAGACGTCACGGTAGCACTTTTGGGGGGGCTTCCATTCATAGCCCGGAGACATGTTGTGGTAGAGCGGTACATTCACCGTGCCTGCCCGTGTAGCAACTGGGGCTCCTTCGCAGTCATCGGCGCACCGATGGCTGGAGCAGCTCCGCTACTCCCTGCAGTGCCCTTGCCCACCGGGACTCGCATCAGCAAACCTCGGGGAGGAGCCAGCGATGGCCCCCCAGAAGTCCCGGCCCACCTCTCTGAGGAGCCCTCAGCATTAACTCTACCGGCATGAAGAGCAGAGCAAGCGACAGAGGCCAAGCCGCACGCGAAGACTGGTTTCGCTTTCCCCTTCGTGTGAGCAGCCCCTGGTCTCCCCATGTGAGTTCCTGCTGCAGGGCAAAGATTGCTTTTATCCTGGCAGAGACAATGCTGCCACCCACCTTGATCCGACTGTCTGACGGAATGGGAATCCCTCTGGGAAATTCAGCAAACCAGCCCCTTGTCTAGTACAGGCATTTTGACCCCGAAACAGAGCGCGCTCCCTTATTTACCTGCGTGCAGTACCCATGTGCCCCGATCAGTTGGTTTGTGCTCACATCAAAATCTCCGCGAACTCTGGTGGGGAAAAGGGAGTGAGAGGTAAGAGCTGGGGCTCACCAGGCCCAGCTCCGTCGTTCACACACGCTGTGGCTGCCACACCCTTGAAGGAAAGGAGGGCGTTTTGGGGTAAGGCGAAGTCTTTGGACGCTTTCTTCAGAAAATTTGTTACGCAGTAAAATACAGGAAGCAGCGTCCCATGAAGCAAAGGAGAGCGGGGTGGTTTTTCTCAAGTGGCAGCCCCCACCCACTTACAAACAATTCCTGGTGTGTTGGGATTTCCCCTGCCTCAGAAAGAGAAGTACAAATTCATGGAATTGGGGCACAAACTTACCTGCATTCAGATGAAACACAACCTGTAATTCCAGCCATGAGGAATGACAGCTGGGAAATTCTGGGCGTCACAGGACTCGTTTCTTCAAAAAGGGACAGCAAACCAGCAAAACCTTTTGCCATTGTGGGTCAAACCTTTTTATATAAGTCTTATTTTAATTGTTAGAGTAGACTTTGTTTTTAGTTTATCTGTGTGTGTTTGTTGTTCGTTGTATTTGGTTTGTTGTGTATATTTGTTTAAGTTGATTTATTTAGTTTATTTAGTTTTGTTTATGTTTATTTAATTAGATTTTTAGTGGCTGAGATGCACCGTGGGGGGGGGAGGGATAAATTAATATGTTTTATTGTTTATTGTATTTTAATTATGTTGTTAGCCGCCCCGAGGCTTCATTGCGATGGGGCAGCCTATAAATGTTTTAATAAATACATAAATACATAAATAATAAAGCTCGTGCTCTGTGCCATGCTGGAAGGTCTGATAGCCAAAAGATGGCAATGTAGGTGCCAGGGCAACCTCAGGTGGCTTCATCCGACTTACAGGGTGCCACAACCAAAAAGGATGTACTTTCCAGTCACTGCCAATCTACCTTGTCCAGAGGATGGATGACTGAGGTTGGGCATAACATCTAGGTAGGTCCCTATGGGGGAACAGGTGGTCCCTGAGATCGCTCAGGTCCAAACCATGTAGGCTTTAAAAGTCTCCACCCGCACTTCAGATTGTGGCTAAAATGGCTGACAGCCGGTGTACAAGAGCCGTCCCTGCAGCCGGTCTCGGTTACTGGTACTTTGGACTAAGAGATGCTCCCAAGATGTCTTGAAAGCCTGCCAAACATGCAGCATGTGAAACTCCCCAATCCAGCTCTTTGGACCCTGGCCAAGTTCTGTGACATACTATAAAACAGATATTAGATTTCGCTAGGATTATCCAAAATCCTGTAAGTGTGTGTTGCATCAGTGGTGTGCGTTTTGAATTGCTCCTCACTTTAAAGCCCCTTATTATTTTTTCCCTCTGCTTGACAATCAAAACAAACCCAACGATTTTATACATTTGCAATGATTAAGTCAAGACTCCAGGGGAATCAGAGTGGTTTAAGTAGGATTTTGATATGAAAATCCTCCCCTAAAGTCAAATATTGGAATCCGTATTTTTTTTCTGTGCTTTTTTTTAACTGATTCCAAGAATAAGATCAGAGAACGATCTCCATTGTTCCTTCCAGTGCCAAACTACAGTACATATTAAGATGTGAGAGCTAAAAATAATACTGAAACTTAGCAAATGCCATGAAAACAGAATCCAAATGATTGATCTCAATAGAAAGGCGTTGACACCAAAATAATAATATCATATTATGTGAATGACTATTTAAAAATCTTACTTTTAACGCGCTGAATTGATAGGGCAGAGAAAAAATAATGAATAGTCAAAGAGATTTGACTTTATGGACAGAACCATCTCTGGCCGCTGTCCATATTTTAGTCTAAGAAACACTTGGGTCATGGAATTCTCATACCTTTGCTTGAAACAACGGACCACTGCGACATACGTCAACTAGGGGCTGTGGGACATGAAGTGTGGACAATAGGAGGAAGTTCTGATTCCACTGTTGGGTGCAAATGTGATGGGAAGCTGGAGTTGTACCTCAGGCGTCTGAGGAGAAGCAACATCTGCAGTTTGCATCTTTTGTGGTAATGAGGAAGTAACTATGAAGGAAGAAGCTTAAAGATTTACGGCTCGCTTGAACTAAATCCTGCCTTCCAGGGTGGATATGGCACATACACACAACCTGGGAAAACAGGCATCCCGTCTCACCAGCCGTGTCGGAGCGTGCCTTTGCGTAATACTGGGGCGATGCTATATGACCTTGGTGTGCCCACGGCTGGAGTATTGTGTGCAGTTCTGGGCCCCTTGTTACAAGAGATATCGCAAGGTTGGAATCGGTGCAGCGAAGGGCCACGAGGATGGTGGCTGGTTTGTTGGGTGAGCCAGATGAGGTGAGACTGAGGGAGCTGAGTCTTTTCAGCCTGGAGGGGAGGAGACTCAGAGGGGACCTGTTAGCGACATGCAGGTATGTGAGGGGGTGTCACACGGAGGTGGGTAGAGGCCTGTTCTCCCCTGCAGAGGAAGGCAGGACGCGCTCCAATGGAGCAAAGCTCAGGGAACTGAGGTTCCATTTGGATGCCAGGAAGCACTTCCTGACAGTCTGGACCCCTAGAGTATGGAATGGGCTTCCATGGAAGGTGGTTGAAGCCCCATCACTGAGGGTATTCAAGGAAAGGCTGGATGTGGACATGGTGGGCATGTTGTGAGCGGAGCCGGCTGGAGCTGGGGGTCAGACTAGATGGCCCAGGAGGCCCCTTCTGACTCTGTTTCTATGTTTCTATTGGTCAGTTAACTTAGTGCTGTGCACTGCTGGACGCTCTTCTGGATTTCACCCTAGGTGTACCCCTCCAGCCATTCTAACTTGGATGCGGCACCCCACGTCTTCCCAACTTGGGCTTTGCAGATGTTGTCAGACTCAAGTTTCCACCACGGACAGCATCCATCATGCAAAGATTCTAATGCAGAGATTTTGCCGTTGGCCAAAGCGGACACTTCAGGTGGCTACCCATAACATCTATACTAAAAACTAAATCTTAATTAGAACGGGGCAGAAAAACAAATATGCTATAAATAAATAAAAAACAACAAGCAATTGAAAACAAACAGCCAAAAAACAGGCCAGTCCAAAGCTAAATCTGTTCATTGCAGTCCACGCCCAAGCTGAAAAACACCTAGAGAGAAAAAAATACGTATACTAAGATGTATAGAATTGTGCATCCTCCATGCCAGACAAATGAAAACCAAATGACCGAGCTCCCAGCTTAAGAGCCGCAGAAAAAATAAATAGATAAAAATACTTAGCACATTTTCCAGTAACAAGAACGGTGTCAGGTCAGCTCAACAGGAAGATACATAAAACAAATGGTCTTTGCCAGGAAACTTAAACAATAAAGGTGCAATCAGTTCTTTCCTAATATCTCAATAGAAATTGCAATATAATAAAACAGAGTTCCAGTCTTTAAATCCCCAGGAAGAACAAGCTTGAAATGAAAGATTCTTATTGAGCCTCCTCTCCGGCAGAACAGCTGGGCAGTGTTCATCCAGGCCGCCGTGAAGGCTGTCTCCGTTGCTCCCAATTGCCCAAAAGAACAAAACTGAGCTGCCAAAGAGATCTAATTGTTCTGTTCAAGATTGCACATGCTTAATAAAGGGACTTCTCTGGGCTTTTCTTTGGGCAGAGGAAAAACGCTCAAAGGGAGAAACGCCCTCAGCCATGAGGTTCCAGCGGACAGTCTTTCGGCAGCCCTTTCTAGAAAGGGCTTTGGTGCTTCATATGGCAGTAGCAAGCGTCCTGTTGGCCAAAGCAGAATTCAACCCGTCCGGAGAGAGTAGGCACTCAAGTTGCACCTGCTCTGGAGTTTAATCCTGTTTCCAGGCACACGGTGATGTGTGAGCTGCATACCTGGGCACCCCAAGGACCATTCTGCCCAGATAAAAAATTCCTTTGCCTGCCAGCAGAAGGACAAAAGGAAAATAGGAAACTCAGCCTCGCCCAGCAAGTAGCACCATGACGTTCCCAGAAAATTAATAGCTTGCTGCTGGGGAAAATGTTGACATCCAGACACCGAAACAGGGCTGGCCCCTCTGCCTGTTTTAATTGTAGACTTGCCTGTTTGTTGGCCACTTAAAAAACTAAATCCATCACATCTGTGTGTTTAAAGGGAGGCCTGGCTCTCTCCCATCCATGTGGCTGAGCTGTAATACTCCGTGGGCGACCTCACAGCCCTTCTTCATGGCATGAGCCCATCCATGTTACGAGAACGCGCAACGGCAGGCTGGCTGGATCCAGAAATTACACACTCTGTTTCGACACGTGTGCGTGTTGCCATGAACGGATTTGGTTGGCTGACGTGAGATGTGACCATCAAGTTGATCGTTGTATGGCTGAAGGTTGTTTTGGATGGAACTTCCCTTCAGCCTGCATCTTCAAGGTGGGCAAGATGTGGCCTGCAAGCTGCATGTGGCACTCACTGCACCCCCAAATCATAACCCCCCCAATAATTAAAACAAAATGGTACCCACAGCAGCCATTTTGAAGCCTTCTTTTGACTCTTTTGGTGCTTCTTAACCACTCCACATGCCATTTCTTCTTTATTTGTTTCTGTGGGTGCAGAAAAGGGACTTGATTTAACTCCGGACCTGAGAGGCTGGAGGAGTTTGCTTGGTTTGCAGTTTTCAGTGAACCTGCCCCGACCGTATTTCCTGTACTAGCGCAGATTGGAAAACATTTATCTGCACATCTCAGAATGTTGCAGTGCTCAAAAATTGCACACCAAAATGTGTGTATTGGGGAAAGAGATGTAGAAAAATGCAAAGATGAGAGAAAGTCGCCTGTGAACATTAACGTGACTTTTCAAGTGATCTTAAATAATTGCGGAATGATGCAGCAATTGGACAGGACTGATGGTACATCCCTACCTGTAGCAAATGCTTGACTGTTTTAAACCCTGCAAACAGAAATGCAGCACCTCAGGGAGAAGCATGTTAATCCAACCCTTTCCCTCTGTGCTGGTTTTCTACTTGCAGGGATTTTGTTGTTGTTGTTGTTGTTGCAAACCCTTGATCGCCATCCTGAAGTCTGCTCTGGAATGGGTCACTGAACCGCCAGGGTGCTGCATATTTGGACTCAGGCAAGACAACACCAAAGAGCCCCAAATGATGTCAACGTAGGCCAAGCTGAGGTGGGTTCATGTAGCCTGAAGTGCTTGATCCTCTCTGATCTCTGAAGCTAAGTACGGTCAGGCCTGGTTAGTGTTTGGATGGGTGACTTGAGCCCTGCATTGGGAAGGGAGTAGACTCAATGGCTTTCTAGGGTCCTTCCAACTATATGATTCAAGGACCATAACACAAAATACCCAGAACCACAACATGCTAACAAAAAGAAGCTGTTGACAATCCACAAAGGAAAAGCTGGAATGATGATGGAGTTGGAGATGGTGATGGGGTATTTCAATTTGAAGATAGCTTCAGTGAAGGAGAAAATAGTCCATACTACCAATAAATGGACATTAGAATGCAGAGGAAGACAGGAACTTATGTGATGCCAGCGCAATCCCATGCGGAAAAGAGCTGGACATATTTCCAGGGAAGTTGAGGAACTGGCAGCATGGAGTTGAGTCTTGAGATTGAGCTAATGTGATTAAAGCGAATCACATTTTCCATAGATAGCAACAGATTGGTTTTAATGGACCAAACAGCTTTCTCCTTGACCTTCAAGGTCCCTGAGAGTCTGAGCTGTTTTCTAACTGCTATTGTTTCGCTTTTTAAAAAATGATGTTCTATATTTTCTTTAAACTTAAAACACCAGCCATTGTTTTCTTCATCCTCTCTCTCTCTCTCTCAATTTTTTAAAAAAAGAATCACTTCAGAGGGGAAAAGTTAAAAAGCTTCAAGACTTGTTGGGACTCCAAGCTGAGATGGGTATCTTAATTCAAAACATGCTTTAATCCACATGGGAAACGCATTTAAAGCAAATACGGGAGGTCAGGAGAAGGTTCTCCCAAGCCGCAGGCTCCGGGTGACTGTGACCTTGTGTACAGTCTTCATTGAGTATTTGGTTCCATCCAACAAGTTCCAAAGGATGCCGAGAAACTGCAGGGAAGCACAATTCAGTGAGAACGCCAGGGACGTGTGCTAATGCCAAGAGCTGAAATCAGGCCAGTGACAGCCCGGGGGAGCGGCTCCTTGTCCGTGGTGGCCCCACGGAAAGGCTCGCTGAAGCCCCGCCCAGCCGCCCCGCGGACATAAGACTGAAGAGCAAGTGCTGAGGGACTAGGAATAGACGGGGATGTCCTCACGTGCCCTGGAGCACATGCAATCCACTTGGCCATCGTCGCCGAGCTCCAGGGGCTGCGCTGAGTTTCCGAGCCTGCTCCGTCTGCCCTCGGCTTCAGTGGAGCCTTGGCACCTGCCTGCTCCGGCCTGCACTCTGGCCAGCCTCTCCAGGCGCCTGCGCTTCATCTCCCGGGGTGCCAACTTGCTCCCGGCCCGGCTTCACCCCACCAGAGTCGGACCTCACTTGCCGATGGGCCTCCCTTCTCATGACCTTCCAGCAGCCCGGCCCCGGTGCTCTCTCAAGCCACAGGTGCCTGCTGCCCACATCCAGGTGTGGATGCTCACCTGGACCCGGCTTTGATGTCTTGACACCCACCTCTCCTTTTCACGTCTTACAAAAAGTTTTATCAAATGGAAGAAGAACTCGGTGCATATTAGGTCGCCCACGCTCTTTCCACAATGCAGGCTGGACACAAGTGCCCCTCCTTAAAGGGATTTTGGCTTCCATCCTTTCCCCGTATTATTTTGGCATTTGTTTTCAACTGGAGACAGCAAGCGGTCACTCGATTTGCCATATGTGTCTCTCTTGCATGTGTAGAGGCCCTTTCCATCCTGTTTCCCCTTCTTTAAAAACAATAGCACTTAAAGCCTGAATTCACACATACATTGTCTTTAAATGAGTCTGAAAGCGTCTTTTCTTTCCAAACACTTGTTTCGAGACAGATTGCTCCTTATGGGGGAGCAGGCTGTTCCCAAAAATACATTCAGACGTGCACAGTTTGGGGGACCATGGAGTGCCGATCCACAGAATAGTCTGGGAGGGGCGTGGATTTCAGTCCGCACAGATCAGAGGTTTGACAGAGCTGTAAAGTCCCTTCCTCCCAGTGTATGGTTCGCACATTTCCCTGGCTCATTCTGAGCTTGGCACACTGCTGCCCCTCACCATGTCTGTACCAGAGACTCGGTGGTACAGGTTTCCTCACATGAGAAAAACTGAGGGCATCCATCTTTTGCCCCTTGTCTAATCAGAAGGGGGGATTCCAATATTTGTAATTCAGATCCTCTTAAGAAAGAACAGCCCTCTCCTTTAAGTTGCTGCCTGGCCCAGCCGGCTGAAAAGGAATCCACATTTAATTCTCAGGGTGATAAGGGATAAATTCGTCAAGCTTGCACAGCATAAACAAAAGATAAGAACTGGGATGGCTTAGATTGCCTGTGTTGCTTCCTGTCACTCATAGCTTTAGTTCTCAACATAAGGACTTTTTGCTTGCCGGGTATCTTTTAATTCACTGCTCGCTCTCTCTCTGTTGTCTCAGAGAATGAGATGTCCTCGATTCTTATATCATCTTGGGAACAAACTCACAAGATGGCCTCTGGGGTACCCACCCCAGAACCCCCTGGCCTAACTCCCTTTACCCCGTCAGTGTTCCCCATTTCTTGTGCAAGAGTTCTCTGCACTGCATCCTAAAAGGCTGAAATGCCCCCTCCCCCCCAGGCAGTTACTGCTTCAATCTGCAATGCCATTTGCAGCTTTTGAACAAAGCCCCCCACCCCACCCCGAACAGTTTCCCTGGAATTGCATCAGCCCTTGGGCTGAAAGAAGTTCCCTGCCCCGCTTTGGAAAACTGCCGCCTTCCGTCCTTGCCGTCCCAGAGCTCCCCGGCCAGCACCTTAATCTGCAATACGGAGCTAACTGTGCCTCATTTGAGACGGAGAGAGAGGAAGGTACAGCGTAGGAATCTCTCAAGTATCACTGTGCAGTGCATCGAGCATTACGGTAGTAACACTTGGCAGAATAGCTCTCGCAACTTCCCTCTGCCTGGACCCCATAACCAAGCTCTCTGGCCTGCCTCGGATGGCTAGCCCCAAGAAAGCCTTGCTTGGGGGCAATGGGGAGCAGGGCCTTTTCACTGGTCCTTCTGGAACAAGCTCCCCTCTGAGGCCTGCCTGGCACCACCTTTAATATCTTTTTAGGTTAAGACTGGCCTCTACCACAGGGCATTTAATTAGTTTAGAGAGGCTTTGTTTAGCGGCTTAAAGCAGTTGCTTGATTGATTTATAAAGGCTAATGTAAATTCTTTATATACGTTTTGATTCAATTTTACATTTTGTATGGTACCCCTTTTCGTGATGTTTGTGATGTTGTTTGTATTTTATGCTGCTGTTCCATGTGCAGCCGTAAACCGCCCAGAGAGCTCCGGTTACAGCGAGGCATAGAAATCAGATAAATAGAATAGATATAAATAAATAAATCCAACCATTCCTAAACCTGCTTTCTATAACCTCTAATATGTGACCTGGGACTTCTACAAAGCAGGGAAGAGATAAGCAGGAGGGCCTTTGCGGGACTTAACTGCGTCTTCACACGAGCCTCACGGCAAGAAATTCCGGCATGTGAATCTAAGCCACATTCAGCATCATCATAAACACGTCTCAGATTGTGCATGCTAAGCTCTTTGAACATTCAAAAGTACCATGTTCTGCATCATCATCAGTCATTCTGCAACGAACAGCCACCTATCTGGCATGAGGCAGAAGACTTCAATGGGGGCATTTAGAGTAGGATTGATTAGCCATCACTGCTGGAGGTGTGCCAGTTCTTTCTCCAGAGTGGTTCCGCATGCTGTTTCGGGAGCTTAAGAATTTGGGAACCATGTGGAAAGGGGAGGATCCGAGCAGAGCCATGCAAGCATCAGGGCTGGGCCATGGGAGACTCGCATATTCCCCCCCCCCACCACATCCCACCAACACGATCCTGCTTCTTCCTTACGATTTCTTGATTTCTGCATTTTCCGGAGTGATGTGAGAAGGAGCCACGAGGACAGAGCTCCAGCACTGCTAGGGGAGGAGCGTGTTGGCTCTTAGGTGTCCCCTCTGACTCCCCGTAGTTTAGATGGGCAAATATTCAGAACGGTCCTTTTGCATCTGAAACTGTAGATCAGTGGTGGCGAACCTATGGCACGCGCGTCACAGCGGGCACGCAGAGCCCTCTCGGTCGGCATGCGAGCCAAGTCTCCCCAGCATCGCCCCAGCAGCTGAGCATTGGATAACAGCGCACATAGGGGCCATGCGCATGCTCAGAAAGGAGTAGGGGTGCCAGAGGATGACGTCACAAGCCACAACTCATTAGGCACGACTTGTCCGAGCTTTCGCATGGCGGGTCAGTGTGCTGCCAAGGATATATGCATATACATTTGCTTGGACTGGCTGTGAGGTGTTTTTTCTAAACTAAGACCTCAGTTTTCAGGGTTTATTGCAGTGTTGGCACTTTGCAATAAATAAGTGGGTTTTGGGTTGCAGTTTGGCCACTCGGTCTCCAAAAAGTTCCCCACCACTGGCTTAGGGTTGGAAAAATGAGGTATGATTTTGATGGTTGGAATGCATTTAGAATGGGCAGAAATGATGTACTGTGCAGAAAAAGCTACTCGAGGAAGGCTGTTTCAAAATTCCTTTTTCAATGGAACTTTCCCCCTATATTAGGGTTAGGGTGTGCACCAGGGTAGGGTTAGGGTTAGCAAAATGAGGTGTCCTGGCATGATTTTGATGGTTGGAACGCGTTTAGAAGGGGCAGAAATGTTGAGCCAGAAATGTTGAGAAAAAGCCACTCAATGAAGGCTTTTTCAAAAGCGCCCTCTTTTCAATGGAACTTTTGCCCTGTATTAGGGTTAGGGGTGTGCACCACGGCAGGGTTAGGCCAGTGGTGGAGAACCTATGGCATGCCTGCCACAGTGGGCATGCAGAGCCCGCTCTGTCAGCACGCGAGCCAAGTCGCCTCACCATCGCCCCAGCACCGCGACTCATTGGCTTGTGACTCATCCAGGCCATCGCACGGCCGGTCAGTGCGCTGCCAAGGATATAAATATAAATTTGCTTGGTCCAACTGTGAGTTGTTTTTTCTAAACTAAAACCTGTTTTCAGATTTTATTGCAGTGTTGGCACTTTGCGATAAATACGTGGTTTTGAGTTGCAGTTCGGGCACTTGGTCTCTCAAAGGTTCGCCATCACTGCTCTAGATGGTTGAGGCTTGTAATGAAGTATCCTTCTCGGACACTAATAGCACCCCTTGTTCTTGGAGTTGATGTTCCCAGCATACATTGCTGAGCTATGGATTTCAGTGGTCTAGAGGAGCATGGTCCTTCCCGAACATACCGGTGCTGTTGAAGATGTGGATTGCAGCGATGAGAAACATTACGCATGTGCATCTGGTACAGCAAAAAGACAGTGGATGTGCGTTGTGCAAGGGGAAAAGTTTAGGGTAGCTGATTTCTGACAAAGTCTAAGCTAAGGAATTCCATCTACGGTGAGTGAAAGCCTGTTTCAAGAGGTTGCCCACACCATGCATCTTGCAACGATATCTCAGGGGCTTAGCAACCAACGTGATCTTTCAGAACGAAATGCACAGATACTCACAGGTCGATGGATCTTGATAGTATCACGGACAGCGTCAGTAGAATGCACCCGTACGGGCCGATTTCGAACTGCAAAGCAAGGGGAGGGGAAGTCAGAATGGCAGAGTGTCGAGTGGCGATTGCAAACCTTCCTTCAGGACCCAAACGGGTATTCATTTACTACTCCTGCATTTTAGCCATTTCTATTTGGCCTTTCCAGAACAAGGACGTCCGTGCTGAACACTTCCTAAGTATTCCAGCCATCCCTGAGTTCAGTGTCCTGTATTCAGAGTGTTGGTTAGAGCAAGAGTGCTGAAACTCTGGTCTCCGGATTTCTTTGGTCCGCAACTCCCATCATCCCCGGCATCGGCTCTGTAGGCGGGGGCTGATGGGAAGTATAATCCAACAAGTGCAAGACCACAGATTCCCTTACCCGTCCGATACTCGAAGCTACCAGATGAATGCAGGCACATGTTGCTTTCATTGGCAGCTGCTCTCCAGGGACTGATCCAGCCCTGCTCCCGAGGGCCCACAGCTGGAAAATCCAGGACTGCGCAAAGCAGGGAGCTTTGGCCCTGGGGGTTCGGATCCGGAGCGGCACAGGTGCTCCCACCCAAGCAACGAGCAGACAAACGCTGTTTTGGTTCTACAAGCAAATAAGCAACTGGCTTTGCCGGCAGGATCCTTCCTAAATCTGCTAAGATCCGGAGGTGCAGTCCTGGGCGTTGTAGCCCTCAGCATCTGAACACCACCAGGCTGGGCAGGATACTCCGTGCACAGCCGCCTTCCTGGATGTGAACAGAAAAGCCACACAGAACTGGATGCCAGGCCAACTGAGAACAGAAAGGGAGCGCTGCAGGATCAGGCAAGGGCGCATCCTGCTCTCACAGTGGCTGGCCAGCCGCCCGGCCAGAAAGCCGCAAGCAGGACAGGAGCGCAAAGCGCCACCCTGCCCAAGTTCCCCAACGGCTGCTGTATGTGGGCATCCTGCCTCTGGTCTGGGAGGGAGCCAGTATCCATCAGGGCTGGCAGCCAAGCAATGCCTTATTTATTAGATTCACGCACCCCCTTTTCCTTTTTTTTTTTTAAAGAATTCAAAGCTCTGCATTATTCCCCTATGGTCGCTTAGCCCCCAGCGACCACCCTGCAAGGTAGGTTGGGTGGAGAGCCTGTGCCTGGCCCAGAGTCTTCCAGTGGGCTCCCTGGCTGAGCGGGGACTAGAACCCGGATCGCCTGAGCCCCAGACCTGCGCTCTTAACCACTGCACCACACTGGCTCTCACTGCTTATCCCCTGTGAAGGAGTCCAGTCCCTTTTTAAAGGTATCACTGCATCTCTCAGAAGCAAATTCCATCACTTAACTACAGTGTTGTTAGTCGCGAAGTCATGTCCGACCCATTGTGACCCCATGGACAACATTTCTCCAGGCCCTCCTGTCCTCCACCTTCTCCCGGAGTCCACTCACGCTCACACCAACCGCCTCAGTGACTCCATCCAGCCACCTCATCCTCTGCCGCCCCCTTCTCCTTTTGCCCTCAATTGTTCCCAGCATCAGGCTCTTCTCCAGGGAGTCCTTCCTTCTCATTAGGTGGCCAAAGTATTTGAGTTTCATCTTCAGGACCTGGCCTTCTAAAGAGCAGCCAGGGTTGATCTCCTCTAGGACTGACCGGTCTGACCGCCTTGCAGTCCAAGGGACTCGCAGAGTCTCCTCCAGCACCACAATTCAAGGGCCTCAATCCTTTTGCGCTCAGCCTTCCTTATTGTCCAGCTTTCACAGCCATACATTGCAACTGGGAAAGCCAGAGCCTTGACTATACACACTTTTGTTGGCAGGGTGATGTCTCTGCTTTTTAGTGTGCTTTCTAGATTTGCCATAGCTTTCCTCCCCAGGAGCAAGCATCTTTTAATTTCTTGGCTGCAGTCCCCATCTGCGGTGATCTTGGAGCCCAGGAAAATAAAATCTGTCATTCCCCGAAATTCGCGGGGTTTATGTTCCCAAAGCACCAGCAAATTGTGAAAAACCACAAATTTGGTGCCGGCAATGGGTGCTGGCCGCCAAAGCGGTGCAGGCAGGAGGCGCGGGCCGGGGCGGGGGGGGGGCAGGTGTGCACGTGTGGCAAGGCTGGGGTGCACATGCACACAGATCGTTTTCTCTGAGCGAGTCCAAACTTGGAGGAAACGATCTCCTTGCGCGTAAGCGAAGCGCCGGCTTACTCGCAAGGAGATCGGCTTGGACTCGCTCGGAGAACAATCCCCGCGAGAGACTGAAGCCACAAAGCTGAACCGTGACTTCACGGGGGTACACGGTATGTGCTACGTCCAGAAGTACTTTCTTTTATCTTTCCTCTTCTTTTATCCCATGTCAATCCACAAGCCAGGATAACCCTTTGGGTTCTGGTGACATGAGCCAAGGACATCTCTCTCCTTGCTTTCTCCACACCACACCTCATTTTGTAGACCTCGCATCATCCTCCCTTCACGTGCTTTGTTGCACAGCCAAACAATCCTAGATGCGTGTAACCCTTCCTCACAGGGGAACTGCTTCATCTCCTTGACCATTTTAGCTGCCCTTTTCTGACTTTCCCCCAACTCTGCACTATCCCTTTTCAGTGCCAGCGCCAGAATTCTAAGTACGGCTGCCCCATAGATTTATATAAGGACAGTTGATCTTGGCAGTTTCGTTCCCAGCGCCGTTCCTAATTGGGCCTACAATGGAAATTTGTTTTTTCCACAGAATTTCACACGTTTCCATTAATGGATTACATTACAGAGTCATCCTCTGCTTTTTCATTGCTGCGTTGCCAATTATTTGCTGCCTTGGTTTTTATTTTGTATTTTATAATGTTGTCCCGTGGATATATGCAAGGAAAGGGAAAAAAGAAACATGGTAAAGGCACACAGAGACAGCTCATGTTTGCATTTTGCTGGCCTGCAAAGGTTCACAGCACTGAATGACGGCACCCATTTCCTGGATAAGCCTCGTACCTCATGGATATGTTGTTGGAGAAACATCAGCAGGTCTTCATAGGTTGTGAGGAAGTGCAACTTAAGCTGTGAAGAGAAGATTGAAGGGTGATGTTCATGCAAAAGTGGATCGGTCTGCATCCACAGGTACATAGGAGTGGAGTCGGAACCTGGGTGCAGCAGTCTCCCAAGGTTCGGGGAATATTCTTTTCTTGTCTACTGGGAGACTGAACCCGGGAACTTGTGCATGCAAAACTTATGGGCTTCCTCTCAGGTAAGGCCCTTTCCTGAAGGGCCCAGGTAACCAGTCAAATTCCAGGTAAGAACCCCTCAAAAGAAATATATTTGGCCTTGAGTGAGGCCAAGTCACGGTTAGCTTTGCCTAGTCGGAAGGGAACTCTGAGTTGCCCAAAGCAGTTCCCTGGGATGCTCTTTCCCATCACAGGTAAGGTAAGACGCTGTCTTGGACCAGGTGTGCAAATCCAGGTCTGCCTAGTCCAGCCTGAGGCCTTATAGATATATTGGGACCACGGAGGACATGCTTGCTGGGAATTATGGGTGTCGTGATCCCAATGGATCGGGAAGGGCCACCAGGTTGCAAACTGTAGGTCTATGCTAACTGGCAAATGCCTGCCTTACATGCTCTCCCAGTCCTTTAACCGGGTGTGCAAACCGTGTGTTCTTCTCTCAAGCCAAGATCCCTTCCCCACACTTCCCGCTGGATGGAAGCGGCCCTCCACCCACTGCAGGGAAGATGGGGGCCTTGCGCCGGAGGATCTCCTTTGAGGAGCTAGCACATGGAAACTGCTCCCGAGGAAGGCTTTAATTAAAATCGCTTCTATTTTTTATGATGTTAGTTCCACCAGAATGATCCTTCCAGCTCAGTAGCACCTTCCCTTGGTCTCTGATCTTCCACTTCTCACCACCCACCCCGGCACACACTCCTACTGCAGCCTCTTCTTGGAGGGGGGGCGGGGGGGGCTGTCGTTTAACCACACAACATCCTCCTGTGTTTGAGGCGGATGACATATTCTCAGCAGACATGAAGAATGGCAGCCTGATCTCAGCTTCTAATAAAAGAAAAGCTGGCTCTGGGGCTCCGTTACACCCGTTGGCGAGTAATCCGTAGTTACACCCTCTTCCTTCCCTGGGGGAGCGTGGATAGGATGCCCCCCCTCTCCTTGGGGAACAGCAGTGTGGGAACAGAAACCAAAAAGGGAGAATGCAAAATGATAAATTACTTCCTAAAGGTGACAACAATGCCCATCTAACACATTTCGGAAATATAAGGTGTTTTTTTCCAGGAGCAACCTTCAGAATTAGTGTACTAGTTATTGTTGGTTTCTTCTTCTTCTTCTTCGTCTTCATCATCATCATCATCATCATCTCTCTATTGCCAGTAGCTGAAGCTTTTATTAACAATTAATAAAATGCAAACAAGTACAATATCCCAATAACAGTAAAACCAGTAAAGATCCACTCAAAATTTAAAACCAAATGTTAACAATTGAAATACTCAGACAGCTTCATACCAGCAAAATTAAGTAAACATCTGGACAAGTTTGTTTGAATGAATGAAACACTTCAAAGGGAAAAACTATTGTGAAGGAATAAAACCCGCCTGTTAAAGATTTCAAAAGTTCGAAATGTTATTTCAGATGATTCTGTTCCCGAATGTGCTCACAGTGAGAACCTCGTGGTGCCTTGTTTGGGAATACTGGACCAGAACGCAGGAGATCCAGGTTCTAGTCCCTGCTAGGCCTCAAAGCTCCCTGGGTGATTTGGGGCCAGTTAAACACTCAGCCTGACTTAACTCGCTGGGTTGTTGCAAGAATCAAACAGAGAGGAGGAATATGATGCCCTGAAATATCAATACAGAACAGTTTCCTAGCTGGGCCGCACTGAATTGTCTTTGCTAGTGCATCTGAGAACTAGCCTCCACTTCTGCATTCTTTCTGTGCCTGAGAATCCAAGTAGGTGGGTCAGTCCAAAGACTTGTCAAAACCTTCTCTGCATTCTCACCATTTATCAGACACTGACCGTATCTTTCCCACTTCTTCTCCATCACCATTAAGGGCTAGAAGCATGGTTTTCCGCTTTGATGGATAGCTGGGATTCTCGGCATTCCAAGTCCTGCACTAGAGATTGCAAATTCTACACGTGCAAAATGGAAGGCAGCCCTCCTTATCTCCTCTATTTACACACGGCGTGAGAAATGGCAAAAACAGATGTGAAAAAGAAAAACGTACCGTTTCCAAGATTCCATCGGCTTTGTATTTGCCTGCAGGGGTGAACTGCTGAGTTCCAGCACACCTAAGAAAGGCAGAGAAACAAAACTGGTTTAGAAGGAAAATAGCAAAGGCTGACTGTACAGGACATTTCTAACAGATTTTGCACACATTGGCTTTTAGCGTAGGTTTGCATGGCTTTGTCCTCCTGATTTTGTGCGGAGAGGGATCCCGGATAGCTGGGCTGGGAATGGCCTTCTCTGCACATCTGCAGAAATCAACTAGACCTCAAAGAACATTGCTCCAAGCACAGGACAACCGCAGGTCTCCTTACAAGGGGACCTGCTGCTTAGTGATCGGATCCCAAGAAGATCCTGGGTCAGTTGCTGGACTACCGCTGTCTTCTCCGTCCAGCAGCAATTCTGGCAGGGCCTTCCCCTATCATCTCCTACTGGATCCTGGTGGTAACAAGCGGACCCTGGGCCTTCTTGCATGTAACGCGGGGGCTAAACATTCTGGCTCAGAGAGACTTTTCGGTGGCCAAGGGGGGGGCAGGAACCCGTGTGGCACCACAGAGCTATTTACCCTGTCCTGAAAGTCCCAGATCCTGTGTGTGGCATTTCCAGTGGAAGAGACTCCTGGGCAACAGGGTTGAGAAAGACCCTTTGCCTCAAGCCTTCAGTGGTCACTGGCAGCCGTAGCTTCTTGTTATGGGTCTGCAAGTTGTCCCCAACTTATGGCGAAATGCCCAGAAAATGCCCTGTCCTTTGCTGGGGTGGTGAGGAACCCATGTGTGGGGTGGGGATTCATCTGCTTCCTTGGGCACGGCTCTCCAGACTCTCCCCACTGCATGGGGCTCACCAGGAGTCGAGCCCTGCGCAACCGCAGCGCAAGCGGCGTCCCTCTTCCACACCACGGGCAGCTGCACCGCATGGGGGGGTGGCTCGTGGCACATCCTTCTCTCCAAGTGTTCCCGGCGGTCCCTGGGCTTGCTTTCTAAGACAGGCTGCGAACACTGCAATTAATTCCACCAGCTTCATCAGGATCCTGTCCCTGACAGTCCCGCTCGGCTCTTGCAAACTCAAGCCTGCGGCATCCTTTCGCTAGAGAAGGCGGCCTGGGTTAGGACAGCGCTGCTCTCGCGGCCTTAAACTACTGATCGAAGGAGAAGGAAGAAGGGGAACCCCAGGGTGGTTTGGCCACCGAGGCCCATCACGGCAGCAGCCAGGGCGAAGGCTGGGCAAGCCACGCTCCGGAATGGGAGCTGATGCGATGAGGCAGCCGCACACCTGTGCTTAGCGCAGCTGTGCCGCCGACACGGCCAGAAGGAAGCAGCGCTGCTGGGGAAATGATAGCGATGCTGGAGATGGCTATTTCCCAGAACACGCCGTTCACTTACAGGGCAATCGCGGCTCTCTCGTCACTTCCTGCGCGCCACAAAATGCGGGCCAGGGCCAGAGCGAGGCATTTGGTCCGGTGCGCTTCTGACAGCTCGGTGCCCCTGCCACATCGAGACAGGAAAAGAAGCAAAACGCATCAAGGGGTGTACATTACACAGACACATGAATAGGTTCTGAGGATCGACATGTGAGCATGTCCTATGCGCGGGCCCGTCGGAACATGAATGCGCCCTGAGGAAGGGCTGCACACGGACAATACCTCCAGGCACACAGCCTGTGTCTCAGCCG
This sequence comes from Varanus salvator macromaculatus, assembly GCA_023646645.1. Lineage (NCBI taxonomy): Eukaryota > Metazoa > Chordata > Lepidosauria > Squamata > Varanidae > Varanus > Varanus salvator. Next base: position 117,893,010 of record JAIXND010000654.1, on the reverse strand, counting down.
TGTTTGCGGAATCTGGCCTGGCGGTGGGAATCCAGCGGGCTTGGTATACTTCGTGCCAAGAGATGTGCACTTCGCGTGAAGATCTGCGGACTTTGTGTACTTTGCACAAAGAGTGACGCACGTTGTGCAGAGATGCTACCAACATTCCCGAGCACTGGCAGATTCGACCTCGGCTTGCGTTCTGGCTGGGGCCGAGCACGTGAAAGACATCCAGCACGTACAAGAGAGCTGGATTCTGGCCTATTGAGACTTCAGCAGCGACCTTTAATGGGATCTGGGCATGATCCGCTGCTCAAACGTGAAGCAAGGCCTACTCGTGTCAACAGTTCCTCAAGTCGGAGGCCTTCCCCAGCCAATCTGCCCCATCCAAGGGGGGCAGCCAGATCAGCCGAGGCTCATGTGCCTGAGCCCCAGTTCACCCTGCAGGCCCTATGGAAGGTGTGTGTGTGTCGGGCAGCGGGGGTGGACACACAGGTAGGACCCAGGATTGTGCCGGACACACGAAGCTGCTGTCATTGCGTCCTCGGCCTGCCCAGTTGCATCTTCTCCGGCGGCCTGAAGTCTGGAGTCATGAGTCTGACCACGAGTGGAGAACACAGTGTCCAAAGCTACACTGAGTCAGAAGCATTACATTGCATTTATACCCCACTTTCTTCCTTTTGCAAGGAACCCACAGTGCTAGAAGAGAAGGGTCTCTTCTCCATTTTATCCTCCTGTGAGGCAGGCAAAGCTGAGAGTCCGTGACTGGCCCAAAGTGACCCAGTGGGCTCCATGGCCGAGCGAGGACTAGGCCCTGGATCCCCGAGTCTCAGTCCTGCACTCTAACCACTATGCCAAACAGCTCGTCTGGAGGACCTTGGGCCCATCATTGTCACCGGCCTGATGTACCTCACAGGGCCGTTGTGAGGATAAAATGGAGGGTGGGTGGGGAGGAGAAGGTTGAGATATAAATGTAATACAAAAAGCTTTTGTGGCTGCGTCTTGGTAGGGTGCCAGTCCGAGGTTTTAAGAATAGCTGGTTTTCCCTGCTTTGTGAGTACGGAGAGCAGAGTCAAACAGGCCAGGGTGTTAGAGCAACCGGAAATCTTTTCTGAATCAAAAGCTCCTGGAACCAGAAGCTCTCTTAGTCAGAAGGTCTGTCTGCGAACAAGGTGCAAACCCAGGCGGCTGGAGCAGCAGGCCAGGCGGCAGGGATCCCGCCATCTTCCTCCTGCAATGGGCTGTTCAGACTGAGATGAAGTGGCCAAGCTGGGACTCCTCTCCCTTGATCTGCACCACCTGTGGCATCCTTTCTCCTGACCGCTAGTGGGTGGCTTTCCGTGTGGCGTCTTCCCCATCCCAGGCTGCCTCTCCTGAGCAATGGCAGTCAAGAACTTTAGCTGGCTACTATTTTGTTGTATTTTGGCCCTTTGCTTCTTGTCTTGGGGCTCTACCCACCATGGGACCGCAGTCCCAACACCTTCAAAACAGAATGGAAATGGAGACCCGAGAGCTTGGCCTGTAGAGTGTTTTCGCTGAGGCCTGTGACCCTGGAGGTGTTGCAAGCGACCTCAAGAGGCATTCAGATTAGCTGTGTGTGGTGCGGGTTTTTGGTTCCTCTTATCTTTTTGCCCAACTGTCCAACCCCCTTCAAAGAAGGAGGAAGAAGGCTCTCAGACCACACAGCCCCAAAGGTCACTGAATAACAGCATTGTCGTTTCTTTCATGTTGGATGCTTTGATTTGATGTTTAGTCTCCTTAAATCATTAGATCTTTTTAGACCAGAGATGGGAACATTTAACAACTCTGTATCTCAGGCTGGTATTGGCCATTGTCTGAAGGTCACATGGCGCCTGCACCGAAAACACCAAAGACTCAAATTTAGAACAGGGTCCAGGGAAGATTTTTAAAATTCTTTTCTTTGCCTTTAAAAGGAAACTGATGTCACAGCCTTTTTCAGTTTGATTTGATCTGATTTAAAGTTCATGTGTTCCTCCATTAAGGTGAGAACGCAACTCTTTCATCCGTGGTCAGCAAGGACACTGGACGGGGGCAAGTCACGGCGGGCGGGGGGACAGAGTACAAGCCTGAAATTGACCTGCTGCCAGGTTTGCTTGGCACCGACGCTTCAGAAAACAACGCGGGCATTCCGTTGGCGCTGAAGCCTTGGAGCGAGTGGAAAACCAGGCTGGCCAAGGGCTACTCCATCCTTCTCCTCCGCCACACTCCTCTCTTCCCAGCCACCCGGCGGACACTGCCAGCGCTGAGTCCAAGTTCCTTGGGCTTGGGGCCAGGACACCTGAAAGCTCTCCTTGCCCTACAGGTACCTGCCCAGATCCTGAGGCCATCTCTTGAGCAGCCCCTTTCCGAGCCCCACCTGTAGATGGTGCGGGCTACGGAAGGCCCTTCCGGCAGGCAAGGATTCCTTCTGCCGCTCACCGATAGCTGTTCCCCTCACACATCTTATTTCAGCACGCACAGGTGTATCTCAGCCGAACACATTCTGTTCAAAGCGGTCCCAAGGATGTTTTCAGCAGTGGGCTATTGCGTATCAGGTATGCAAAACGAGGGTTGTGCGACTCTCACTCATGTGCTCTGCACAGACTGATGTGGCTCTACACGAAAGAGGGGACCAAGGAACTAGCTGGCTCACCACCCCACACCTTTTAAATTGCAATTATTATTATTATTAGTAGTAGTAGTAGTACTAGTTTGCTCTTCTGTCATGGAACCTGAGAAAGCTTACCCAGTTACCCTCCACTCCATCTTATCTTCACAACAACCCTCCGAGGTAGGTTAGGCGGAGGGTCTGTGACTGGCCCAAGCTCACCCAGTGGGAACTAGAACCCAGGTCTCCCCAGCCCCAGTCCGACACTCAGCTACACCACGCTGGCGCTCACTTGGCTTTTTCGGCTGCAGCGGCTTCACACGCCTCTGGAAACTGCCCTGTAGATACGGAAGACCGCGATTCCTTCCGCAGGGGGCGAAGGAGACACGAACAGCACAGCAGGGTTTCCGAGCAAGGAGAGGGCAAATGACAGGACTGAACACCTTGGTTGTCACTGACAGTGACCCTGCAGGGCTCATGTGCACACACGCATTCCCACACAACGACACGCTGTTCCGAGAAGGTTCCTTCCGGTCCGCCATCTCTCCCTGCAAACCAGCCCCCTCCATCAGCATAATGTGCATTTTGCATGCCTAAACAGGGCTTTTCGGAAGGAGTGTCTCGGGGGCAACGGCCCCGTCAGCACGAGCTCATCAATCTCTAGTTTATCTCCCTTCAATAAGGTCAAGTTCAGGAAGACCCGTTTTCCCCTCGCAACAATAGAGGGGATTTTCGTTCAATTGGGAATGGAAAGCTCTCTGGCCTTCGGAACTGTTGACTTACCAAGCGCGGCTGTTCCTGTTACTGTCTCCAAAGATAAGATGTCGCAGGACACATGCTTGAACCGCTGCCAGGACCCCGCACGGGCCACCCTAGATCGCAGAATAAGCCACGAGATGAAGGAAAACAATACACGTTAGTTGATGCTTGGGTAGGAATCCTCCGAAAGCTGGAGCATTTTGTTTAGACTGCAGGCAGCCAGTCCCTCCGCCCGCCCCGAATTTATTCTGGCCACCGTTTATACGACACCAGAGATGTTGCAAGGCAGAGAAAGCGTTGTGCTTCTGCTCTGAAGTTCGCTTCCACTGCAGAGCTCAGCTTAGACTTGATCATCACCCGAGATGTAAACCAAAAGAGGGAAATCCCATTTGTTGGAGCTCCAGGAATTCTGTCTTAGGATACTTTCAAAGACAGACCATGATTGGCACCTGAAATGCACAGGCCTCTAGTATGATTGGTGCAAGAGCAGCGGGCTGCTCCAAATTGCAGTTTGAGCAGCTTTCTCCTGGGCCAGTCAGCCACCTCTGCTCACGTTGCACGGGGGGCACATGGCTTTTGGATGCTCAGATGTCACCGGCCGTTTCTTTAGAAATGCACAGATTACAATTTGTCCGCAGGCTGGCTCTGCACTCACTGCAGCGGATCGGTGCCAACGCAGGGCCAGCGAAGTGGAATCTGTGGGGCTGAATTGTGAAAATCCATTGGATTTTGTTTCCCTCATCAGATTCCTTACCCATCCATAATACCTTAATCTTAAACATGGATTGTAGCCAAATTTATGCTTGAGGATGGGTGCTGAGGAACTCGTGCCCAAAGCCTTAGAGATACTGGGGTGTTCCTGGATTGCTATAGGGGTGTTCCTGGATTGCTATAGGGGTGTTCCTGGATTGCCCTCCTGTTCCTAGATTGCTATAGGGGTGTTCCTGGATTGCCCTCCTGTTCCTGGATTGCTATAGGGGTGTTCCTGGATTGCCCTCCGGTTCCTGGATTGCTATAGGGGTGCTCCTGGATTGCCCTCCTGTTCCTGGATTGCTATAGGGGTGCTCCTGGATTGCCCTCCTCCAGTTTTTCTTCCAGCCCTGCAGTCATTTTCTTTTGTTCCATGTATCTACTGAGCACAAGGTTAAAAAATATGGAGAGCTTGTGGCCTGAGATGTGTGTGCAAGGCCTCTGTCATGCAGAGTCGCACATGAAGGGGGGATCCGCTGTGATTGGGGTCCCACAGAGTTTGATGCACCTAGAGCTTCGCTGCAGGTGTGCTGCTGAGCACCTAGACTCAGGTACATGAGCCAACAGGCATGGTCCTTCTTCCAGCGTCCTATGGAAACGTGGAGGGGCTGTGAGCTAGCAGGGTTTCTATCTTCTGGAAGGGAAGCAGGGTGCTCTCCACAGGTTGCACCTATGGAATTTGGCAGGTGCAGGTGAGTGAAGACTTTGTTTCAGCCTGTTTTTGTTGTAAATATGCCAAAACTCATAAAGTTCCCATTCAGGAGAGAAAGAGATTTTAGAATATTGAATGTGGGAGAAACTGAAACTGGCAATATTGCCCTTTCCTAATGACTTGCGAAAAGTTATCTTAATTCAACTGTGCAACTGATTGTTTCAAGAGTCTTTTGGGGAATATATTTACACATGGGAGGGGAACGCAGGCTCAAACTAGTACAGTGGTCTTGCGAATGTTACTAGGCTCTTGCATGCATTCCACCGGTGCCTGAGAAATTCCCCCGTGGTTTTTTTTCCCCAGTGATTCCTAGAACATGACTTTTCACTCATTACCTTTTTTTGTACGAGGCCATACTTCAGCTGAGGATTATTGTTAAAGGCAAAGCTCTGGATTTTCCATTCCTCGCTGAAGCAGCCGAGACTGGAGCCGAACAGCAGGATTTTTAGGTCCTTAATTGAAAGAAAAGGGAATTAAGAATACAAAGAAAAGGCTAGGCACCTTGCAATTTTGCAAACAGAGATATTTGCAGTGGCGCAGGTGTTCCCTGGACTTGGAAAGGACCCGTCTGAGAGGTCTAAATCTGCCTGAACTGGCATCAACCACCCAGAGAACTCCAGCTATTGGGTGGTGCAGAAGTTAAACGAATCAGTAAAACAGTTGGGTTGCTTCTGTTGTGAAGCACACAACTCCTATTGCCTGACTTCTTCTTGATATGCTAGAAGAGCAATGGAACTGTTGGTTATGCCTGATCACACAAAACCCAATGCTTGGCAACCGGAAGACCCAAACGCAGAAGCATCTGGTTATCCAGTGGCAAGTAGGAAGCATGGCGGAGGCCATCCTCACCTGCCCGTCCTCCGGACTTGCCAACTGCACTCTGGGCTCTTTAGTCTTCCAGCAAGGGCACTTTGGAGAGGAGGAAAGGAACCTGGAGAAGGTGCAGGGGAATTAGCTTCCTTCCAAGGGTGAGCGGCCATCTCTGACCATGGGATTAGGACTCTGAACAAAGCTGATCCCTGGGATGCTCAACCAGGGACCACATGGTTGCTTTCCTAAATTGTAGCACCGCTGTGACTACAGGAATTCATAGACTCGTGGAACAGTAGAGTCGGAAGGGGCCATGAAGGTCATCCAGTCCAACCCGCTGCTGTTGCAGGACACCACATTACCCCATCCTGCTCACATGGCTGCCCAGTTTCTTCTTGAATGTCTCCAGGGTGGAAGAGCCCCCCGCCTGTCCAGGCAGCTGGTTCCACTGCAGAATTGCTCTGGCAGTGGGGAAGCTTTTCCTGATGTCCAGCCTGAACCTGGGTTGTTGCAGCCTGAATTGATTATTCCGTGTCCTGCACTCTGTCATCAGCAAGAAGAGAGCTTGACCTTCCTCTTTGGGACAGCCTTTGAGGTCCTTACAGAGGGATCTCATGTCCCCCCTCAGTCTTCTCTTCTGAAGGCTGAGCGTGCCCAGTTCTCCCAGCCGCTCCTCACACTTGAATGGATGTTGCTTCCATCGTCCCGAGACCCCATTGCCTGCCATACTCTGGGGGGCCACTGATGATGGCCCCAAGCATTGGGCCCCCCACTTTGGTCCCAAGGTCCAACCCAAGCTGCAGCACTGTTCCTTTGCAACGTCTCCTAATCAGGGAAAAGGCAGGCCGAGGCACGACGCCTGCAGCAGGCCGGCTCGCTGCTCTTTCAGTGTCTGTGCCATGAATACTGCATGCAGCCTGGTTATTCAAGTCTGGAGTCGTTTTTTCCTTTCCTTACATCGTCCCTCCAGCATGAGAATTATGTGTCACCGCAGCAGTACCAGACTTTGGCTGCAGTTCCACTGGGGGCGGATCATCTTAAATCATTTTCAGGAAGTCCATGTCGAGTCTAATTGTTAAAAAAAAGGAGAGTGCCGGGGGATAGAGAATTCATACATAATTGCCAAATGCTCTAAGATATTTGCTTGCCACTCCCAGCTCATGGATGTTTCTAGACTCACTTAAAAGGAAACATTAAAAAAGTGAGCTCGGGCTAAATGAAAGGAAAACATACAGACCAAGGAGGATGGCCAGAAAATGTACCAATTTGGTGCGCTCCATCTCACGATGCCAGCCAGTCCTCTGAGCCCGTACCAGGATACTCCATTTCATTTTTGCTCTTGATTTCTGTCCCCGCCAATATTTGAAGTCCAGTGACCATTTGAAGACCCCTGGGGCATCCCCTCACACACCAAAGATGCTTTCTTTTTGTGTTGGTGCTTCTAAAAACTTTTCCCCCACCCATTCTGATACCTGTGTTTTATGCATGGAGGGCACCATTTTGACAAGGCAAGGACGTGTACCTTGAAAATCAAATTGGCTACTAAATTTGAGGATTTCCACAGCAGCTCCTGTCCCGTCACCCAATCCCTGACAGTGGCCTTCCTTGAAAAGATCTCAGAAGTCCATTTAGAGGGGACAGAACACCAAAAGATGTTCTTAACAGCCCAGAGCTGCCAGGGCCCCAACTGGGAACCCAAAGGTCGCCATGCTATGTCCTTGCTTGGTGAGTCACCATGGGCCGAAGGACATTCCCTGGCCAGCAAAAGCTTCCTATGTTCAGAAGGGAAGATGCCCCATGGGGAAGGCTTCCTGGATAATCCGCCGGAGATGCTGGCGAATTGGCTGAGTTCTAAGGATGCTGGCTCATTGATTCTGGCTCCTGGCTTTCAAATAAATTATAGATTTCACAACATTTCCCATTCCCTCCTTAAAGGCGGCCTAAGCAATAATTTTAAATAAAAATGCATGGCATATTTTGGAGAGCCAGTGGGGTGCGGTGCTTAAGAGCGTGGGACTGGGACTCAGAGGATCCAGGTTTGAGTCCCCACTCAGCCATGGAGCCAACTGGGTGACTTTGGGCCAGTCACAGACTCGCAGCCTAACCTACCTCACAGGGTTGTGGTTGTGGGGATAAGATGGAGGAGGAGATATAAGCTGCCTTGAGCCCTTTGTAGGAAAAAGGCAGGATATTAATCAAAAAATAAATAAACAAACATTTTAAATGCCTTTCCCAACTATATTTAAATGCACATCCCAGGGCTCTAGAGTGTTTCCTCAGCCTCGTCCTCTCCAGAGAGTTTGGACTACAACTCTCATCAGCCACAACTAGCAGGCTGAAGGGTCAGGGATAATGGCAACTGTGGCTGAATATCTTTGGAAGATAACGGGTGATGAGGCAGTATAAGCTTCCTTTGTACAGGCAATTATTCAGACTTGGGGCTCTCGAATTTGAATGGAGGAGTGTATGTTTACTCAAGCCTGAATTATACTCGAAAGAACTGCAGAGCAGTGTTTTGAAGGACCTAGAAATGAAGAGCTCCGTCTGAAACCCACTCCAGACCCACTTGTAGGTCCTGCCAGCTGACTCAAAGAGCAACCTGATGGTCCCAGGAGTACGGCCCAGAGAATCCTCTGGCGTTCCAAGGTCAGAGACACAGCTGCAACTTTGGAAGGGGCCTCCGTACTTGGGGCCTCGTTATCTAAAGGAGTGCCTACATCCGTATTTGCCCTCCCGCCCCTCGAGATTGGTGGCAGAGGCCCTTCTCCAGGAACCCTCCGTGAAAGAGGTGAGGACACAGAGTACTCGAAAGAGGGCCTTCTCTGCGGTGGCGCCCCACCTATGGAACGCGCTCCCCAGAGAGGTCCGCCTGGCGCCGTCGTTATTTGTTTTTCGGCGCCAGGCCAAGACCTTTTTATTTAAACGTTATTTTAATTAATTCTAACTTATTTATTAGTTTTAAATTATTGCCTGGATGTTTCCAGTTTTTTATGCATTGTATTGTCATTTATTTGTTGGAAGCCGCCCCGAGGCTTTTGCGAATGGGGCGGCATACAAGAATTCTAAACAAACCAACCAACAAACACTTGATACCTCTCTCTGTCCCCTGGAGAAGAATCATGCCCACTGTTTTCCAAGGTCCCAAACGTCCTTGAAGGACCCTGGAGAGGTATGTAATGGGTGAATCCTACAGCTTCCCAGTCCTCGGCCTGTCCCGCAGCATATCCCCATCCATAATGCGTCTGGAAATCCACCTATAAAGTTTTACACACTTCAGGACCCCAAAATCAGATGGAATACCCTTCCGACCGTAGCTCAACATCTCAGCCCTTCCTCCAATGCCATCTCCAAAGGATGCTCCATTGGTGGCGACAAGGAGAAGGGCCTCCGGTGTAGAAGACCTCAAAGGAAGGACTGATTTCTCCTCCAAGGCCTACCTGGCACCAACGTCACTCTCCTTTCGGTGCCAGGTTCAGGCTGCCTTCTTTCTTGAGGCATGTACCAACTCCAAATAACACACGGGGGTGGAAGGTATTGCCCGCTGCTTTTTAGCAGGCCTAGTGGTACGGACTGGTCTTTGTTGCTTCTGTTGTCAAAATCCGGTTTCCATTCTTTGGGTGTATTTTTGTTATTTTTGATGTCGTTTATATTTTATATGGCACGTTATAGCATTTATTAACTGCTGTACACCATGCACAGAACTTTGGCTATTGGACAGTACAGAAATCAAATCACAAAAGCATAGAATAGTCGAGTTGGAAGGGGCCAAGAAGCCACCAGGCCCAACCTCCTGCTGTTACTGGTCACCAGTTTACACCATCCCAGATGAAGAAGTCTAGAGGGGGAAAACCCTGAAGCATCCCGGAGAGGTGAGAATCGTCTCCCTTGACCTGCCTGCCCTGTTGGCAGCTTCTTGCCAGAACACAGGAGTCACGGAGATTTCCAACTGTGAAGGCTTCCATCCCACATGGCTCAACACATAGGACTGCGCCCTTATTGGGTTAGGGGTAGGAGCACGGATCTTGACCTTCTTGGGTACAGAACAACCATCATTCAGCCCTCCCAGCTGTAGAACCTAAAACAGCTTTCTGCATTAACTACTTCCATGCATTTCTTACTCTTGCAAGGTAGAAGTCAACAGGCTTTGAAGTCACTTGGAGTATACAAAGGAGGGAAGGTTTGGGAACCTGGCAAACCTCCTCCAGTGCTTCTTCATCCTCAACATCAACTAAAGTAGGGGAAGAAAACAATGGTTTAATATCCAGAACATGTGCTAAAAATCCACTCTTGTGTAACTCCCTGTCTCAGCTTTGGTAAGATGCCATGTAATATTTTCTCTTTTGGTCTTTTATTTATGTGCACATACCAGTGAAGGTGGAAGAGAGTTGTGGAGAGAGAGGAGTAGATATAGCAAATGAAAGAGAAGTAATAAAAACATTTAAGTTACTTCCTGGGTAGGGGATTCAGATTAGAAATGTATCCGAGGATGGAAAGGTGAGAGCACAACGTTTGCGTTTAAACTTAATCAGATGAGTGTGCCGATTTTGGTTTTTCAGTTTTTGGTTCCAATTTTGGTTTTGCAATTTGAAGTCTGACTTGTCCTGTACTTTGATAATTCAAAATGTCTGTGAAAATATATAAGCCTTTATTGCACCTTTCTCCTAACACATGCATTTTTCCTAAAAGTTGCAAACAGTTTTCTCAATTTAAAGTATTTTAATATTTCCCTAAAATATGCATTTTTGTGTACATTTTAAAGGGAGAACTCAATTGGAAAATTCAGAGAATACAACCAAGTTTTGGTTCACACAGTGATTCAAAAAAAGTGAGTACGTTTTTTCCCTGATCCCTATTTAAATTTTAAGGTAGGTTAGTTTAGGCTCAGTGTTAGGTGACATTTCCTAACTCTAAAAGGATTTCACCTGCCCATGGAAGGTATATAGAATCTCATTTCATAGGGCTTTCCAAAACCGTTTTCCATTAAAACATTAAATGAACATAAAGCAAATCAATTGAGATTTTATAGAGAAGAACATACCAAGTTCCAAAGCATCTTTATGAAGCTGGTCTCTGCTGGAAGCGGATATAGGAGTCTTTCTGGAAGGAAAGAAAATTAAGCACACAAATTACCAACTTGATATGATTCCTCCTGAATCTTTTCTGGAAGTAAATCTGCGGTTCTTGACTTGATTTTCTGCTGAATGATTGTATCGTATAATGCAGATGATTCAAGTGTTTCCTTTCAGGTCAGGATTCAGCTTGCTTAAATGTGCTTTTTTGCAAATACCCTGGACAGGGAACCAACAAGTCGTCTTAGATCAAATCAAGCTAGTTTTCTCTAGAAGGAAAAATGACAGAACTGAGGCTGTCCTACTTTGGGAACAACGTAAGAAGGCAAAGCTCCCTGGAGAAGAAAATCATGCTTGGAAAAGTCAAAGGCAGAAGAAGAGGGGGAAGATCAAGTAAGGGATGGATGGACTCCACAAAGGAAGCTGCAGCCTTGAATTTGCAAGGGCTCAGCAGGACTGCCATGGATGGGACACTCCGCAGGGCTTTCATTCGTAGGGTTGCCACAAGTCGGAGACGACTTGATGGCACATCACAACAACAAAATGTGCTTTAGCTTGGGAGCTGCAGTCAAAAATTATTTCTGTAGTCTATGTCTCACCTGGAAAAAAATGACACTAATCCACACCCAAATGCGACAACAGCTTAAGGGCTGGTACCCTGGACATGTATTCCCAGTCCGGCAAAAGACACAATGAGATTACATCAATAATGACTGACTCTTAACACCCCTCGTTTCCTCTCCCGGCTTTTCATAGGCATGAGATCTGGGACCTCCCTGACACAATTCGGCTTACTGGCAGCCAGATGTTTGTGCACCGAAAGACTGTAAAGCATTTCTTTGGTTGCTCCCTGCCGGAAAAGCTGCAAGGAGTCACTTTAACGTGGCATGACTCAAACAGGCACCCTGAAGGACTGTATATGCATGCGCTAGAGTTGAACATGAATCACCGGCATTGGAGATGAAGCTGAAGCAAACTGCAGATGTTCACAAGCACACAGACCGGTCTTTATGAGATGCAAATGATGTTGGAGTGGAATGTGGTTGTGTTTTACAAGGATGTTTCACAACACACTGACAGGTGCAAAAGCAGTCTAAGTGGCCAGGATGGGGCCCGCGCCAACAGCTGAGGGGAGGGGCTTCTGTAAGATCGTTTGGGTGGATTTCTGTGAAGGATAGAGGGTGGGGGGTAAAAATGAGAGGAGAAGGGCATTCGTGCTTCCATCCTGGGTTTCTTGGAGTAGAAGTTGCTCTGGAGGATAGAAAGAAAAGAAGGAGGGAGGGAGAAGATGAGGGAGGGAGGGAGGACGGAGGGAAGGAGAGTAAGGCTGAGCACTGAAAAGGCAAACTATATTTTGAAGAGATGGACACCTATCTCGTACCTATTGATCAAGGGGTGAAACAAGCCTCAATTTCTCATTCTGAAAGGACAAGCAGGAAATTCTGCTTGGACAAGTTCCTACCCTTTTGCTGCTTATTTGCAAGAGGCCTCCAACTGGCCACTGCAGGAAGAACAACGCAGGCTGAGCTGCACCCCTTGATCTGAGCAGCTACTAGGACGGCTTTTTTTAAAAGTCTCTGTGAATGTGCCCCTGGGCAGGCTGCCCCCAACACGCCTCGCTGTGAACCCTGGTTACCTTCAACTGTGATCCAAGCGTTGTGTTTTCCTGTATGTTTTGAACAGGTGCTGGAAGGAAGAGGAAGAAGAAGAGGAAGAGGAAGAACCTCTCTCCCATGTGGGCTGGACAATGTGCGCGGACAAGAGTAGGTCGCATCTTGCTCCATCTTCCCCCTCCACAATGGGACCCCTCTTGCAACATCACGGCACTCTGCTGTTCTCCACCTCCCCGTCCTTGGGCAACGGGTGGGGAAACGCACCGGCCAGTGATGATACGAGGAGAAGCATGTTACTGCGATGTGTTGGGCAGCTTAAGGGACCAGGCATCCCATGCCGGCGATTGAGCAAGCTGGTGGAGGACGCACAGCTTGCTCTGTCCTTCCTCTGCCTCCTTGGCTCCAAGCGAGCCCCAGAAGGAAACAGAGGCTTGGAAACCAAACACAGCTTGTTCCATTCTTGCTTTGCCAGTCGACTTGACAAGCTCTGTCTCTCTGTCTAGGAAGTCAGCAGCTCGCTTCCTCCAACAGGTGCCCAGACCCAGGACAAAAGCCCACGGAGATGCCACTGCCGGCCAAACTTGTGGCAGTCTGTGCAGGGCGAGGCGTCTCCTCCTGACACGCAAAGCAGCCCAGCGGCCAAGTCAGGCCATCTAGGTGAGGTGCGTCAGAGCAGGAGGCAAGGAGGCGGAGGTGCCACCGGGAGGCCTCATGGCTCAGCAGTGCACGTCTTCTCCACACCCCGCCTCCCTTCTAAACCCCTTCTCTGAGGTCACTTGTGCAAGCCAGAAGCAGCAGCCATGCCCAGAGCAGAGCAGAGCAGAGCAGAGAGGGCCCTCCAAGTGTTAGAACTGGGATTCCAGAAGCTCCCATGGCCCTCTAGACCCTGTCCAGGAGCCCCAGGATGGCTCTGCCAGTTACGTGTTCCACTTCTGTATCTCCCACCCTTCCATGCAAGGAGCTCAGGAGAGCTAGCATCCCATGTAAAAACAATCCAGCACATAAACACCAAGAAAGCCATGGCACTAAAATTACAAATGCACAATAAAATGCAGTAGATCTAGGCTGGGGTGTGTGTGTGTGTTGGGGGGCTTACCTCCTCGGGCACATTGGGTTGCATCCGATGTTCACCCAACATAGAGCCCCTGAAATGAATGGGTCTTAAATTAGTTAATAGCCCCATCCAAGATGAGCATTCGATGCAAGCAAGGGCACTCGTAATAGTGGGGATGTATCTAAGTGCCATGCAATCTTTGGGCCTCAGGCCGAATAAGTGCGTTTCCCTAAATTTCAGCCTTGTATCAGCAAACTAAATTTGCTGTTGGGTCCAGCTGTCACCATCTCTCCAATCTGCTGAGGGGATCGTCTCAGCAAAAGCATCCGTGGTGTAAACTGGAATATAGTCTCAGAAAGCTGAGATAAGTAAGGGACCACGGTGCATGGCCCGTGTCCTGCTTTCAGTCCACAGATAACTTTGCTCAAGGGGGTCTGCGGGTGAGGAGGAATCACAAGCTGAAAGCCCCGCTCATGCAAACAAAGGGGATTTCTGGGGCCAGAAAATATTTGGGAGAATGTTACTACTCTTTCTGCTTTGTCCTATGAACACATCATCGTGATAACTGGATCTCTGTGCTTTGTGCCTGCTGTGAGAAGGAAACAATCCATCAAGCTAGGAAAATGGGACAGGAAGAAAATAAGTCTTATTATAAGCAAACCAAGCAGTGCTCCTTGCAAAGCATCAAGTCTTCCCGTTTGATCTCCATGCACCCTGGGCGCTGCATTTACTTGAACCACAAATCTTGTGGAGAAAGTTCCTTACTTTTAATAATGCCCCCTTCCTTGACTGCTTCCTGCTTACAATAGCCTGTACTATGGGACAAATGCGGGCGAGGGATTTTTAAATAAACAACAGCCCCGGCCACTTGAAAATAGCAAACAGGAGGGGTTTATGGTTGGACAAGTCGGCTTGCATTGTTTCTCTTGCCAGTTTTATGGATTTTCTACTCCACTCTGCCTTGAGAAATGCATTGAGAGTTTTAAAGGCATTCCTCAAGGTTCTGATTAGATATGGGAGACCTTCATGCTAAATTTCCAGTGCAAATCCTATTGAAGTTCATTTTAAGGGCAAAATTCTGTGCTCCCTCTGCAGGGAAGAACCTGGACTGTGTCACCAGCTGCCCTGAAGAGGCATTTAGGTGGCTGGCATCTTTGCCAACAACTTAAAAGAGTGTCTTTTTGGGGGAACCAAGACAAAGATCACCCACACTATTGTATTTCCGATCATGGGGAAGGGTGGGGAAACTGGACAGAGAAGGAAACCTTCAGGAAGAAACGGGATGCATATGAAACTCGAGAAGAGAGCTTTGCAAATGCTCTGGACTGTCAGAAAGATGAACAAGTGGGTGCCAGAGTAAAACAAGCCAGAACTTTCACCAGAAGGAAAAATGGTAAAACGGAAGCTGTCAGACCTTAGGCACAACACGAGAAGGCAAGACTCCTTGAAGACAATTGTGCTAGGGAAAGTCAGAAGAAGAGGGGAAGGCCATAGTCTTGGGTTTACAGGAGCTGAGCAGGGCTGTCAGGGACACGACACCTTGGAGAGCATTCAGTCACAGGGTTGCCCGAAGTCAGATGACTCGATGGCATGCAACAAGATTCGGGGAAATAGTGTTGTGAGGGAAGCCACCTTCGGATCACTGAAATGCTACGGTTTCAGATCAAGGATACTGCCAGAGGGGACAACGGTTGCCACCGTGGCATGGATGATACCTGAGCGAGGTTGCTCAGTCCACCTGCCAGGTACAGAAGCCTCACAGATGCTTCTGTAGGCCTGCCAGCGTGTCTTCCTGGAACCAGCACATCAAAAAATGTGGATTACGGCAACACCTGCCGGCCATTTGAGAACCTTGCCACGATTTAATGGAAAACCAAGTTGCTGTCATCCCTTGGCGTGTGATGCCGCACAGAACAAAGGTGTCCATGCTGTTGCTCATAACTGTACAGAATGATATGCACCTGATGGCTTATTATTGTTTATTTTGTAGCTTCAGGTGTTCATTTGGCAAACTGGTTATTTAGTTAACTGGGCGAAGTCTGAACTGTTGCCAGCTGGAGATATAGTTTCTCCGAGCATCTGAGTCCAACTTCCATGGTGCCTGAAATCTTATCCGTTACATGGAAATACTCATTTCTTGGAGACATATTGCAAAGGATTAGAGCAAATTAGAACACAAGACAGATGAGCCTCTTTAAAGTTAAGCTTTAAAGGAACAAGGTGAAGATGAATAATATACCTACATAGGATTGCTTACATGTTATGCGGAATCCTTTCATAGATACTGGCAAATATTTTCAAAAGCTTAATTCCTTGTTCTGCAAATGTTTCTGGGATTCCTTCCCAACATAAATATGATGTGGGAGCAACTTTGTGTTGAGGAAGTTGGAGTCAGTTTTCCAGAGCATGTGCAGAGCATTTCCAGAGCATGACTGATACTAAATTTTGGAAGACGTAGGGCATGGGCACTACTTGCCAGTGTCCCACCTCCTGGGAAGGAGAAACAAGAGGAAGTCCACAGGGACTTCCTTTTCCCACACGGGCCTTGCTGTGATCGGAGCTATGAAACCCAGACAATGTTGGAACATTGTCCTTTGTGTGCTTGGCTGAGTATCTGGCTCAATTTGGAATGTCGGGTGACTCAGAAGTTCTGGATCTTCATTTCCTCCAGTGCCAACTTCAGCAAACACGCAGCTGAGCAGCAGACAAAAGTGAGGCGGTTCGTCTCTGGGGGAAGGTGCCGGCTGCCCTTCCCTCTTTGCTTCCTGCCTGACGGGCCCAAGGACAGCACTGACGTCAAGCTGGAGAGAGGGAATCACAGACATGTGGGGCATCCCATGGCAGTGCCGCCCATGTGACTAGTGCTTGGAAGCGCGAAGAGATGGGGAAAGGAGTCACCCACATATAAGCAGGGCCCAGACGCAAGGGACAGTCTTGGTCCTACACGACTTCGCTTGGAAACCCAATATTAACAATTCCAGAAACAAACAGAAGAGAAACAAGGGGTGTGTTTTCTGGATGTTAGTAGAATTGCTAATCATGACCTTATTTAAGCATGCTCCTTCCAGAATGTTTTCCTCAAGTAAGGGAGCAGGAAATGGAGAGATCCTTAATTCGTGATTCATCTCATTTGGGCGGGAGCTATCATTTGTTGTAACTCCAAATGCATAATGAGAATTATGTGTGTAGAAATCCAGCATGATAGTTGAGGAATCCCCTGCCAAGTGCAACATGCTAGATTTGTCCATACAGGGATCTGCTTCCTTCAATAAAGCTGAACTTCCGACATGCCGTCTTAGGAGTACACTCCAGAAAGGAGCTGGTGTGAAAACACACCGAGATAGAATTAAATGGGTCCTCCAGTTACAGCCGCTGGCATGAATGAGGAGGTTTTTTCTGGAAGTCATGGGATTACAGCCCAAAGACCTCTTTCTGTTGGCCTTGCTGTGTCGAGGCGGGATATGCTGCCTTCGGGGATGGCGCAGAGTGCAGTGCTGAAGAGCAGACTGGGACGCAGGAGACCTGAGTTCAAGTCCCTGCTCGGCCATGGGGCCCACTGGGTGACTTCGGGCCAGTCACAGACTCTCAGTCCAGCCTACCTCACAGGGTTGTGGTTGTGGGGAAAAGATGGAGAGGAGGAGAGAGTGATGTAAGCTACCTTGAGATCCTTGAATGGAACAAGGCAGGATAGAAATATTTAAAGCATCACTCCATTTCGTGGGCAGCTCTCAGTTGTGCAGAGGGTGTATACTCTGGACTCCATGGCCAGAAGCTTGGCCACACTAAGCTCGGTGGCCCTTTGGATGCCTTCTCCACCCTGTCACTGCCCCAGCCAAATGGGGCGACAGCACTCCAGGGCTGGAGGGAAGCAGGGCGCCTGGAGGCCATCGAGCCCTTGCTCAGCGACGGAGATCCAGGGGTCCCCCAGCAGATGGCTCTGCTCCAAGCCCTCCAACAAGGGGCAACCACCATCTGGGTCACCATGGCTCTGTGCCCACCAGTAACACGGTCATCCTGCAATGACTATCAAAATATGCCTCTACTTTTGAGCTGAAACCTGTCATTTCGGCCCGTTAGATCTAGCCCAGTCCTCTGGGGCAGCAGAGAACAAGTCTTTGCCCTCCTCCGTGTGGCAGAGGGCTGTGAAGGACGGGCTTTTCCAAAACCCCTCATATAAACCACAGGCATCCACCTGGCCAGCATGCCTGCTCACCTGTCCGCCACTCCAGGGCAGAGGGCAAGCGCATTGAGCCGGTAGCTAGCCACATCCTGGACCCGTGCACAGCCAGTATGGGAGCCGGGCTTCCAGCATGGCATTTAAGGCATCCCAGATCCAGGCAATGCCAGGCTCAGAGCGGCTTAGATTCCGCTGGGTGACTGGAGCAGGGCTTTATTTATTTATTTATATTGCGATTTATATCCTGCCTTTTTCCTACAAAGGGCTCAAGGCAGCTTACATCATCTCTCCTCCTCCATCTTATCCCCACAACAACAACCCTGTGAGGCAGGTTGGGCTGAGAGTCCGTGACCGGCCCAGAGTCACCCAGTTGGCTCCATGGCTGAGTGGGGACTCGAACCCAGATCCTCTGAGTCCCAGTCCCATGCTCTTAACCACCACACCACACTGGCTCTCTTCAGGTCCAAGCCCTGCCACGTCCATGGCTTTCTAGCTTCCACTGGTAGAAGGCAGCCAGAAATGAGTCAAGGCATCTGGGGACATGAGACAGAAGGACCAAATCCTGCTTCAGGGTAGTAAAATCACAAAGTGCTGGGCACACACACACACACTCCCCCCTTATGGAACCTAATCATTGGACTAGTCCTCAAGACAGACAGTTTTATGAGCACAAAGCTAACGGTGCCATAGATAAGAACATACTCTTTCCCACAGTTAATGCGTCCCCTCCCTGCGATGTTCTAAGCACTGTCTTAAAAAGTGCTCTATAACTCTTACTTCTGGCAAGATAACTTCTGAGTCTCCCCACATGCAGCACAGCTTTTGAATAAACACAGGCTGTGAAAATTAAGGCAAGTACTTTTCCCTGCAGAACCAAACAGGGCTTTGCTTTACGGGCCAGGAGACAAGCCAGGATACGAAGCCCGGCTAAGGAATTAAGGAAATGGGGTTGGGGTTCATCTCAGAACTCTGCTGTGAAAGTGGAGCAGCTTTTGCAAAGATAATGGCCTTAACCCCAACAGATTTCCTCCATAAAATGTAGCAGGGAAAGAGACACAGTGATGTCGTGATATAATATGCGTAGAAGGTTTGTGGGGCGATGGCCATAAAAATTAAATGAGCCAACCGCCTCTGTGTGGTCCAGTGACCAATATATGCATTTTCCCTACAATCTGGAAAGCACAATTTAACACTTGTAAGCATGCCTCTCTTTGCATCTATAAAATGTGGTGGGGAATTTTGGCATTTTGTCCCACTTCGAGTTGTGCTGTTCCTGCGATCTCAGAGCAACAGGGTCCACAAGGTTTGCAGGCTGTAACTGTCTGATATGTGTACACGACCTCCTTTTTCATTTGCTCCAATATTTAACAGGTAAAAACACAGGTTACTTTTATGGTTTATAGCTTGTGGTTATCAGAATATAACAGAGAGAGAAAATATCCAACACATTGCAAAGTAACAGTGGATAAATAAAACAAAAAGCTAATAATAATCCAGAACAAATTTTTACTGAGGGATACAATTGCAGGATGCCTGCTTCCCAATTTCCTGCCATCCTCTGAAAGGAAGGGGAAAACATTTAGAGGGATGAAATCATCTGTCTAGATGTTCTGGTGAGCAAATGGAATATGGAGACAGTCCTAGTTCCACCTGCCTTCCTTGGATATCTGTTGTCCTTTGAGTTTGGAGAGTTACGGGCGTTCACACTGGGTGGCACCCGAAAGATATCCATGCACGTTTTTCAGAGAAATCTCTTTGCAACTTTGGAAGCATATGGGCAATGAACAGAGATTATCTTTAGGCCTGCAAGGCGTGAGCAGAGTAGATTCTGGTAAAAAACTGAACTGCAGCCATTTTTTAACGCACCCCTCCAAATGCTCTTGTCCATGTTTTTCTGGGAAGCCTCAGTTCCTTGTTCCTTTCCATGCCCCTCGGCTCAGGAGTAACTCTAGAGCATAAACTCTGAGCCATCGGATTAAAGGGCACTGGAAAGAAAGCCGACATTGTGGAGAGACAGTCGAAGGAACATTGCGTGTGTTTTACCAAATAAGGACTTACAAGCTACCCAGACTTGGTGTTCCTGTCTAGGGAGGAGAGATGGCCAAACCCAAAATAATCCGGACGGGGTTCCTTGCTGGCACTTGTGGTTCTGCATGCCTGAGAGTGAGGGCTGGTGTTTTCTAAATTCTGGAGGCCACCAAAGCAGTCTGGAGAAAAAGCCCTCCTGGAATCAGAATTAAAATCGCAAAATCTGCTCTGGTTTGGATTCAGGTGGTCTTTAAACAGTGCAAAGTCCAATGAATACATCAGGCTGCAGGCATGTCTCTCTATTAAGATGGAACAAATTAAGGCATAGGAAAGATTAGGCTGAAACGTAAAAAAGAAAATATTCAATAAATCTGAGAATGTACTTAGAGCGCGGCTGATTCTCCCCCCAAGGGAAGTGGCAAAATGCTTGCCGTAACAGTCATCTCAGGCTGGGATGGCCAAAGTCCTGGAAAATAGTGCTAAGGCGAGGATTATAGCTCAGTGTGTGTACACACCTACACAGTGCACACACGCACGCACGCACACACACACACAGAAGCATCTCCTTGGGAACAAAATGGTCTAAGATCTCTAATTTTGATGATGATTCTATGAAGGCTCATTTTGCAATGAAGGCTTTTTAGGGTCTGCAGCAATTTATGGCTCCCTCTGTGTAACAGGGAAGCACAATGCAATTCAAAAGCAATCCATTACTAGATAATGATGTTTTCTGCTGGTAGTTCAGGAGCAATTTCAAGGCATTTGTTTCCCTTTCTGTGTGTGTGTGTTGGGGAGAACTGTAGGTAAAAGGTTTGGGGAGAATTGTGGGCAAAAGGGCAGCCCCCACCCCCCACCCCTCCCAAAGCAGAGATAGAAAGTTCCAGATGAAATGGATTCCAGTCAAACTTTGAAGAACATCCCCTGATACTGAGGATTACCGTATTTTTTGCTCTGTAAGACTCACTTCCCCCCCCTCTCAAAAGTAAGGGGAAATGTCTGTGCGTCTTATAGAGCGAATATGTGTGCGCAGTAAGTCTGTCAGATGTGCAGCCCATGGGGAAGTGACGGGGAATGTGCCTGGGACTATGTGCCCGTTTGAGTCAGAATAATTTTTTTCTTGTTTTCCTCCTCTAAAAACTAGGTGCGTGTTCTGGTCAGGCGCGTCTCATAGAGCGAAAAATATGGGTAAGTGACCCATTCGTGGTGAAGGAGGGAACAGTTGCTGAAGTGGCTCCGTGGCTTTTTGTTTTCATCTTTTTATTAAGCATCTTTGTATTGTCAGTAGCATTAGCATGATCTAATTTGGCTGACTTGATTGAAATTGACTGTAGAAGTACCCATTATGTTCATTACGTAGCTAAGGGTAGATTGGGGCGGGGCAGCATGTGAATTCGATGCACATGGCCTCCATCTGGATTGGGACCGCCATGCGTTATGTGAGGTATGTGAGAGGGTGTCACATGGAGATGGGGAGAGGCCTGTTCTCCCCTGCAGAGGAAGGCAGGATGTGCTCCAACGGGGCCAAGCTCAGGGAGCCAAGGTCCCATTTGGATGCCAGGAAGCACTTCCTGACAGGTAGGACCCCGAGGGCGTGGAATGGGCTTCCACGGGAGGTGGTTGAGGCCCCATCGGTGAGGGTGTTCAAGGACAGGCTGGACATGCACATGGTGGGCATGTCGTGAGCAGAGCCGGCTGGTGCCGGAGGTCAGACTAGATGGCCCGGGAGGCCCCTTCTGACTTGCTCTGTTTCTATGTTTCTATGAGTTAGAATGGGATAGGAAACCGCGTCTTTGCCGTGCCTTTCCCCAAATTGCCCTCTGTGCTCTGCCACTGTGATGGAGTGAGCAATAGAACGTTTCCACTGCAAGCTTCTTTTTATCGCTCTCTTGTCCTTCCCATATTTGAAGGTGGGGGGGGCGGGGAAGCCACACACGGGTGAGGAATTTCTCCCCCCCCCCCCGGCTTGGTATGAGGGGGTCCACATCTGAATCGGGGCCATGGAGGCTTTCAAGCCAAACAGGGCAGGATGGGAACCAGGCCTCAGTCACGTGATCTGCAGTCCATGCATCCTGTGCTTTGATCCAAGGACAGGTCAGCCAGGTGCAAACTTACCTCCACATTTGAGGGGGTGCTTGATGGGGGGCAGTGGAAGCTCTTGTCTGGCAACAGGAGGGGGCACGGGTGCCCAAGCAGCCCTGCAGCTCCTACCCCTAGATCCTGAGATCTAACAGTAGATCTCAGGGGCAGAAGGCAGGGACCTGGTGATGGGCACATCCAAGAGATGGTTGAGGCCCCATCGGTGAGGGTGTTCAAGGACAAGCTGCATATGCACATGGTAGGCATGTCATGAGTGGAGCAGCCTGGAACTGGGGGTCAGACTAGATGGCCCGCGAGACCCCTTCGGGCTCGTTCTGTTTCTATGTTTCTGCGTCAATATTTATATGCTGCCCCTTTCCCATAGGCTCTGGGCAGGTTGCAAGAAATGAAAACCAACAGTGATTAAAATTGACGAAGACAACATATTGAATATAACTGACATGAGAACTTGGAAGAGAGACTTAACTCCCTCTTAAAGATGGGAATTTGGGAAATCGGATGCATTTTTCCTGGCAGACCATTCTGCAGTTCAGGGGCAACCGCTGGGAAAGTCCGCTGGGTAGTGGGCATTAACACAGAGAGTTAACCCCAGAAGATTCTCTCCCGAGGACCTCGGCTGGCGAGGAGGAATGTGGGCAAAGGTGCTCCTGAAGGTTTTTGGGGCCCAAGCCATGAAGGGCTTTGGAGGCCATGACCAACAGCTTATACTGGACCCAAAAACGTGCTGGCAACCACAAAAAGCCACAATGCTTAGACGCCGTGCAAGAGCGAAACAAGATCCTTCAGTCCAAGGAGCAGGCAAAGCAAGGCTGTTTGTGTGCTGCGGATCGAGGGTGAAACCTATGACATTTTCATGGGTTCTGAAAATGTACTTAACCTCAAAATTCCTGCCGTGAACAATAAGACTGGCTAATTTGGTCTTTGTTCCCTGGGGCCCCTGATTAGATGTTATCCTTCGGCTAATTAGTTTTGGAAGCGACTGGCTCCCAACTAATGTATTTCTAATTTATTCTATAGATCCACAACTGAAAACACAACTGGGTGCCTCCAATTATCGCTGCTCTGCAAACAGAAGGCTCTTTGATTCGGCTGAAGTTTCCGTTGGGGGAATGCTGCAGCCCCCCATTCTCCCCAGACCTGCTCTGAAGGGTTTGGGAACCCCTTGGAAGACAAGTGGAAGGTTACATGGGGGGATCAGCCCCCCCCCCCACATTCCACTGATGGAAGCCCTTGTAGGATCAAAGAGAGAAAATAAATGGATATTCATCTACATCTCTCTTTTCTCTTCTGCTCCTTCGCTGAACCAATCCGACAGAGGGGAAATGGAGGAAGAGCAGGAGAGGATAATATTCAAGTTTTGCATGCCGTGGAGAAAATTTTTCTCCTCCTGCGCTTGTGCAAGAGTTTGGGGGGTCTTCCTGTGGGACCAAACAGGGGCAGAGTTGAGACAAGGCACAGAAGATGCCTTTTGACACAAAAGTACTTGACAAATGCACGGATCAATCCCTTGCTAAAACGGAATGACGGCCACAGGGAACTTCTAGCTCCAGAGGGAGACCCTAAAGACCATTTGCTGGGGAGCAAAAGCAGCAGAAGACTGGTTTCTTCACGCTCCGCTTGCAGGATTCTCAGAATCACGCGGTTATCACCGCTTCACGTGTGCATGAGGGTGAAGATGTCAATGCCAGTGGCAGCTCCAGCTTCAGCGGTTTCTTGACCAAGGCCTTCCTTCTCCCCACCCTTGTCTTCAGCTGCTACTTCTTCTCAGTTGGCCCCTGTTGGAGGTTATGTCCGGAAATTACACTGTGTGGGACCAACCTGAGTAAGTGTGGACAGAGAGATTCTCCCTGGAGCTAGGATGAAGCTCGGGGGCTCACTCCTTCAGCGAGTCTATCGTCTCACCACTGCTGTCCGCAGCTGCTCTTGGTCCTCTTGCTCTTTCCCATGGTGGGAACCACTTCCTTCCTTGAGAATCTGTTCCTTGAGACCTGTTCTCCCCTGCAGAGGAAGGCAGGACACGCTCCAATGGAGCAAAGCTCAGGGAACCCAGGTTCCATTTGGATGCCAGGAAGCACTTCCTGACAGTCAGGACCCTGAGGGCGTGGAATGGGCTTCCACGAGAGGTCGCTGAGGCCCCATCGGTGCAGGTGTTCAAGGACAGGCTGGACATGCACATGGTGGGCATGTCGTGAGTGGAGCCGGCTGGTGCCGGAGGTCAGACTAGATGGCCCAGGAGGCCCCTTCTGCCTCGCTCTGTTTCTATGTTTCTAATCAGACAGTCAGAGAGCAAGTAGGTGCAGTAAGTATTTTGGGTAGGGGAAAAAATTGGCATTTTGATCCACCCTTTTCAAATGGTGCACTTTCTCCCTGTTGATTAAAGCATGAAATGCAAATTTGTGAAAGTGCACATTTTTGTCAAAAAACGCACGCTGTGGAAAAAAAAAACAAGTTTCAGCACATCTGTTCCTCAAAGTGTGCATTTTTAGAAATGCAATTATTTTTAAAGTATCCATTGCTTGACCACAGACATAAGTTGGGGGATTCATGAGCATTTTCAGGAAAAGGGCTCGATACGAGGGTCGTGAAGGAGGCATTTTTGAGTGATTTGAGAAAAAGAAGCCAAATTCTCAGGCTCCGCTAATCAGAGCAAGAAGCCAATGGACAAGCAGACTGAAATGGCGAAGAGGAGGGAAAACTCCATGGGAGAACGGATCCTGCATTTATTGTCTGAGGATTCTTCCAAAAAGGGCTTCCAAGTATTAACCATCGCAAGCTATTCTGCAGCCATCCTGGCTTTGATCCCTTAAGGAATTCCCTGCAACAGGAAAAAATTAGAAGCAGCAGCGGAGAAGCACAGAAGGAATACAAATGGACGTGTGGATGAAATGCCTCCATGGCACATCCCGCGGACGAGGCAGAGCAATTGCTTGAATAAAATAACCTCGGGAAGAATCTGCGATTTTTCCAAAACTGCGAATGTGAGAGGAAGTGGGCCTGACAGGCTTGCGATAGGACAAGATACTTTTATTTGTATTTATTTATTTATATTGCGATTTATACCCTGCCTTTTTCCTACAAAGGGCTCAAGGCAGCTGACATCCTTCTCCTCCTCCATCTTATCCCCACAACAAGAACCCTGTGAGGTGGGTTGGGCTCTGTGACTGGGCCAACATCACCCAGTTGGCTCCATGGCCGAGCAGGGACTCAAACCCAGATTGTCTGAGTCCCAGTCCCGTGCTCTTAACCGCTACACCACACTGGCTCTCACAATACTTTCCTGTGCTCCTGTTCTGGGAACCAAAATACATGAATTCTCTGCTCTGCTCCTATCGCACGTGAAAGGTTGCCTTCCTCCTCGCCCTCGGCCATCTTTACAAGCTGAGCACAAGCGGCCCTGCACTGCACCGTGCCGGGTGAGGGGTGGCAGGAAGAGGGCCCCAAGCTGGGGGAAGAGGAATCCCTTAAGCTCTGGCTTCCAGTTCGTAGCAGTAGAAGCATCAAGATGAGCAGAGGGGCATTCCCTGGCAAGGCGAGGGTCCTGCTGCCCCCTTGACGGGAGGGAGGGAGGGAGGCAGGCAGGCAGGCAGGCATCCAGAGCTGAGATTCAACAGCCCCGGACCTCAGAGGTGCTACAGAGGCATGTTTGGCACGCTGATTGATTAGTGAGGAGACAAAGCTGCATGGAATCCGTTCCTCTTCGGGATATGGACCTCCTCTTGCGCTCGGCCCTGTCTGAGAAAGCGCGTGGAGCCGGGGTGCAAAGGGCCAGCTTCCTCGGGGCTGGCTGTGAGCACCAGCATAAACTCAAGTTGGACTCACGGCTCATGAAAGCAGAAGGGAGCACAGGGACCCGAGTCCAGGGAATCTGATGGCTCCCCCTCCCCGAAATGGACTCCGTGGGCATCCCTACAGCTGATCACCCAGGTAGTCCCTGCAGTCAAATTGCCAAGGAGAGGCTGGAAGTCCCTTCTGGCAGTTTTCGACTGTACAGGGAATGGATTTGCCCATTAAGTCCAAGATCCTGTGGAATAGCTTGCATTACAATAGGAAGCAACAGAAGGTTGCTTGAAAAATTAACTTCTCCTCTGGCCACTGTGGGAATTGCAGCGAAGCTCAGAAAGAAAAGGGAATTCCAAGGGGGGTAGCGATGCTCTTTGGCTAATCAAAAAGCCCCATGGCAGCTTCTCCACAAGCCCGGACTTCACTGCAACACTGTATTTTGGGCTAGAACATGGAGGCTTCTCGGTGAAGCCGGCCAGTGGGTGGAAACGACATCCCGTTCTCCCCTTCTTTTGCCCTAATATTAAAAGTCTTCATTTCTCTGGTCGGCTTAAAGACAACACCTGCAGCCACCAAACTCCCCTAACCTGGCCCAGTCCATGGATGGCTCACATGCGCGGATGTACAGATGCTGCTTTTGATGCTGCGTTGTGGCTCTCTGTCTTATTCCTTTGCCAAGCAGCATGCATAGGCAAAAAATTAGAATAAAAGATGCCCGGCGGCTGCCAGCGGATAAGCAAGAAGAGCTTTCGAAAATGTCAAACCGCAGCTTGAAAAACAAAAGCAAGGGGAAGAGGAATGAAAAGGATGAGAAAAGGAATGTCTTGAGGGAGAAAGGTGGGGAGGGAGAGGGAACGGGCAATGACCCCAAGAGCCGCAAACGGCCAACCTGAGACGAAGGCGCCACGGCTGCCCAGCCATCTGGTCCGGTTCCTGGAAATGGACCATCCGGACCCGTCAGCAGCGACAGGCTGAAGCTCTGTCGGCTCGGTTCCGAAAGGCTATCCTGGCTCTCAGCAAATGCAGGACACGGTAGGCAACGGGTTCTTCTCCAGATGTTTTAGCCTACAACTCCCATCAGGCCTTGCTGGCCTAGCCAATGGTGAGGGGTTATGGGAGATGTAGGCTAAAATAGTGGAGAGGCAAAATTGCCCACTGTGCTATAAGACTTGATCTGCTGGAGCAGAAGGAACTGTTGACTCCAAGGCACGGTGGGGGGGGCGACCACCTTCACGTATGGTTTGCCCCCAAAGTCATGCAGCAGGTGAGCACCTCTGAGCCTCGCGTGTTGATTGGTGATCTCCTCCCAGATGCCTGCCCGGAGCATAGGATCCTCTTCAGGGGGCTTTCCTGGGTGCTCCCATCGAGCGAAGTGGTGGGTGGCTTCGAAGCAGCGGGGCCTTATGGGTGGTGGCCTGCAGGTTGTCGAACGCCTTTCCCAGAAAGGCTTCCTTGATCCTTACACTGTCGATCTTGCAGCACCAGGTACATAAAAACTGTTTTAAGTCCTGGGACGTCTTGTTCTTCCATTTTAAAAGCCCTGTTAGTGCATGATAAGAGCTTTGCACTGCGGCTGGCTTTTATCATGGTTTGATTTTGATTTTATTCTACTTGAAACATGATTTGTGCGACAGCTTGCGGGGGGGGGTTCTGATAGGGACACTGATAATGGTGGTCAAGAAACATTCTCTCCTCCCATGAATCACGTACCTTTACATACTAATAGCAAACTCATTCTCTGTGTGGACCTTTTTGCGAAACAGCCTCAAGCAGGTGGCAGAGGATGATAGATTATGGGGAGAGGAAATCCTAACGGAATCATGGAATAGTGGAGTTGGAAGGGGTCAAGAAGGGCATCGATTCCAACCCACCGCTGTCGCAGGACACCAAGTCACACCATCCCACTCAGACCTCCCCCCCGCCAAACGCACCAGCACATGACAACCGTGAATAACAGAATTCTGACAGTTGGAAGGGGGACCGAAATACAGAGAGGGGTGGGAATGGAATGGAACCAACGAGAACAGGGCACGGCTGGCTGGCTGGCACTTCACTCTGCCACACTGTGCTGCTGGTCCCGCTGGCCTCCTTTTGAAAAGCTGTCTGAGCAGGAAGCCATTAATGCCATGTTGTAAATTATGCATTAAGTGAGTATTTACAGTTCTCTGCCCTGGACTTACAGAGAGCCAATTTGTCTCATTTGATGAATTCTGAGAGTTGGGATTACGAGGCGTACAGCAGGAGGAAGACGAGGAGGAGCACCACCACCTCTCCCTATTCCATTCATAACTCCCTCCTCCTTTTGTCATCCTGTTTTATTTATTTTATTTATTTTTGGATTTGTAGCCTGCCTTTTTCCTACAAAGGGCTCAAGGCAGCTTACATCATCTCTCCTCCATCTTATCCCCACAACAACCACCCTGTGAGGTAGGTTGGGCTGAGAGTCTGTGACTGGCCCAGAGTCACCCAGTTGGCTCCATGGCTCAGTGGGGACTAGAACCCAGATCGCCTGAGTCCCAGTCCCAGGCTCTTGACCACTACGCCGCACTGGCTCTCAGAATTCAGTTATTCACACTGGCTCTGTTTCCTAACTAAAAAGGCCCAAAATGCCAGCCTCTCTTTGCGGAGGCGATTCGACTAGCCCTTGTGTGCCGCTGCACCAAGCCAACTTTGGTAGTTCTCTGCTAAAAGGTCAACGGTGCCTCCTATTCCACAGTTACTCCGCTTTGAGTCAGAGAGTTTTGGCTGGCGGCAGCCAGCAGACAGGCGGCTGCAATAGCTTTTCCGCGGGTGCCCTCTCCTGGCCATCCTGCCTTTAGGAATCAAACAATTCAAGTTGAGGGGCAAGGGGGGAATCTATTGTAGATACAGACTGAGGATGGTGTCCTATATATGTTTAGACAGAGTCCCAGGCCGACACTAACCACTATGCAGCACTGTCTCTCTTGCCAAAGCTAGTGCTGAGACAGCATAATGCATGTATACCTGTTTTAATTTAATTTATATACATTATAATAATGTATTATAATAACAATATTATACATTATTATATAATATATATTAATATTAATTATATATTAAATGTTGTTATAACGATATATTATTAATATTATTATAGGTACATTATTATACCTATAATAATAATATATCTTTATAAGGGATACCTGAAGGAACGTCTTCTTCCTTCCTTCAGGCTGGCGGGACTGGGGGTTGGAGGCACTGCTTTGCAGTGGTTCCGCTCCTATCTCAATGGCCGATTCCAGAAGGTGGTGCTGGGGGACTATGGCTCTGCGCCATGGCAGCTATGCCATGGGGTTCCGCAGGGCTCCATTTTGTCCCCCTTGCTATTCAACATCTACATGAAACCGCTGGGGGAGGTCATCAGGAGGTGTGGGCTGCGGAGTCATCAGTACGCTGATGATACCCTGCTCTACCTCTCAT
Source organism: Varanus salvator macromaculatus (assembly GCA_023646645.1). Classification (NCBI taxonomy): domain Eukaryota; kingdom Metazoa; phylum Chordata; class Lepidosauria; order Squamata; family Varanidae; genus Varanus; species Varanus salvator. The sequence continues at coordinate 117,864,133 of JAIXND010000654.1, read as the reverse complement.
TCTCCACTGATCCAGGTGAGGCAGTGGCTGTGCTGAACCGGTGCCTGGCCGAGGTGATGGGCTGGATGAGGGTCAACAATGCAAAAAAAATGTATTGTTTTTAAATTGTATTCTTCAGTGCAGTTAGCCGCCCCGAGGCTTGTTTGCAAGGGGGCGGCATATAAATTTGTTAAATAAATAAATAAATAAATAAAGCCTGCTCTGAGAACCCTCCCTGAAGGAGGTAAAAAGGACATCTACTCGGAGCCGGGCCTTCTCTGCGGTGGTGCCCAGACTCTGGAATGTGCTCCCCAGAGAGGTTTGCCTGGCCCTGAGCTTATACTCTTTTTGCTACCAGGTGAAAATCTTTTTATTCAATCATTATTTTAATGTTTAACAGTTGCTTTTCATTTAATTTATTTTTATTGCTTATATGTTATTTAGTAAATTGTTATAGATTGCTTTATTGTATTTTGATTTTAATGATTGTAAGCCGTCCTGAGATGCTATGCATAAGGGCCGGCATATAAAAGTTTTAAATAAATAAATGAATTTATCCCTGCTGGTTCCAAGCATCATCTGCATTTGCTCTGAACACTTGTAAGGCACTTTTCAAATCACGCCCCCCCACCCCCCAAAAAAAGGCCACTGAAGTGGAGTCGACCAGCACTACATGGCTGGGGCAGGACTGGGTCCTGAGGCTACAGAGTCCCAGTTCAGCATCGCAACTTTGGGGTGGCCAGTCTGTGGCACACAAGGTCACATGCTTTGCCACCAAAATGAGGGGGGTATGTGCGGAGGCACCCCCAAGTTTTTTAACGGACAAAATTTGTGTCTGATGCTCGCATGGCGCACCAAACAGTCGAATAAGCTTGATGAGAAAGTGATTTTGAGTCTTTAGGGACTGTGTAGCTGCTACAGAAAGGCCAGAGTGGCAAAACTGCTTTGCAAATAATCTAACTGGAGCTTTTGCTCCAGGCATTTTTTAAAAATTCCCCTCCTCATCTGTTTTAGCACCCATGGCGAGTGTGGGGGAGGGGGGCAGAAATTACTTCCTGCAGTTGCCACCTCCTGCTCTAACCAATACACTACCCTGCTTCTGCCATGATCCCTCAGCTAAAGGGTACCAGGTGGAGAAGAGCCTGCCCCACCTCCAAAAAGAGGGTACAGGCCTGGGGTACTCAAAAAGAAGGTTCACGGAAGCAGTTTAGCTGGACTGGGTTCAAAGCAACGCTCTGTGCAAGCTCAGAGCCTCAATCTGTGGAGACTATACTTACTGGATATACTTTATTTTAATTTTGAGAGAACAAGGAGCTTTTGCAAACAAACGTTTTGTCACTGTGAGTGTGCAAAGAGGGAAACCCAGCTTCCGGCAGCAGGTCACACGGCTCTAGCAGAAGACTGCAGCACTGATGCTGAACTAAACAAAATTGGCCATGGCAAGTTCTTTGTGAAGTAGGGAATATGGGCCACCTAATGACAAAGTAGTGAGAAGATGAAACTGGATGCAGGGTGTTCGTCCAGATAATATGCTGTGTCCAGGGGTTATACAACAGACTTGTGGATATTAAAACCACTGAATGCATTTACGTAAATTGAAAGATTCAGACCTGTGTTGTGCATAAGATCCACTCGCACAATCAACATCTGTGCAAACAATGCCAGCAATACAGAGATCTTGGTTCTGAACGTGCACGACTATTTTGCAGACATTTCCAGAGATCTCCCTTCGAAATCTGCCAGGATCTGTTTCAAAGTGCCAAGGTGCAAACGCTGTGGAAGGTCCACCAGGCTCAAGCAAGATGGATTTCCCAGCATCTCACGTCCAGCGATGACAATGTACACATCTGTGGCTCTACACAACACTAACTCATGGTTTATGGTAAATACAGTTTGTTGCTTTAGCCATGAATCTCTCTTGGAGATGAGCAAGCAAACGGTATCTAGTTTTCTCTCTTTCTGATCAAATCCTCTCCCAATCACTTGCCAACATTCACAGCTGTTTTATCTTCATGCTACTCCTGCAGGGTGCCTCTGTTTCATAACATCAGTGCAAACAAGCCAGGGATAATCCATGGTTATGGATTTTGACTTCACAAGAAACCACGGTTTAAACAAGCCAGACTTCATAAGCCAATAACAAGCTAAGGTTTCTATTTGCAGTTTGTAGCTTCTCAGCAAGTCATGGCTTCAGCAAACCACACCAAGGCTTAGAGTGACATATAAATTAGTCTGCATGTTTGTAAGGCGGACATGTATAAATAAATACAGATTATTTTAAAAGATCCCCATTGGGGTCTTACCTGCAATCCGAAAATTGATATTCACCCTTTGCAGGGGATCTTGCTCTATTCTTGCTTCCAGCTGCCGTATGTCTCTGGAAAGTGTTTAAATGGTGGATTTTTTCATTCCTCTCCATACTGTAGTTGGATGCAGGTCTCCTTTGCTGAATGTGTTGTATCTCTGATTCCAGTTTGGAAAATGAGTTGTCTTTGCTGTTGGCTGAGCTATTGACACCTGAGTCTGTGCAGGTCTTAATCAGCACATTGGGTGAATGATCCTTGCTTTTGCCAAGGGAACTGCCACTGTGGGAACAGATATTTGCAGATTGCCCACAAATTCCTTTGTTCTCATCCACTGGCACAGTGAAAGAGTTCATGGTACTGTCTTCCCCTCTAGGTTTCGCTGCCACACCAATTCCAGACGGCCACTTTAGGGTCCTTCTTTTCAAGGAATCCTAAAATGAATGGATGAGAAAACATGACTCAAAGAGCTTTCCAAGGTCTCGCACATGAAAGCCAGCCTATATCCAACAAGCTCCAAGTCTACCAATCCTCCAACATGCTCCATGGTTGTGTTGGACGGAATCTATAATCTTTTGATTCAGGGTGGATGTCTAGGCCCATAAAATTCAACTGGTTGGGGAAGTGGATAAAGGAGGAGCTGTTTCCATCTGGGTAAGACTGGAGGCACACCAGAGAAGGTGATGGAGAACCAGCACAGTGTCCCGAGGCTCAGCTCGTTTATTCCACAACCTTCTCTAGTCCCCATCAAGCCTTCCTTCCGACCCACAGCTGTCGGCCCATCTGCATTCTGAAGCGCAATAAAAAGCGTGAGCCCATTTAACCAGTAATTAGGGCAAGACAGAAAAACATGACTGCAGTTATATTTTGACTACACATTGACAATAAGGAAGGGTAGATTTGCCCATTTAAGGGGGAGGAAAGGAGGTTGGAATGGCCAAAAAGTATCTGTACTCTCCAGACTCCTCTCCTCTCCCACCCTCAAATTACCCCCTTTAACGCCTCCCCAAGCTTGATTTTCTGACCTTGGGAAGCCGTTGGTGCAGTTCTTTCTGCACCAGCTGCATGGAGAGAGAGAGAGAGAGAGAGAGAGAGAGAGAGAGAGAGAGATTTTCAAAACTGAAAATAAAAATACAAAGGAGATTGGATGTTTAGCGCAAGAGAAAAGAACCTCGTGAGAAGTGCCCATCTCTCCGACACTGAGACCGCCAGGCCTGGCTTGGAGCCTCTCCCTCATGGTAGCTCTTGTCTCCAAAGGCAATTCCGGGGGTTGTAAGTCCTCACAAGGGCCGGCAAGTTTCTTCTCTCCCTTGGCAGGTGTATTGCCCTCCAGTGCTGGCCAAGTCGTACTCCTCTCACTTTTCCTGTGAGGATGCCTCTGAGGAAGGCCAGCTGGATGGGATGTTTCCTCTTCGATCTCGTACCTAAAACAACACAGATGTGACCACAGATGAACGAAAGCATCTTCCTCGCACCCAACTTACTGTTTGCTTGAATAAACAGGGCAGTTTATCAAAACTTAAAGGCAACTGTTATGATGCCTTGAAAGAGACCGCAGATAAACTTATGTTTTGACTCATGTTTCGAGTGCTGTTATAAGGAAAAGGCAGCTAACATTCCTCCTCCCTTATTTTGCAATATAATTACACATTATGACAAGAGAGGTAGTGGAACAGGGAAGGCGCTGTCCTATGGATGTTTAGATTTAAAGTCATATGATTCCCAGAATTCCCCAGCTAGCATGGCTGGTTGGGGAATACTGGGAGTCGCAGAACTGTTTCTTGTCTAAAGATCTGTAAGATGGGGCCCTGAGCTATGAAGCATGAAGTCCCCAGTTTGAATCTTCCATCTGCTACAGATTTAGTGGAAAGCTTTAGGCAAGCAACTCTCTCTCCGCCTCGGAACACCTGAAATAATAATTGGTACCAGAAGGTTTGGGCATAGCAGTCCAGTTCTGCCCTGCTTGCTTTGGCTGCCTATATGGAATTGAATGTAGAAAGCATAATTAATCAAAAATATAAAGGACCGCAGAATAACATTTCTAGGTGAAGTTTCCAGAAGATGCAGAAACAAGTATTATTGTGTATGCTAGAACAAGGCACTGCTTTGTGGGATTCTGAGGCATTTGTGAGTTGAAAAGAAGTTATTATATTTTTAAGAATTATGCTACTAGGCATTAAATGGACTGTAAGTGGCAAAAGAGCAGGAACAGAAACTGCACAGGGACGTTCAGATTATCTCTATCAACACATACAAGAAAGATACTGTTGTGCTTGGTATTGATCCATTCTCGCAACCAGCCCAAGATTAACATGAGATATAAACAACATTCTGCATTGTTTACTTTGGAGTGAATCCCGCTAGTTCTATGGGTCTCAGCCCTATTTAAATCTGCAGCCTAGAGATTCCCTGTTTACCTGCAAACATAGAAAAATCCAACCCTTTCACTGTGCCAGCATGCTTGAAGGATACACTCACTCTGTACAGAGAAACGAGCACCACGGCCCAATCCAATTTACTTCCAGTAAGTATGCACAGGATCACATTCTACAAAGCAGTAGCAAAGATGATCTGTAGTTGTCCTTTTTTAGTACAGCACCAAGACCACGGGGATTTGTAAAAAACTACATTTCCCACTGCTCTTGTAATTAACAGCAATTCTTTATAGCATTCCTCAGAAATGGGGGAAACTTCCAGAAAAGGTGATATCCATGGAGCAGAGATTCAACAGGTGAGGCCAACCTTCAAGCATAGTGATCCAGAGCAGAGGAAGTTTTCCTTGCTGAATTCCTGCCTGTCCCTTAAAAGTGTAAAAGTAAAAAGTTTATGCATGTTTAGATGCGGGGGGACGGGACCCTATAGAATGGTGTGCTTTAGCATTCTAGGAGTTGTACACCTTTTTTCCCCATCTATACATGTATTGCACCTTAAGAGCCGGGACTGCTTGTTATGAAGAAACTGCAACTCAAAAAGCACAATTGTATGTGTATTAGGAAAGGCTCTACTCAGGAAAAAGAAACCAAATGCACAATCACAAGATGGGGATACTTGGCAGAACAATTCTGCAAGTGGGAATGATCTTGGAATTTTTTGTAACTTGAGTCAACAATGTGATGTGGATGCTAAAAAAAAGGCAAATGCTATTTAGGCAGCATTGATAAAAGTAGCACTTCCAAATAATGTGAATTTCTAGTTCTCTTTTACTCAGTTAGGCCTCAGCTGGATTCCTGTGTCCAGTTCTGGGCACCGCAGATTAAGAAAGGTGCAAACAAGGTAGGACGGGTTCAGAGGAGGGCAACAAGGATGATCCCCGGACTGGAAACAAAGCCCTGTGGGGACAGATGGAAAGAACTGGGCATGTTTAGCTTCTAGAAGAGAAGAGTGACGGGGGATAGGATACCACTAAGTACTTGAAAGGCTGCTCCAAAGAAGAGGGCCAGGATCGCTCCTCAATCTTCCCCAAGTGCAGGACATGGAATAACACGCTCAAGTTAAAGCAAGCCAGGTTCCAGCTGGACATCTGGAAGAACTTCCTAACTGCTGGGGCAGTACAGTAATGGGATTAATTGCCTGGGGAGGCTGTGGCTCTCCCACACTGCAGGCATTCAAGACACTGCTGAACCGGGATCGGTTAGGGATGCTTTAGGCTGGAGTCCTGCATCGAACAGGGACTGGATCTGACGGCCCTCTATCCCCCTTTAATGCTCTATTAGTCAATTTAAAAGCCTACAACTCCCAGCATTCCCCAGCAAGCCACTCTGGGTAGAGCATTCTGGGAGCTGTAGTCCCCCCACGTGTCTGGAATTGCACCAAGCGGAAATTGGCGTGGGGGGAAAGGAGCACGTGCACCCTCGTAATCCCTGAGGTTTATTCGGAAAGTAACCCCATTGCTCTCAATAGGATCTCCTTCCTGCCGAGCTCGCTTAGCGACAGCAGCCGCTTTCGTGGGTTCCTGGACCAGCTCAGCGACACGCCCACTTCCTCCCGCTTGTCCCAGCCTTGAGCGGCAAGCGAACCGCTCGCGCGTGCGCACTCGCCCGCCCGTTCTTTTCCCCCGCCCCGTCCGAATGCTCTCACCATAGAGAAGCTGGCCAGAGCATCCACTCCTCCAGAGCCTTCCATTGGCTGCTCTAAACCAACTCCAGGGGAGGGGACGAAGAAGAGAAGCGTCCAATTGGCGGTCGCGCTGCGGAATGGGGCGGGAGAGGCGAGAGGAAGCGAATGCGCATGCTCACAGAGATGGTATAAATACGACGCGCCGCGCGGCGCCGGTCGCCATTTTCTGCGGTGTGGGCGGGCGCGGGAGCTTTCTTGCGGGGCGGCTGCGTGGGCCGCGTCATAAAGGGCTGAGGGCGCAACGGAGCCTTCTCTCCTAAGTGAACTGAGTGGTTTTTCAGCTTAGGAACTACTAACTAACGGGCAGGGACTTAGAATTTTACAGTTGCTAATGTTTTAAAGGTCTTAAGGGAGTGGCGTTGCAATAAAATAGGCTCTTGAATCCGCTATATTACATTTTTTAATCTGTATTTTTATTGGCTTAGAAGTGGGTGCGGTTGACTAGAAAAAAAGGAAATCTTGACTATAGCTGAGTTATTCATACCGTCGTATTTTTTCTTGGGAGTTTTCAATGGCTTAAATAGCTCTGTATTGTATGTTTAGCCTCACAGCAACCCTGAAAATGCCAAAAACCTTTTTAGTGTTTTAATTGTTAATGCTGAATAATAAAATACCATTCAACTATCTGCCCTAAGGATATTTAACTGGTTCTGTTGAATTCTTTTTTAAAAATTAGTGTGATAAACTACTCCAAATTATTATATGTTAAGGTGGGAAGGGGAGACCAGCCTAGGAAAAGGCTTAGAAAACAGGTGAAGATTGAATTTTGGTAGGCAGCCAAGGGAAAAATTGAGTCAGATAAAAATCTAACAAAAAGCAAAATAATACAAGATGGGGATGAGTTTTTAAACCAGATAGTAAGGTTGGAGGTGGCAGTTTCAATATATATACTCTTTCCCAATAAAATAGAAAGTTCAGAAGCCTAGCTGACTTGATTATGACTTGAGATAATTGCAGGCCGTATCTAGAAAAGTGTAAAATCCATTTTCAGTGAGCATATAGCTTGCCTGCCATGGACTAGAATTAAGGATTTCTTTTATCAAGATGTACAGGTTTTGCCCATAATCTATAGAAGGGCCTGCTGTTGAAAAAAAGATACTGGCTGAGGAGATAGGGTCAGTAAAGAGGGACACATAAGCTTCCTGGGAAATTTACCTTATTAAAGCTTTTCTCAAAACGAGCTACAGTAATACATTGCCAGAATAATGGCTGATTTTGCTGTCTTCCCCACTGAATAGCATTTCTTTAAATCCAACATGGTCCAGCCTACTGAGCTTGTAGGTCTTTGTCTAATCCTGCATGGGACGGAGTCTTTAATTCCTGGTCATGCAAGAGTGCTAAACTTGAAACCATTTTGCAAGATGAACAGCATTTTTCAACTTTAGTTACCTGCAAGGAATAGATAATTGCAACCTATGTTTTTTAAGGATCAAAATAAGTATATACCTGTAGGCCTCCTTTTTGCTTCTTTCAGCTATTCTTTGCCCCCGGGTAGCTTCAGGGAGAGAAGTCTTAACTGGAGTGCTTTCTGTACATCTGGGCGGGAGAGATGTATTCTGTGGGACTGATGTGCACCCCTTGCTGCTGCTTGTATGCTCCAGAAAGAAGTTAGTCATAATTTCAAGAATTGATTTTAGAGGATTCTGTTTTGCCTATAATAGAAGAAATGAGGTGATAAAAGTCAGTGTGGGTTGAATGTTTGCTCTTATCAGGACAGTGACTGAGACTTAGAAACCTAGAAACAGTGAGTCAGAAGGGGCTTCTTGGGCCATCTAGTCTGTTCCTTGGCTCCAGCCAGCTCCGCCCACGACATGGCTACCATGTGCATGTTCAAGCCTTTCCTTGAACACCTTCACCAATGGGACCTCAGCCACCTCTCGTGGAAGCCCATTCCATACCCTCGGGGTCTTGACTAGCAGGAAGTACTTCCTGGCATCTGAATGGAAACTTCCATTGGTTCCCTGAACTTGGCTCTGTTGGAGCGCATCCTGCTTTCCTCTGCAGGGGAGAACAGGTCTCTACCCACCTCTGTGTGACACCCCCTCACACACCTGTATGTTGCCAACTTATCCCCTCTGAGTCTCCTCCAGGCTGAAGAGACCCAGTTCCCTCAGTCTTGCCTCATACCCCATCCCCTACAAACCGGCCACCAACCTTGTGGCCCTACGCTGCACTGACTCCAACCTGGCTATATCCTTTCTGTAATGAGGGGCCAGAAACTGAACACAATACTCAAATTGCGAGCGCACCAGAGTTGTATGGAGTGGTAGTAATACCTCTCTCGATCTAGAAGGCACGCTTCTGGCTATGCAACCAAGGGTGGCATTCGCCCGCTTGACCACCGCATCACACGGCTGATTCATGTTTAGTCTGCAGTCAACCAGCATCCTGAGGTCCCTTTCACAAGTGCTGCTCTCCAGCCGCTTGTCCCCTAACCTGTGTCTCCTGCCCACTTCCATAGTCTGTCTAGATCCTTTTGGATTTGTGGTACCTGTTCCTCAGTTGTGGCCAGTGCTCAGGTTTAGTATCTGAATTTGATCAGCAGACTGTTCACCACTTCCATGTCGTTAATGAAAAGATTAAACTGGATCAACTCCAGGACAGAGCCCTGGGGGACCCCGCTTGTCACTGGCCGCCATCCCGAAGATTCCCCACTAATGGTTACCCTCTGCTTTCGGTCAGTCAACCATGCCATAATCCACCGGACAGTGCTTTGCTGTATCCCAAAACTCTTCAGTTTCTCAGCCAGGATATCATGGGGCACTTTGTCAAAGGCCTTGCTGAGATCCAGGTATACCACATCTGCATCCCCTCCATCCAGCCATCTCGAAACCTTGTAGAATTCCACGAAGTTTGTCTGGCAGGACCTGTCTTTGCGGAAGCCGTGTTGTGTGGCTGCCAGCCTCCCTTCCCCATCTAGCTTCACTAGATCTCTCGCTATTATGAGCCTTTCTGCTGTTTTTCCTACAATGGACGCAAGACTAACCCGTCTGTAATTCCCCATGTCCCTTCCACTACCCTTTTTGAAAACTGGGACCACTGACACCATCTTCCAGTCCTTTGGGACTTCACCTGTTCTCTACAAGGCCTTAAAATGGAGGCCAGGGTGTGAGAGAACCCCTGCCAATTCTCTGCCAAGTACTCTCGGGTGTAACCCATCAGAGCCTGACGCCTTTGTAATGTCCGATGCCCTGAGGAGCTCCTTGACTTCTAGGGCATTGGCTCTAATCTGTGCCCCTGAGTCCCCTGCCTCATCTAATCTATGTGGATCTCCCCTGTCCCGCTTTGGGGAGAACACAGGCCAAAATAGTCATGTAGCATCTGTGCCTGTTCCCTCGTATCAATCACTGGATTGCCTTCCTCCTCATTTAGTGGTCCCACCATTTGTCTTCCCTTCTTCCTATTTACATGCTGAAAGAAACCCTTTTTGTTGCTCTTGATATTCTTGGCAAGTCTCAGCTTGTAATCGGCCTTAGCCTTGCGAAGAATCCTTCTGCAACATGCCGCCTCCTCCCGGTATATCCTTTTGTCTATTTGCCCCAGTACCCATTTCCTATGGAGGTTCCTTTTGTGTCTAATCCCTCTAACCACCTCCTTTCACATCCGTGGCAATGCCATCTTTCGCCTCCCCACCTTACAAGGTATCGTTGAGGCTTGTGCCCCCAAAACCTCCCTTTTAAGTGCTATCCACCCCTCAACTTGCCTTCCAGTAACCTATCCCAGGAGACTTTCCCCAGCTTCTAGTGCTCGACCTGCCGCACGGCCCCAGTCCCCTGATCTCAAAGCAAAGGATGGAGTGATCACTCACATCCAGAGCTCCCCTAATCTGTACTTCATCTATCAGCTCCTCCCTGTTGGTCAAGGCCAGGTCAAGGATGCCCCCGTCGCCTCTTGTACCCTCTGGGTGAAAAACTCCTCTAGCTTCTAAGGGAGCAATGTGACCTGGCGGTCACCGCTGAGTGAGTCTCCCAGCTAGTATTTGGGAGATTGAAATCCCCCATAATTACTGTGTCTCTCCCCCGAGATATCCTTAGAATCTGGTCTGTCAGGACATCATGCAGGGTCTCAAGTTGACCTGGAGGGCGTTGACATACCCCTACTGTCAGGTCTCTTTCCCTGTCAGAACCCCTAAGTTTCACCCAGACTACTGGTTTCTTTTTTTAATGCTCAAAACATCTAACTGTAAACATTCACAAAAATGTTACATCCAATCTGCATTAACTCAGAATGCAAACCAATAACCCTTTAAATCAAACCTGGTAAAACCAAATAACCCAGGCTATTGTAGCGCGCCTAGAAAATACACCACCCACAATTTATTTGCAATCTCTCCACGACAACTGAAGCGATAGTGATTAGAGGATGTAGGTGCCTGTCAATATCAATCTGCTCTAAAGATAGCCTCCGAAGTCCTGTCGTACACATCATACCTATGTAGAATCTGATCAAGCACTACAGTAGTGACTTGGTTGAAACTATTGTGTTTATCATTTGTATCTGCAAAGACTGAGCTAGGCAAATCCTTAGCCTTACTATCCTTCGAGTGGTCGGTAAAAGAAAGGGATCCACGCAATTGCTGGAACTTAGTTGGCCAATCACCCATCATCTCTCAAAAGTAACCATCCTCAGGGAATCTTACTCTGCGGCTGTACGGACACTGAGTGTCCAGGCCGCCAATTATCTCCATTGCCTGTTGTCTCGCCTCTTTGACTGTCCAGTTGAGCACAAGTAATTGGCCACTGAGTACCAATTTGCCAATTCGCACAACTGCCCTGCCACCATAATTTCTGTACTCTTGCCATATTCAAAGAATCCTCAGACATGGTACCAGATGCCAATGAACCCTCAGGTGAAAATTGGTGAAAATCACGACCAAACATTTAATTAACACAAACCAAACCTTAATAATAAAGCACTCATCCACTCAACTCAAGCCCACTTCGCTTCGAACATGAGTTGTTAAGTTGTTAGTATGGTTTCCCCATCAGAGCATTTCTGTGGTAGTGATACTGGCTCACAGTCCCCAACCACCTTCGCTCGCCGTTGGTCTTCATCTCTGTCTGCCAAACTTTCCAGGGTCTCAGAGTGATGTCATCCTGTCAACAGTTGTAGTTTTGCATATTGGCACCAATTACTACCAAGTTTCCTCTACCTTTAACAACCGATCACGCAGTGCGGCCTGGTAGTTACACCAGTGTTGGTAATCTCTGAACCAGTGCCCAGCAATTTTATCCAGGCACCTCGGTAGTGTCGTGCCTAACGGCTCGACAGAGGGCCAGAAGCTCACAGTGAGAGTCAGGCGTTGGAGCTGGAGGGTTTATACTTGGTGCCCAGGGCCCGAACGGCCCCCCTGCAACCCGACTCTGAGGTTTCCTCGTGAGTAGCCTCCCTGCATCCTTGCTCTGAGTTGCTTGAGCAGGGTGCAGCTTCCCTTCCTCTAGACTGAGGTGTTTGAAGAAATCGCTCCCCCATGTCCTGACTTGGAAGTGGCTGGGTGGAGTCCGGGGGAACAGGAAGACGTAACGAAACTTAGGCTCCATCCAGATCAGGAGGAGATTACGGTGATTAGACCAATTGCGGCGGCAGGAGAGAAGTTTGTCCCACCCACGGGCATGAGAAGATAGAAATCCACTCGTCCCCTCCTTTCTGAATCCTACAGGGAAGGTCAACTGAGCTGCGAGGAGCTTATTGCTAGAGCTTACCTGTTGCATCATAAATTTTGTAGCGAATAGCAATAAAAGTCTGGTTTTATTGCCGACTGCTGTGTGAGTTAATTGGAGATGTGAGTTATGGCCTCACGACAGGTAGCATGGTACAATCAGTTTTTCACACACTGACTTGTGGATCTTGCATGTACATAATGCATGTTTATCTACAATCTAGAGTCAAAATACTCGAGACCATGTTAGTAGGTGTACCAGTTACAGTTGAGCGACTGGTGGTGTTTCCAGGAAAGACTTGGTGTGCCATCACTCTGCCTCATTCATGGAATTTTATGGGGGTCCAGATTAATACCTGAGAGGTCCTAGACAACTAATAGGGTCTTATTGCTCTGTCTCATCCAGCCAGCATTGAACTTCCTTTAGGGAAACAAGCAGTTTGAAGATAATGTTACCTGGATGGTAGATTTTCAATAAAAGTTGGCACGATCTTGAGTCAACTGTCAATGTAGGGATGCTACTGAAGCATCTAGTTTTGAGTAGGCCGTTGAGGTTCTCTGAAATCTAGGTGAACACCTGGCAATGAGGACAAGTATCTCTCTAGTAGTACTTGCCCCCAGGCAAAGAAGGCATAAAGGATGCCCATTGGTCAAGGGTATTTGGGTGCCACAGTGTGTAAGCCCTTATTAAAGGTAGCTCTAAGAGCCATCGGTGGGTTGCGGGAGAGAGTAAAGGATATTTAAAAATTTTTATACTGTTTATTAGTCCAGTGACTCAGAAATAGTTTACAATAAGTTTATGAATTATTAAATGCTTTTGCATGTCATCCTATTATACAAGATCTCAGGACGGCTTGCAATATTTAAAAAAATAATTTCAATAAAAAACAATCACAGAACAGCGACTGAACTTAAAAGTTGTTAAATTTTAAAATACTGTTTAAATAAGGTTTTGGCCTGGTGCCAAAAAGTATCAACTTGGTGCTAGGCATACCTCTCTGGCAAGTACATTCCAGAGTCTGGATGCCACAGCAGAGAAGGCCCTACTCCGAGTTGATGACCTTTTTACCTCTTAGAGTGGGTTCCTGGAGCAGGGCTAAGCTATGAGAAAAAGCATCTGAGGCACCCAAAATTGTGGTTGGGAAAATGGCTGGAGCCCATTCAACTACAGGGCGTTCAATGTATTCTCGGTATCAGCATGAAGAAAAAGGAGTAATCACTTGAAGTAATTTTTTATTTTTCAATCTAATCCCCCATAACTTCAATATACTTGTTACATCTAGAAATTAACTTTTCAATTCCCTGTAAAAAAAATACCCTTCCTTGTCAAAAATGTGCGTTAATTGCTGCCTTGAGCTCTTCATCGTTGGAAAATCGCTTTCCACGAAGATCTTTTTTTAAATTCGGGAATAGATAGTAGTCACTGGGGGCCAGGTCCAGGCTGTAGGGTGGGTGGCTTATTTCTTCGAAACCACAGCAGCCTTTGAAACGCTGTGTGAACGGGAGCGTTGTCATGAAGAAGCAACACACCTATGATCAGTTTTCCCCAACTTTTTTCTTTAATTGCATCTCTTAAATTACGCAGAGTGGTTGCATAAGGTGCTGCGTTTATGGGTTTACCTTTTTTCCATGTACTTGATCAATAAAATTCCCTTTGAATCCCAAAACACTGGCCATGATTTTTCTGGCCGATGGAGTGACTTTGAATTTCCTTGGAGAGTCAGCACCTTTTTTTATGCCACTGCATGGACTCCTGCTTGCTTCATCTCCAGCAACAATCCGGTTGAAAATACTCGATGGATCTTCACAGAGCTCTAAAAACTCCCTGTAGCACTCGACTCGCACTTGTTTCTGAGGCGCCATGAGCATTCGCGGCACCCATCTTGCACAGACCTTGGAAAGGTTAAGATGGTCATGAAAAATAGTAAATATGGTACCAATGGATAGGTTTGTCACCTCTGCTAACATTTTGATTTTCATTCGGGCATCTTCCAATACTAGTTTCTCAATTTTTTTCATATTTTTTTCGTAGTGGCAGTAACGGAGGGTCGTCTTCAATGCTTCCTCTGCCCCTTTTAAATTCACTTGGCCACTTTTGAACAGTATATAATGTCGGTGCAGAGTTCTGATAAACACCCACCATTTCTTTGTGAATATTTTTTTTTACTTTTTCCTTGCTTTGTAAGGAACTTAATCACAGTGCGGTGCTCGATTTTCTTTCAACGTTGTTGTGTCATCATGGTCATCTTTCACTGAGCCATTACTAGAGAGCTAATGATTGCACTTATTTCAAATTTTGCATGTATACCCTCAGTGTCATTAGCTAATGAAATAATTAAATTACCCATATCAATAGCAAATCGACCCGATATTGAGAATACATTAAACACCCCTCGTATACCATATGGGGGGAGAGGCAGGGGCTCCTGCCAAGTGAGCTTAGCTAAGACAATCCTGCGGAGATGCAAAGCCCCCGTGTATGTGATGCAAAGGCAGCATGAAGAAGGCAGCCTGTTTTCTGAATGGATGGTGGTTTCATGACGGCAGCCTGGAGGGAGTGGGTTTAAGGTTGATCCACCTCAAAGAACTGAAGTAGCATGGTTAGAGGCAGGTTTGCCATCTCCCCTTGTTATTTGCAAATTTATTCGGAACATTTTTAGCCTGTAGCGGGTCTCGGAATGGCTCCCAAAACAACAGCACAATTTCAGAAAAGCTTACAAAGATAAAATTCCAATACAAAAAGCCACCAACCCTTTAAAATACTAAGTAAATAAAAAGGTTTCGGCCTGGCACTGAAAGAATAAAGCATCGGCACCAGGCACACCTCTTGGGAACAGATTCCAGAGGTGGGGCACTACCACAGAAAAAGCCCTACTCTGGGTAGCCCCTCTTCTAACCTGTTTCAAGGACAGCTGAAAGACCCTCTGTGAGAAAGACCTCCGTAAGAAAATCTTACAAGTTCAGACAGGTGTATATGGAAGGAGATGCATTGATGCTTATATCAAGTAACAATCTTTTCAGGAAAATAATTCAGTGCCGTCTAACTGGTGCATCGCTTGTCAGTAGAAGTTACTTCTGAGTAAACATGCATAGGATTCGGTAGAGTGCTGATAATGCTAATAGATCCTATAGTCTACAAACCTACTTAACTCTGCCATCTGAATCCCACAGTTTGTGGCATGGGACTGTTTCCCACCACCACCACCACCACCACCATTTTTAAACGGGAAAAACCATAAATATAGAACTTCACAGCAATAATATAAGATAACCAGAACACAATTACTAAGAATAAATGATAGAGTACACCCGCCACCACGGAGACCAATACTACCACCATTCACATACTATAACAATAATATATAATTTGCTTCAATTATACCCATATCCCCTCCAGAAATTCATATGTTCTTGAATAGGCTTATACCCTTTACCTTCCATCACTACTACTAGGCTGTTTGCTGAGCTGTAGAAAGCTTGAGACACATTGCGACAGCTTATTCAAGGCAGGAGGGTGTAAGGCATAAGATTTTATTTACATAAAGTGTAATGCTAAGATAGCATAGAAAGGGATAGCTAAGAGAGCAGTTTGGCTCTGGGGACCTATTTTGCTGAATTACGTAAGAAAATGGTATGTACATGTGGATTTTCCTAATGAAAGCGTTCTCTTTTAAACCAGTGTTAATGCACACATATGTAACTTGGTGTATCTGCGCCATCAAGGCAGTCACTGGTGCCAAGTTCTAGTAGACAAACTGGAAATTCCTCCTAATTTATTTGTTGGTTAAATTTTAATTTCAGTTAGTACTGAGGTAGTACATACCTGGAGTGTGTCTGAACTAGTTGATAGCGGAAGTTTCAGGAATTCAGATAATTACATACTGGTAATCCAAAACGAGGAAGTATGTAATGCCCATGTTTTGAAACATGGATGGGACAGGACTGAATGGCTGTTTGGCTCTCCAAATCTGCCATTGGAGACCAGGCTTGAAGTGCTGAGCTTGACTTTGGTCAACTGCACTTGAATTCCCCCACTAGCCAGAGGCTGGGGGATGAAGGCTCAGTCCTGCCGAGAAACAATGGGCTGTTGGACTGCTTTGTCGGGCAGAAGCACAGAGGTCAACTTCGCCTCTGTGTGTGACCTCCATAGGAAATAGGCTTTTGCGAACGGGGCGGCGTACAAGTATTCCCAATAAATAAGTCTGATCTTCAAGCATTTTGTTGGAGCCTAGGGATACCTTTTTGATCATTGTCCTTGCTTGGGCTACTTTTATTTTATTATTCAGGAAATTTATAGGCCATCCATCACTGTCATCTCTGGATGGCTTACAGAATATTCTAAATCATAATCAAAATTTAGCTATTCCACAAGCTGAGCATAAAACTGGCATATTTAAAATAAATAATACACTTAAAATTGATTGAAGTTAAAATAATGGCCAAATAAAAAGGTCTTGACCTGGTGCCAAAAAGCATATAATGACGGACCAGGTGGAATTCTCTGGGGAGCGCATTCCATAGTTGGGGAGCCACCGCAGAGAAGGCCCTCCTCCGGGTACTCGCCCTCCTAACGTCTTTCACAGGGTTCCCGGAGGAGGGCCTCTGCTGCTGATCTTAGGGGCCGGGAAGACATGTAGGGAAAAAGACCCTTTGGGAATAAGTTCCTTTATGCTTATTTTGATTGGCTTATCAGTTGTCTATCCTGCCTCGTTAGCCAAAATGGCTCCCTGTGTGGTTTACAGAATACAATGGTGACAATATACATAATAAAATTAGTAAGTGCAAAATCATAACAAGAAAAATGCTGCAGTGCGAACATGCAACATTGATTCTTAGACCAGTAAAAGACGATAAAAGGCATCAGAGCACTTATATATAATTCTGCAAAATGCTGTATACATTTTAAAAATATTTACAGTTTAAAATACCAGGAAATTTAAAGGTTTTTGGCACTGGAAAGAATAAAGGTGCTAGGTAAACCTTTTTGAGAATCGATTCTGTGTTCTTTCAACAGCCCTCCTAATGTTCTTCAAAGGGGGCTCCCTGAGAAGGACCTCCAATGACACTCTTTGTATGTCATCTTGGAATGTTTGAATATTTTGTAAAAGTGCCTTAAATCATTAATGCAATAATTAATTTGTGATTCATTGCTTGTATGTTTTGAGTCTTGTTCAATTTAAAACAAAATACCATCTTGAAAGATCTGTACAGTTTGAGACAAAGCTCTCGTACACACACTTAACTGAGTTTGTGGATGTGAGCATGTGTGTTGAGAAACGACGGGGCCTGTGCCATGGGAGCCATCTGTTCCTCAAACAGTAATGCTCTAAAGAGTGTGTGTTCCCGCCAAATGATGTGAGACACCCAGCAAGGGCAGGCTTTGTGGGAAATTCTTACTTAAAACATTTGTATGTCTATTTGTGCCACAGCGGCTCTGAGCGACTCTCAATTACACGATAAAAACAATAAAAACCAATAACATTAAAGATAAAATAACAAAGTACAAGCAGAGAATACGAACCAGGATGGGATTAGTTTTCGCCTGGTGCTGAAAAAGCAAGGAAGGCGCCAGGCAAATCTCCTTGGGGAAGAGCATTCCAGATATGGGGGCTGCTGCAGAAAAGGCCCTTCTCCTTGCGGCCGTCCCTCTCACCTCGGGTGGCTCTCAGGAGGGCCCCTGGTGTAAATTTTAAAGGCTGGGTGGGCACAGTAGGGGTGCAGGCACTCCTGAAGATAGCCAGGGTCTAAGCCACTGAGGGCTTTCTATGTCCACACAAGCACCCAGGCCATAATTGGTTACCAATGAAGATCTTTCAGTGTAGGTGTCCCAAAATAAGCGGCCTTACTCTGTACCAGTTGTAATTGCTGAACTGTCTTCAAGGGCAGCCCCACATACAGTGCAATTGTAATCTATTTTGGATGTTAGCAGTACGTGGGTAACTGTTTCCTGGCTTCCTCTGTCCAGGTAGGGATGAAACGTGTATTTTCCGTAGCTGGAGGAAAGCACCCTGGACAATCCCGTGTCCAGGAGCACCCCCAGACTGCAGACTCTGTTCCTTAGGTGGAGTGTAACCCCATCAAGGGCAGGGTCATCCTCCTCCAACCTGTCAGATGATCCCCACCCCCACTACCAGCACCTCCATCCCCACCCCCACTACCAGCACCTCCATCAGGACTGAGTTTCATTTTATTAACCTTCATCCCGTCCATTATCGAACGCGGGCCCTGGTTCAAGACGGCGACAGCCTCGCCTGGGTAAGATATGAAAGAGGTACAGCTGAGTATCCTCAGCCCGTTGCCGAGTGCTTGGCCCAGACTTCTGGATGACCCCTCCCAGCAGCTTCATACAGTTGTTAAAGAATGGGGGTGGCGCTGAGCCCTGCAGGACCCCATGAAGCGACCACCATGGGGCAGAGCAGCAGTCCCCCGGAACTACCTTCGGACTCAGCCAGCCAGCAGTGCCTCCAGCCAACCTGTCCAGAAGGTCACCGTGGCTGATGGTGTCGAAAGCCACTGAGAGGTCCAGGAGAACCAACAGGGTCGCACTCCCCCGTCCCTGCTCAGGTCATCGTACAGGGTGACTTAAGGCCGTCTGCATTCCAAGCCCAGGCATAAACCCCAAATGAAATGGATCCAGGTAATCAATTTCCTCCAAGAGTGCCTGCAGCTGCCTGGACATCACCTGTTCCAACACCTTGCCCAAAAAGAGATTAACAATGGGCCGGTAGTTACCCAGTACCCCTAGCCTGGATGCAGCCCTAGCCTTTTAAGGAGAGATCTCACTACTGCCTCCTTTAATGGGGCAGGGACCACTCTTTCTTAATGAGGTATTGACAGCCTCTTGGACCCAGGGCCAAACCCCTTCGAGATGGGTCAAGAAGGCATGTGGTAAATTGGACAGAGCCAAAATATCTTGTCCACATTCCAGTTACTTGAGTCTGAGTAACTGAAACTCCTCCACTAGTGGACCATCTGAAGGTTGTACTGCGCAAATGGCAGAGTCGAGCTCCAGGTGAATCCGAGCGATTTTTCCCTCAAAATGGGAAGCAGATTGCACCACAGTGCTGCTCCGGGTCTCCGGAGAACCAGGCTGCAGGAGGCCCCAGACTACTGGGAAAGCTCAGCGGGACGGCACCGTGAGGAGGCAATAATTGAGGCAAAGTATTCACACTTCGCCTTATTGCCACTAAGTAGGCTCAGCAAGGAGCTCTTGCATGTTTGATAGGACTCTTCATGGGCTTCCAAATTCTTGAGTGCCTTTCCATGTCTGTTGGAAATTTTTCAGTTGGCATTGGGAATTGTGATGGCCTAGCCCATCTTCCAACCTTTATCCATTGGCAGAGCTAACCCTAAGATTGATTTGTGACCCACCTAGCAATGCAATAGGTGGCATATAAATTTATTTATTTAGAAAATAAACAGGTAGTGGGCTGTGTGTTTCCTTCCCTAGTATAAATATGTAACTGCCACAAGTAGAGTTATAAGATGCTTGGATAGGGTGTCTCTTTAACATCGTTCTCTCCATGTGTTTGCTGCCACGGGGAATGTAATTCCAATCTTGCCAACTCCCACAGTACCGTACCCAAACTCTGAAGCACATTCATTGTTGGACTGTGTGGTCCTGACAGCCTATGATGCCCAGTTAACAATACAATTATTTGTGCAGTAAGTGTACTGGTTTCAAGCTGTTCAGTAACTTGTTTTCTTGGTGAATAAGTGTATACTAATAACTTCTAAGTATTGCACTCTTCCCTGTCACAAACACTCCGCACTCTCAAACCCTGCTTTCTCTTCTAAATGAGCATTGACCAGTCTTTATTTCTCATTTACATCATTCTCTTGCATTCGGGTACAGTGTTGTGTTTGCTGCTATCTATGGCTTCAGTATCCACTGGGGGCTTGGGACCTACCTCTGCCGATAGGGAATTCCTGCTGTATTAGGTCTTGCCACTCCCTAGTCAGTCACTAAGGACTTCCAAATATTCTTCCCTTTCCTTTTGATTCTTCCTTGCACATTGGGTTCTGTGGACTTGATCGCCTTTAAGTAGGTCCAAGTTTACACACACCTGGCTCCATAAAGGCAGTTGGTTGGCCGTTTGGGTACTCCAGTAATTTGTATTTACAAATACAAGGAAGATGTTATGCCTGTCCACCTTGCCTTCTAAATAAGATTGTGGATCTCTTCAAAGCAGATTTAGTAAGTCACAGGTTGAGCTGTGGAATTCTTGCTTTCTGGAAGGACCATGTGATCTTGCAGTTACTTTGTCAACAAATATTTAAGGAAAGGTGAAGCATTTCTGTTAGTCTTCAGCCACAGAGCTCTTTCCTGTACCTCCCTCCTTGCCGGGTCAAATGAAACATGTTGACAAATACCAAACAATTTCCTTCAAAGGGGGCTCCCGGAGAAGGGGCTCTGCCTCAGATCTTTAAGGGGTGGGCAGGCACATAGGCAAGAAGGTGCTCCTTCAGATATCCAGCACCCAAGCCGTTTAGGGGCTTTATAGGTCATTACCAGCACCTTAAATTGGGCCCACACTTCAATTGGCAGCCAGTATAGACGACAGAGGACTGGTGTGATAGGGGAGTATCTGCCGGTCCCCATTAGTAACTTGACAGCTCTATTCTGGACCAATTCACTTTATTCAACTTAGATACTGTATGCACTGGCAGGTTTTCTCCAATCGGCCAGTTGAACATAGCTTTATTTTGGAAATAGTATTTCCATTCACAAAAGGAAAACTGGTAAATATCTGAGACCAGTGGTGCAAAACTACACATGTTTACTCAGAAGTAAGCCCCATTGTATTCAGCGGTGCTTAGACTCAAAGGGAAGGAGACGTTCCTTCAGGTATCCTGGTCCCAAGCTGTAAGGTCCCAATACCAGCACCTTCAACTGGGCCCAAACTTCAACTGGGAACTAGTGTAGCTGATAGAGGACTGGCGTTATGTGGGAATAATGACCGGACTCCATCAGCAGTCTGGCAGCTCTGTTCTGAACCAATTGGAGTATCCAGACTGTTTTCAAAGGCAGCCCCGGGTAGAGCACGTTACAATAATCCAACTGGAAAGTTACCTGAGCATGTGTCACTGTTGCCAGTCAGTTCTCGTCCAGCTAAGGACGCAGCTGGTGGATCAAGCTGAAGCTGAAGGAAGGCGCTGCTCGCGTCTAGACGCCTTTCCATCAGCCCTTAACCATCTGTGAAACCTGGTTAACTCTCGTCTAGTCCAACCGAAACAGGAAACATGGCAGATAGTTTAGCAATGCTATCTTGAATGTGAAAAGAATATTTCATAGAATGGTTTTCTAGATTCTTTCTTTAATTGCCCAATATCACCAGCAGCTGCTGCATTATCACACCCTACCATATTAAATTGCATGAATTGACTCAGACTTTGTGAGGACAACTAAGTTTCTAAGTGCGACTTTTCACCAGGAGAGTGTGCCCCAAATTTGCAATAAATTATCTCCAAAGTAGTGACGCAAAGCGTTCATCCCGCTGACTTGTCCACTTTGCCTTTTAAAATCAGTGTAGAGGTATCAGAAGCAAGCTTACCTTGTTCTCTCTGTACAAGGCTTGCAAGTGTAAAACATTGCGAAGCTCGTTTCTGTTGTTGATGCTAAGGGCTGTACGTGGGAACTCCTCCTCCATCGCGGTGCTGGTTTTTTTCAAACCCTGTGCGGAGAAACGAGGACAACTGCTAACAACAAAGCTTTTACGTTTGTTCTTGATTCTTATGCTTTGGATGTTTCTGAGCACAGTCGTAAGTTGGTTTTGGAAAAGCAATGTAGAAATAAAAGAAGGTAACCAAGTCTTAATTCTGAGCAACGTGGCTCTGAGTTTCAAGCTTTTCCGGTGAAGTTGTTGGCCTTTCCTTTTATAAGGTGTAGTTTGCATTTTTAATAGGTAGGATTGGTGGTGCCAAAAAGCTTTCAGATGAGAGTTCCCATAAGGGGTAAAATTTCTGGGAGTTTTTCAAGCTTCAAGTTATGGTTCAACACCTGGCAATCCCCTCACCTGTCGCACCTGGCCAGCACAGGCAAGGAACTCGCCTCTTATTCAGAGAACACTTGAGACCACCCGGAAGCCATCAAGCCCCCTTCCAACAATCGGCACAAGCTTGTGCAGAGAGGAATGGTATAAGGGGGCTAGGAAGGATTCTCTTGCCTCTGCCTCCTGCAAGAATGTGGGATACAAAGGATGGGTGAAAACTGCCCCCTCATTAGTTTCTCATGTTAGATAGGAAGCTCTTTTCTTAGAGAATAAGATGCAGATGTATTGGGAATACTTGTAGACTGGAAGGCAAGAAGTGTAAGCCTTCCTACTCTGTATTTTTCAGACAAATAAACTGTCCTTTTCTAAGTATGGGGTGTATTTGTGTGAATGCAAAACCAGGGCTTGTCTCTGTCCGTACATTATCCAAACCTTTCAAGACACTCTGGCGTGCAAGCGCCTCCTCTGGCGTAACACCTGGTGTAACACCATTGCCTGTGCAGAAGTGGCTGTTTGTATTCCCGTTGGCAAAGCACTCCAACGTTTATAATCACGAATGCAAGTCCTTGTGGTTTGAAAATGTTCTGGACTTGAGTTCTCAAAACGTGCCTTTTTTTTAAAGGGCACACTGTAAAGTGTGTTGCCGCAAGAGAGCCCTTCCTACAGAGCTGGAATCGGGTGAGCCCCTGGACCACCGAAGGGTGGCACCTGCTTGGGCCCTGGTCCCCTTGTCCAGGGCTTGGGAGGGACCCCAAAAAGCAGTCTAGAAAAGTGAATGGCTGAGCAAATAACCCATCCAGATGGTGCTGTTGAAAGGGGGGGTGTGACCGTTGGCAAAAGACGAGTGGCAAAGCTGCTTAGGGAGGCCTAAATAAATGAATTTAATGAGACTTTGGGGGAAGGGTTACTGCTAGAGGAAAAACCCTGAATTGGGGTGTGGGAGGGGATCAGAAAATTGCTAGATACACAATTCTTCTGCCAAAGGATGTTCTCTTGAGTCAGGGAACCTAATTTAATCGCCTTGTTCAGGATTCCCCTTCTTGGCCCTCATCTATCCCCACTCCAGACATGCCTTAAAAGCATGGAGGAGAAGGGCACATGGCAAATACAGCAGCGTTTACAGTTTGGGACCAGGAAAGGTGTAAAATTAATTAATTTTTAATTTAATAAATTAATTAAAGTTGTGCTATGTTTCTAAACTTAATATTCAGAAAGCCATTCTGGCCCCAATTGTTTGAGAAGGCTTCCTTGGCTGTAAAACAGCTTTTTCCACCTTTAACACCGCTAGGGGGATGCAATTTAACATGGCTTCTAGAATTGCAGTAGAGGGTTTTTGGGACTAGTGGGTAGTGCTATAGCTGCTAAGGACAGATGGGTGTGGAATGGGCTTCCTCGAGAGGTCGTTGAGGCCTCATCGGTGCGGGTGTTCAAGGATAGGCTGGACATTCACATGATGGGCATGTCGTGAGTGCAGCCGGCTGGTGCCGGAGGTCAGACTAGATGGCCCGGGAGGCCCCTTCTGACTCACTGTTTTCTATGTTTCTATGAGTCTGGAATTTCCTTCGTTGGCTCTCCCCCCAGTACTTTTGCCTATAATATGAAACGATCTTCAACTTTGATCCTATTTTAATATTTGTATGATGATACTAAAGGGAGACACAACTGAATCCAACCCTAACATGCCGTATTTTTTCATCCTTAGAAATAGCCCTAAGGATTAAAGTCCACAGGGCTCTCCTAAAAGGACCCGAGCTTTACGATGATCCTCACGCCAGGTCTCTTGCGGGGTGCAGATGGGAATCGGCTTCCGTATTCAACCCAGCAGAAATGCATTGTGGGAAATGGAGTCCTAGAGTTGGTTGCCGAGATCTCTGCTTCTAGCTCTGGGAAAAAGTGGCGGGGGGGGGGATTGGTTTTTAGGCTTTTGGGGACAGAAAGTGCAGCCCTTTCAGGTCTGCGGTGCGCACGGAGGGATCACGGCGGTCGCTTCTTACCTTCCTGCTGAGGAACTCCCTAACCAACGAGGCAGCCACTTCTTCTATGAAAGAGGCTTCCATTGTTCCACCTCCCCCCCCCACCGATCGTGCGGGGGGAGTGTACACTTGTGCGTCCGGCCGGCTAGCCGATGGCCTTCCCTCCTGATCAGCCCTCCTGTCCTTGGCTAGCTCGGGTTGCAGCCGCTGCTTACCGTTCGTAGGCTGTGACGCTGCCGTTGGTCCGTTGCCGTGGAAATGGTGTCATGGGAAGAGAATTCCCCCCCCCCCCCCAGCTGGGATACTGCAGCATCGAACTCGTCTTTGCAAGTGGATGGGTTGGAGTGCACCGTTCAGACATTCAGAGATGGTCCCTTGAAAGCTGCTTTGCTCCTTCCTTGCCAAATTAGCGGAGGTGATCTTTCCCTTGGCCTCATTACTTCCACACAAGCACTTCCCAGGGCAAAAGCAAACAAAACTTGCAATGAGCTTACGCCATACCTTGAAACAAAATAAGAAATAGATCAGGACAAACTGCATCTCTTAAAGGAAGTAACTCTCAATGAACAGTCTGAGAAACATTAATGAAATATGACTTAAAAAGTGATGCATTGTCTAAATGGCTTATACATTTACCAAGCTGTGTTGCTGCAAGACGAGATCTTACTAGATTTGAAAGCAATAAGCACACCAGTGTTGGAAGCAAAGAGATTTATTTAAGGAGAAACGGAAGTAACAGGAACACAACAATATGGTTACGATGCCCCTTTAGTACACCCCTTCTACTCCGTAAGAACCCCAAAATGAACAGTAGCAGGAAGCCCACAGGGCTGTCCTGAGGTTCAGCAGAAAATTGAATTCCCACAACTTCATAGGTATAACCACCAAGTTTGCATGTGGCACTTCATTATGGCCAAGAGTGGGGTGAGGTGATAGATTGCCCACACAAGGTCAGATAGCTGAGATGAACTGATTGGAATATTTAACACTTGTCAGAAATGAAGCTTCCCCTTCATTCTCCCTATACATTTGTGTCAAGCTGGTGCCAGCTTTGCATTGATTAATCATGAAGCAAAATTCTTTTTGTGTGCAAAGTAGGTTCAACTATAAAGTGGCAACAGGATTCATGGCATGCCACAAGCTCTTCGAAATCACACTAGTTTTCATGTGTTTCCGCTACACAAGCATCTTTAAAATAGCCTAACGGCTTGTTATCCATGTTGGGCAACCATTGCTTTGAATTTGGAGTCCCACTCCATAGATCTAATGTTTTATAAGTAATTATTATTACACTTCAGCGAGTTGTGTTCAAGATTCATGGTTTGGCCTGATCTCTCTTCCCACTTGAGGTTTGACTGCTTGGGAAGTTAGTCTCTTTAACATCGCAGACTGAATTGGGGCACTTGGTCTAGCTAGCCTGATACTGTTGACACTGACTGGCAGCTGTGAGTCTCCAGATGTGGAAGGCACAAGCTGAACCGTAGAACTTCTGCCTGCAAGGTTGGGGCTGCACCTCTGAGCTACACAGTCTGCTTGGGAACTAAACAAGCAGCATCTTCATGGTAGCATCTCTTTGGAAAACCAGGAAAGCCGCAGAAGAATTGCCTCTTCTAAAACAAGGTTTTAATAGCAAGTTGGGTTTAACATTTTAAACCATTGTTTTCTCTCCTCCAATGAATTACAGTGCAAAAACTACTATTTTTACACTATGGCCCATTGGTAATTCATTGGAAGTTTTATATTTGCATTAATTTATAGATTAATTGGTTTTTAAAAGTTCTGTTGTTGAATTTTTATATAGTGAGTTTTAGGATGTGTTCTAGTCTCAGCTGCCTAGAAATGTCGTTTTTGGAATAGGTGGCACATAAATATTTCAAATATAAAAAATGAAATTGCTAGGGCCAGCAATGTGTGAGTTTCATTTTCAAGCATTCCTAAGGACATTATGCTTGGAAGCATAAGACAGAACTAAGGCAGTTAACTCCTGCCTGTTAATTATATTTCTCTGCCATGTGATAAATGTAGCATTTCATGAAATAATAAGTAAAACACCACACATGTTAAATCTTTATTTCTCAGATGTCTAAAGCCTCCCATTCACAACGGGCGCTCTGGAAGGCTGTTAAAATACATCAACTGCTCAGGAGTCACATAACAAAATGCAAACATTTTGTGCAGCTGCTACTTAGTTATTTAGAATTTTTGTATGCCATTCGCATGAGCCTCGGGACGGCTTACATACAATAAACGTTTCAGGAACCCTCTTTAAAAGAGGCAAAAAGCTCATCAACCGGGAGTAGGGCCTTCTCTGGTGGCCCCCAGACTCTGGATTGTACTTTCCAGAGGTATGCCTGGTGTTGAGCTTACATTCTTCAGCGCCAGGTCGAAACCTTTTATTTTAAATAGCATTTTAAAATCAATAGCTTTTAATGTACAGTGGCTTTTGTTTTGTTTGATTTATTTTGTGTTAATTGCTGTTTATTTTATACATGATTTCTGTTTTAATTTGTTTATTGGAAGTTGTTTGAAAGTGTTCTTTTAAAGTACCGTAAGCCATCCTTGAGATGTTTATATAAAGGATGGCATATAAAAGCTTTTAATTAATACGTTTTAAAAAGCAGTCCCTTCTCCTAATCCTAAGCAGGCGTTCTGGCCACAGTCCCTGGAAGTGGGGTGCCCAGGGCCACATGGGCCATGGGTGCCACCCCATGCGCTTCTCAATCCCACCAGCTGCCACCTCACAGCATCAACTGCTGCTGCTTATTTATCTGTTATTTTAAGGCGTAAGGGCTTTTAACTGGTTTTAATATTCAGTCACATTTTGTTTTGGTTTATTATGTATGTTCTGTTTATTATGTAATACCTTTTTATTTAATCAATATTTATTTAAAACATTTCTATGCCACCCCCATTGTAACAAAGCCTCGGGGCGGCTCACAACATATTTTAATGTTTTAATACTGAATTTTATTGTTGTAATTTATTAATCTGCAGTCCGAGTAGATTGTCAATTTATGTTGTAAGCCATCCAGAGACAAGAAATTGGAATATGCCTGGCGCCGTCGTCGTACTTTTTTCGGCACCAAGTTAAGACCTTTTTATTTCAGCAATATTTTAATACGTTTTAATATCATGATCTATATGTTTTTATTGCAGCCAGTGTGGGTTGATAATTTTATCTATATTGTATTTTATCTATGTGAGCCGTCCTGAGGCTTTCGCGACAGGCCGGCATATAAATACTTTAAATAAATAAATAAATGGACGACATACAAATTTTATGAATAAATCAATAGATAGATATTGTAAGCCGTTCTGGGACGAGTTTCATGTAGAACGGTGTAGAAATACTTTAAATAAATTAAAACAGTTGTGAGGGGCAAGATGGTTGGCATCCTCTGGGGAGCCCCGCTGCCCCAAGGCATGGCCACCTGGAGGAGTTTATTTAAAATACTTATATGCTGCTTGTTGCACCAACAGCATTCCTAGGTGGCACGCACTCCTAAAGTAACACATTCAGTTCGTGGATGATAGATCTATTCCCGGAGTCCGTATTCAATGCATGCCGGACAGGTATCCTCATAGCCATAAGGTCCAAACAGTGTCCTTAGAACTGCTTGAAAATGAGACCTGCAGGTGTTGCAACCGATGGATGAATTTCTTCCCACGTCACCCCCAAATCATCCCTGCTCGATGCCTGAATTTTGGGTTTTCTTTCTTTGCTGACACTTTAATTTTCCTCTTTAATTGGTTAAAATAAGCAAAGGCTGGTTGCGGGATATTTCAGGTTATTTTCTGTCAGTAATAGATAATTCTTCGCTGTAAGAATCCAGGACAGGGTTGCTAATGTAGGTATAATGCGACATGTTGCCTTCAAATACTTTTTGTAAATTGAAAGCTGGCCTTAGCTAATGCTTTATTCATCCTCCAGAGAGTGCAAAATCAAACCAGTGTTCTTGGAATTTTATACGTATTTCATTTTTATACCACCCAATAGCCAAAGGTTCTCTGGGCAGTTAAAGATTTTAAAAATTAAGACATTTTTTTTTATAAAAAGAAAGAACAACCAAGAGCAACATGTTAACAATAAAATACTAGAAAAAAAACCCAATAAAACAATAACAATAGGCCCCATGGCAATTACAATCAAATGGATGCAGAGACAGAGTGCAAATACCAGATAAAATACAACATTAAAATGAATATGAATTTTAACTTAAATTACTAAGAAAATTACATTTTTACCTGGTGCTGAAAAATACAGAGCAGGCGCCAAAGATAGCTTTGGGGAGGTTGTTCCAAGTGAGGTGCCACAACAGAAAAGGCTCTGCTGGTAGCCTCCCCTTTTACTACTTTTTGAGGGGCTTCTGGAGAAGGACCCCGGTAGATGGTCTTACAGCCTGGGTAGGTACATATGGGAGCAGGTGATCCTTCAGATTGTCTGGGTCTAATCCATTAGGGTTTTAAGTGTCAAGCACACCAGCTGGCGGCAAGTCCCAGCCAGTCCCTGTTCAAGAGTTTTGCTGCTTTGTTCTAAATCAAGTGAAGTCTCTTGTTCGTTCTCAAAGGCATCCCCACGACAGGAGCTGATGGAAGCGTGGATGACTGCAGCTCGGCTCTTGGCTCTCCAGGGAAGTCGGTAGACCAGCTATCGGCCTGAGCCAGTGAAAGGTGCTTGTTGCCACGGAGTCCACCCGTGGCTCCCAGGAGCACCCCAAACGACGAACCTTGTCCCATCACCCACCCACAGCATCCCTGGCTTGTCTGCTTTGAACCCTTCCGCTTGCGGGCCTCCCTCAGGCCCGTTCAGAGTGGCTGCTGGCTCTCGAAGAAAATCGGAACTGGAGCTGAGCCCCTGTGGCTTTTGCTTGGCAAAGGCCGTCGCTTCGGGGCTGCCCTGGCATTCAGTGCAAGAATTGGGGGTAGCTGTGAGCTTAGTAGCCTTTTTTTCTCCTCAGCTGCTGTGTCGATCCCCCAAGACCATCCCTTCCCCAGCCCTGTGACCACAGTAATACAGGCACCCCATGCTCTCAAACAGTACCCAGGAATGTATTTCAAAATATACAGAGTGGAAGCAATAGGTTAAAACAAGCCTGGCACTGTGCCTTTATTCTAGCAGCCGCGGTTGCTCCGGGTCTTGGAATCGCTGAATGTGTGGCAAATGGGCAACGTTGTTTGTCCCTGCCCAGGCCGCTCCCTCGGGTGCAAAGTTCTCTAATGAGCCCCCCCCCCCAGGATGGCACTGCTGTGGTGCCTCCCTCCCACAGAACAGGCAGCTGGTCCACAGGTCAAGAGGCAAGAGCCCCTTAGCCCTTGCCCTGCCTGGGATGCAGAGCAGAGATGGGTGGAAGGCCTCTGAGGCACAGAGTCGTGTTGTGGAGGAAGGCCGGCTCACTTCTGGTAAATTGTTTTTGGTGCACAAAGAAATCACAGTACTTGCCAAGCCTCCAAATGCTGCAGTCCGCTTCCTGCACAGCTGCCGGACATTTCATGAGTCCGATGGTTTGGCTCTCCAGTTAAAGGACTAACGGGGCACAACTCTGGTCATACTCATTGGCATGTCATGAGCAGAGCTGGTAGAAGCCAGGGGTCAGACTAGATGGCCCAGGAGGACCCTTTTTAAAATGCTTCTATGTCTATATTTTTTTCCTATATTGGAAAAAAATACAGTGGCTGGTGTATTTTGTTTGATTCTTGGTGTAATTCTGAAGTCCCATTTTGCAAAACCCAAAGGAAGTTGCTAAGAGTCTTATCTCCGTGCTGCAGGGCCCTGCTTGCTGCAGGCAAAAGATACAAGGAAAATCCTGGTCTTTTCAGTAGCAGCTCCTTTGATACAAAGACGTTTTATTTATTTTATTTCTATACCACCCAATAACTGAAGCTCCCTGGCCAGTTCCTGACGATTTCTTAAAATGCAAAAACGGGGAGAGAGAATAAAAGCTACATCAAAATCCTGTACACAAAATTCGCTTTAAAATTCTAATATATAAAAATGTTTATTTGTCTGAGACAATTTCAATAAAATTAGACCTAGTTAAAAAGTTGGTATAACCAGGGAAGTGGAGGTCAGCTTTAAGTGAACTCTGAAACGGTGATACCAAACATCCAAAATCCAGATGAGTTGTATGTACAACCCACCAGTGTTCTTTGTTCCCACAGTAATAGTCAACCAGCAGATGGCGGTTGGAACTCAGCAACTGGAAATTTCAGGTCTTAAGGACACATTGTCAAGCCTTATTGGAGAAAGGATGCTTAACTTCATAACAAAGAGATGCTGTTTCTCTTTGGAAGCAAAATCACACCAGTGGCAGAAAATGAACTATGCATGGCAAAACCCTTTGAAAGGTTGTGTAAGGGATTGCAAGATTACAAGCTGTGAACTCCCCCTCCTATTTGAACATTTCAACCTTAATGTTTCCTCCTCACAAGAAAACATGAGTAGTTAGCGTGCAAAGCTGCTTCACTTAAAGAAAAACTTGAATAAGGGCTGCTGCCAAACCCCAAAGCTGTTTCCCACGGCTCCGGTGATCGATCTTGGGTGGCTGGAGGAAGGATGAGCTTTGGAGACCAAGCGTGGGAAGTGCCACGCACAAATTGGATTGTGGCAAACGCCCACAACTCAAAGGGAAGGCCTCCATCCTCCCCGAAGCACACTGCTCCGTGAGAAGACTGGAAGGCCTATATGGGCTCCCATGAATTAGGTTTGTGCAACAAGCACAGAATTTGGTTTGGGTCTCAAGTTGGCACTTAGAAAAATGGTCTCCCTTGGCTGCGAGCTTGTACTTTTCATGGATTATCATGAGATTTTTGAGACTTTACGGTGTGAAGGAAAGGTGCAGGAGTACCCCAAAGTACCCTGAAAGGGCTTGAGAACCCCAAATGCCTAATTGTCACATAGGTGAACCACTAGAAGAGGTATGTTCCTTGGGATACACCAGTCCCGTATCTGCATCGACAGCTGAGCCAAGGCGGCTGACTTTGTTCCGCCCTGTTTGTTCACGTAGAACACAGTGGCTATATTATCGGATGTGAGCTGAACTACTTGTCGTCAAAGAATATCCTTGAAGGATCGAAGAGCCTTGAAGATCGCCAGTAGCTCGAGGAAGTTGATGTGTTTGTCTAACTCCTGTCGGTCCTTGAGTGCAAAGGCCCGCACGTACTGTTGCCCAACCGATCAGCGATGCATCAGTGTAAAGAGTCGCGGTTGGTTGGGGCGTTCGGAATGGGACATCGACATTCAAATTGGCTAGAATTGTCCACCATATTAGAGAACGCAGGACAGAGAGTGGGAACCGGATTAGTTTGGTAGGCGAGTCCCCCTGTGGATGAAACGTTTTGTTGAAGTGTAGCTGAAGAGGTTGAAGTCAAAGCCTGGCGTGTGGGATGATGGCAACCGAAGCGGCCATATGCCCCAGGAGTCTTGGGATGGAGAGAGCAGGTACGGCCCTGTCTCGTCGAATCCGATGAATCCATGAACCAGAGGCTGTGTTGACGATCCGGAGGGAGAAATGCTCTCATTAGAATAGAATCGAGGCGAGCTCCAATGAAGTCGATCATCTGTGTGGGAACAAGGGACAAATTCTCGTAATCAATACATAGTCCTAGATCGTCCAAGAGAGCACAAGTTGTATGGATGGATGACATAAGACCTTCCCTGGTCTGGGAAACTCTCAGTCAATTGTCCAGGTGAGGAATGTACCTGGACACCCTGAAGCTGAAGATGCGCGCATACCGGGGCCATACATTTCGTAAAGACCCATGGAACAGTGGCTAGTCCAAATGGGACTACGTTGAATTCAAATACATCTAAGTCAACAGTAAAGCGGAGGAGACGTCCATGACAAGGATGAATGGAAATGTGAAAATAGGCATCCCTCAAGTCCAGGGAGGTGAACCAATTGTCTCTCCTCAGCAGCGGAAGGATATTTTGAAGGGTGGTCATCCTAAATTTTTTAGGTTGATAAAATTATTAATACCTCGTAAGTCCAGGATTGGACAGAGACTGTAAAATATCTTGAATAGAATCCGTGAAGCCCCTCAGAACTGGAGAGAGAGGTGATGAATCGTTCCTTTACGCAGCAGTTGGTAGACTTTGTCTAGTAACACGGGTGAGCATGGTGTAAATCGCAGAGGAACGATGTCGAATTCTATTTTGTATCCGAGCTGGATGATGGATAAAACCCACCGATCAGATGTGATGGACTCCCAAATGAGGAGTCGGCTTTGTAGCCGATCCCCAAATGAGAGGGGGAAAGGTGGGAGTTGGGGAGAAGTAAAGGTTCGCCGGGCCTGTCAACGTTGACGCTTATCCCTGTCAAAGTGGCGACGGCCCGGCTGGAAGCGCTGCTGCGGTTGTTGTTTACGGTGCTGCTGGTATTGCTGCCTGGGTTGGTACTGCTGGCGATACGATGGTCGAGACCAGGACCACTTATGTCGCTGTTGTGGCTGAATCTCCATAGGGTGAGCTGTCATCCTTGACTCATGTATGGACTTCAGCTTACGGTTCGTCCTGGCGTTGAAGAGTCCCAACCCGTCGAATGGCATCTCTTCAATGCGTCGTTTCATCTTCTCCGGGAAATTGCAGCTTCTCAGCCAAGTGTGCCGCCTGAGGGAGATGGCACCGACCAGAGCCCTGGAATCGGTATCGACATGATGCCATGCCGTCAAAAGCTGCTGAATCGCAACCTGCACGGCCTCTTTAATAAAGACCTTGGCCAGGTCCCTTTGATGATCGGGCGGAGAGGAGGTGGTATTATCAAGCTTTTGCATGATAAAATATTGGTATCGTTCAAGCGTCGCCTCATAATTCGAGATGCGCAAACCGAGTCCAGAGACCGCATAAACTCGGCGTGCTAGCAAGTCGATCTTTCTGCCCTCTTTATCACGCAGGGCTGTATGGCCTCTCGATTCCCTGCCCTGTGACGACTCCACCACTACCGAGTTCAGCTTTGGATGGCACAGGAGGAATGGAATATCCTGCTCCCGAACTCGGTACATGGCTTCGTAATGTCTGGATGTGGCTTGAGGCTGGGCTGGCAGGTCCCAGGGCTGGAGCATCACTTGGCACAGCGTTAGCAGCAGCAGCAGAACGATGGCTGCTGACTGTTAGCCCCTGACGATACCATAGAACCTGTCGGTGCTAGGATCGAGCTGGTGGTGTGCCTCGATCTCTAGCGACTGAACAAGCCTAGACATCAGTTCCCCAAAGGATCTGGGGATCCTAGACCCTGAGACGTAACAGCCACATCATGGGAGGTGGTCAGCCTCAGACTCAAGACTCGTTTGAGTCTACTTCATAGCGTGCTGGACCACTAGATGAGGAATCTCCCGATGACATCGGATGCGTCTGCTCCACTCATTCTGATGTAGACGGCGCGTTCCTTGAGACCGATGATGGACGGCCATGTGGAGCTGGATGATATCTGAATGAGTGATAATCCTCCCAACCCGAGTAACTTGAATAACAGGGTTGGTTCCAGTTGTCAGAATGTTTCTCAGCCGAGTGGTGTCGGTATCCTGGAGGAGACATAGGTCTCTCTGAGGCCGGCCTGGTTGGCGGCATCGGCGTGGGCGATCGGACTCTGGGTGGGGAGTCACGGATTTCCCCATCTGACATCGACTCACGCATAGGAGCCTCGAGTTGTTGAGGAGACTCACTTTTGGCCTGGACGACCCGTAGAGGGGACCCCGGAGGGGCAAGCCACATAGCCACTTGGAGTGTCAGTCCCGATGGGGTCGGTACTGCGGCAGCAGCGGGCACCAACGAACCCGAGTCGCGGTGCTTAGAGTGCTTGCAGGCTGCTTTATCTGCTCTGTCCTCCGCCTTCTTAGGACTGGAGGACTTAGCAGAGCCACTGTGCTTTCTCTTCTCCCGTTTTTTAGGGGGAGAAGGAAGCTGTTGGGCCTCCATCACTGAGTACCTTCCTCCGAAGGGCGCGATGGAGGCATGGCAGAGTCTGGGCGCTGTACAGGAGCGGCCGAGGTGCAACCACAGACTTCGCAACCAACTGGTCGGTTTGCACAAGGGCCTGGTCCCACAGCAACTTCCGCAGGCGATTTTCCCTGTTCTTCCGGGCCTGCTTTGTGAAGGCCAAGCAGTGGCCACATTTGTCCGTCCTGTGCCCCTCGCCTAGACAGAGGAGGCACAGATCGTGCAGGTCTGCCGGGGACATCTTGGAACCGCACTCCGCACATTTGCGAAAGGCTGCTCGCTGCGCCATCACGAAAGAGGAAAGGAGAGGGTAGTGCAGAGGAAATAGATAATATTTTTGGTTGTTTTATATAGAGAACGAGAGAGATAGAATTATAAAGGAAAAAAATGGACTACAGAAGAGAGCAATCAATGAGGAACTAGAGCAAAGGAGGAATCAATGCGAGAGCGAAGAGGCACGAGGCACAGCGAACGGCGGTCACAAAGACTGGGGAAAACGGCAGACACTCCGCTCTATATAAACTGCTGAGGGGAGAGGGGAGCGGAGTTTCCCGCCAAAAACCGTTAGCTTTGCAATCTTTCCAGCCTTAGGCACTGTGCAGGCGCAGCACCCGTATGTGTGATGCACAGAGGCCACGACGAAGAACCTTTTTATTTGCTCAGTATTTTAAATGTTAATATATTAAAGATGGGTTTTGTTTGTATCAATTCAGACGATGCTGTGCTTTTATTGTATTACTGTCCTTGGACTCAAGGTGAAGGATGGTATAGAAAAGCTTTTAGACGAATACAGTAAATACGGAAGTGTTCGGTAAGGTCATCGATCCGTTGCATTGTGCGCTCATATTGCAACGCTGTTCTTTCAGTTGATCCTTTGCATTTCCTCCATTAAGGTCAGCGTTGGAGAAAGCATGGCAGCCCTCCAAGTTGGAAAATCGACCTCGGAGAAGGGGAGGAATAGGAATTCTGGAGTGTGGAGGCGAGGCTGATGCGAGTGAGCTCTGCTCAGCCCCTTTCTCTTGAAGTGTGAAGGGCTCGAGTGGCCAAAACCCCCTGCAGGGAACTCATGCAAGACAGGAAGGTGGGGGATCCAGCGATCCGCAGCACCCGTGTGGTTGGCCTTCATTCGGACGATTGCAAGACCAAGGGAGGGGGATCAGTGTACAGTTGATACAACTGCACAAACAATTGTCTTTGCTAAGCGCACACAACCTTTCCCAAAAGCATTATCCTTTCCCTGTCTTGATAGGTTTTTTGTACTTAAGATATGGAGAACATTCATGACCAGAAGAAAATTGATGTATAATTGTCTGAAGATTTCAAGCGTGGCAGAATTAATTAGGGCTGTCAATCCACGATAGACTCAAATTTTATTTAAATTTAGTCATAGAAAAATACAAAGACCAAAATCCATAGACCGTGTTCTTCCCACTGCTAAAATGTCAACATGTGCGTTGTGGGGGAGGGAATTTACTCTTAAGGTTTTTGGCCCAGAGAGTGTGTGTTGCGAAGCTGGGGCTGATCAATTTTGATGCAGAGGGTGTCCAGATGAAATACCAAATCCAACATGTGCAAATTCAGAATAACTTGGCATTCCAGCCAGTATGAAATCCTGGTGTTTTTCCTGAAATGTACAGCTTCCAAAAGCTGGAGTAAGCCGTATGGAACTGTGCTTCAAAACAAGTGTCCTCAAGCAACCATTGACCTTTCTCGGTCCCCTCATCTGCTCAGATAGCTGCATGGCGAAGATCTTTTTCGTCCTTGTTTGCCCCCTGTGATTAATTGAGGATTTGATCTTTGAGGCTCTGAAAGTTAGACCGTTTTGTGTTGCCTATTACAAGCCATTCTCAAATGTTTCTATCTGGGGTGCTTTGTTCCCATCCGCATAAACAGTGGAATCTATGAAAGGAAATAATGTGTTTTCATGTTTCCATTGTTCCCGTTCACAGTGGCTTAGTTTTCCCCATTGTATTCCCACCAGATGTTAATGCATGTTAGTGTATTTGTTCTGAACAGAGATCTTTTTGGCAAACCTGTGTTCAGATTCATATATTACCGAAAGCTCAGCGAAGAGTTCGGTTAAGTTGCCCTATGGAGCCTTCCTAGCAAAGCACATCGACTTCAGGTGGATGTACTGAAATAGTTTTTATTTATTTATTAAAACATTTATAGGCCGCCCCATCGCAACAAAGCCTCGGGGCGGCTAACAACATAATTAAAATACAATAAACAATAAAACATTTTAATTTATCCCTCCCCCCATCTCTGGCTTATGCAGGTTTTGAGGGGGGGGGGCGCAGTGGATAGGATGCTAAAGAACCTTTCACTATTCCAGAATAAAGAGATCAAACCTAAATGCTGACATTTGCGGTTACAAATAATCTTTTAAAATGCTCATATTCCTGTCAACACAGGTAAGTAACCATTCGTCTGTACATATCCACAGGTGTATAGAAAGAATGACAGAATAAGGGACAGTGAAAAGGATTGCTGTGAAAATACAGCTACTGACTCAAAACTAAGTGCCCCAAGGGAGTCGACTCTTGTAGAGGTGGCGTGTGTTTCATGTCAGTGGAGCTATGCAGGCAGTCGGCGGGTCCTGAGAAAATGGATATTCATCTTTTGAGTTTGTGTGCAAGTCATGTATAATTGGTCCTCCATGCTAGCAGGGGCGAGAGGTGCAGGACTTCCATGAAAGAGGAGAAACAGCAGGTGTCTCCAAGGCACCCAGCCCAAATGACCAGGGCCGCCTCTTTGCAGCAAAGAAATGCCTGAGGGATTTCCTTCTCCAGACGTGTGGGGCAGGAGGGCCTGCTTCGGGGGCATCCTTCTCCCCTCTGTTTGTTTCTTCTTTATGGTGGCTTCTGGGGAACTTCTAATGGTGCTCAACCTGTCCCCAATTTGGCTCAAAATGGACAGCTTATTTACCTTTCAGCGGGTCTATTAACCACTTCCATGAGGAGGCTGATGCTAGTAGGACAAATTCTAGGATTCTCCTAGAGCAGCAGTTCCCAACCTTTTTGGCACCACAGACTGCTTTTGTAGTAGACCATTTTTCCAGGGATTGTGGGGGGAGGGGGGTTGGTCTCAGGATGATTCAAGTACATTACGGTGGGTGCCTAACACCTTGAACTTAATTTGTTTCAGGAGGCCATTAGAACTCTATGGTTGGGAGTCCAAATCACTTTTCCCCTTTAAAAAGAATGGAAAGTGAATTAGTCTGTTCCCAACCCTAAACAATACCCATTTCAATAAATTGAAACTGTAAATGCAGTCTCGTGAAACAAATTAAGTTTGAGGTTATATATGAGATGTGATCAAAAATATGGGGAATGTTTAAATAAAAATTGTTACAGTAGAACAAAAAATGCACATTGCAAGAAATACTGCGTGTATTTTACTCCTTAGCCCATTCTTTTGTGACTTTTTTTTCTTTAACCTTGGAGGACCTCTTCAAATAAGTTTAATATCTTAGGAAACTTAGCCAATGGAGTGGGGGGGGGGGATGTACACTTCTAGTCTGAATCCAAGACACGTTAATCCAAAATGTTAGTCGATGTCCAGTCTGAACTCCAAGTCGATAGGTAAGCATGAACCAGGAGTCAAGAGCCAGAAGGTCCACACAAGTAGATGGCACCTTTGGAGCAGAATAAGTAGGATTGAGATCCAGGTTGCAGGGTTCACAGCCAAAGAGTTGCATAGCAACAGGAAACAGCATAACAAGCCAAGAAACCTCCTTGTTGGAGCAACTTCTGGAGGGAAGAGCCAACTCCTGTAGCTCTTCCCTCAGGGCTTCCAGGGGGTGCTCACCAGGGCCATGGCAGCTGCAAGAGGTGGTGGGTTTGCTCCTGCAACTACCAGAGCTGTTATTCGGCGTTTGGCCATTAGATGGAGCCCTGAAGCTGCATCGGATCTTGACATAAAGGAGTAAATTAGAATGCTCTTTCCTTTTTGAGAACTGCCAAAATTCATTGAAATAATGCAAGTTTTTGTCCCAGTGCTTGTGTGCTTTTAAAAATAATTGCCAGTTCATTCAGGGATTAGATGAAACAGCTTACAAATCAACACAGGCCAGAAATAGGCTGATTTCTTTAAAAGCTGTTCATTAAGAGTACTCTTTTGTTAAAAGGCTACTTGGAGAATTTCTCCACACCTGGGGTGCATGTATTAATTAGGGATGGTTCCTTTGTACAACTAATTACTGCCTGCAGCCCTAGATTGAAAAACTCAGTCACCCCTTTATTTGGTATATGTAGGGTCACCACCTTCCAGAGTGAGGTGGGCTGTGAAGAGCCATTCTCAGCTTTGAGCAGATGGAGCTGGCATGACTGGCTGCTTTGGGGATCCCAATGTCCTCACTCTTTCTTTTTCCAGCCCATTAGTGGGTTATCAAACTGGAAAACAGGACCATGTAAGGATTCTGTTCTGATCCACTTGTCACTCAAAAATGCAACTCTAAATGCTAATGGGATATTAGGCTTGCATTAAAAATGCACTTGAAAAGGTGCGATTTATATTTGTTCCATTCAAACAGGTGCCACGCTTAAGAAGGCCCTGCCTCTCTCACTGGGTGGCAATGTCTGTCCTGCCGGCGGAGTTGGTGGTGGCTATGCATTTTGAAAAGCATATGTTAAATGCGTTTGCATCCTTTAGTCCATGGGAAATAAGAGAAATGGGTGTTTTCCATGCTTCAGAAGCATTTCCCCGTTGAATAAACAGCCCCAAAATGAGAGTCGCTGTGAGCCACACCCAGCTCTGAAGTGAAGTTTGGAAAAGACTTAAGTTTTTATTTATTTATTTATTCATTTAAAGATATTTGTATGCTGTCCTTTGTGAGAGCCTCAGGATGGCTTACACTGTTACGTACTAGAATTTGATTTGTGTAACATAAATAAACAACCCACTTTGACTGCAATTAAAATATGGTAATGAAATTCAATATTAAAGCTTGTTTAAATATTGATTAAATAAAAAGGTCTTAACCTGGAGCCGAAAAACATACAATGACGGCACCAGGCAGACCTCTCTGGGGAGCGTGTTCCATAAGTGGGACACCACCGCAGAGAAGGCCCTCCTCCAGGTACTCTGTCTCCTAACATCTTTCACGGAGGGTTCCTGGAGGAGGGCTTCTGTTGCTGATCTCGGGATGGGAGGGCAAGCAAGTTGTTTAAAACATTTGTATGCTGTCCAGTTGTGCCACAACACCGCTGGGTGGCTTACAATTACCAGATAAAAACAAATAAAAACCAACACATTAAAAATAAGGGAACAATAAAATACAAGCAGAAAATACAAAACAAAGGTCTTGTGGCATTAGTTATCGAAATGTTTTGTTTTGTTTAAAGGATGGTTTTCACCTGGCTTATTAAAATCAAGACTCTAGTTCTCCTGTCCTTCCAGAAAAAGATTGTAAGATTTACACTAACTTCCTTTTTTGGATGGGGTGAAGAAAATTTCTAGAATGCTAACTTTTTAGGGGTTCGCCCAGATCTATAGTCAGACCCTGTTTAAATAGCAGATGAAATGGCTCTTCTAAGGCAGTTTTTAAGAGACCTGTAACTGCATTATGGGCAGCATTATCTGATGCAAAACCAGTTTATTATTGCAGTATCCAGTGCAGACATGTGAGCTTCTGCCGGATGCTGCTGCTTGAGAGGATGATCAAAGCAGGAGCTCTGATAAAACAGGAGAAAAGGAGTCCAAAAAAGGTGGCTTCCGCTCAGCCACTGACGCCAACGGGATCCTCAGACAAATTTCAGGTCCAGAGCCACCCCTAATGAGACCATGTTGTTAGAATATCTCTTCTCAGTCTCTTTATGTACACGGCTGACAACTTGGGGATCTGGGAGAGAACACTGAGCGGAGCCGGCTGGTGCCGGAGGTCAGACTAGATGGCCCAGGAGGCCCTTTCTGACTCGCGCTGTTTCTGTGTTTCTGTGTTTCACTGACATGTGGCCCTAAGCCCCAAACCTGTTTCCCATTCGCCCAGAACTGGTCCAGAGAGCTCTTCAGTGCTCATTGCTGTCAATGGGGGGGATTTTTCTCAGTTTAACACGAATGGGTTAATTTTCAAGGGGAATTGCTGCTGCAGGAGGGATAGATTAACTCTTTTACTGCAGCACTCCCTTCCACCAAAACAAAATATTTTTCTGCACATCAGTAAAGCTGGAGAAACAACAGGAGAGACAAATGTTTTCTATTGACTTGCCATGTATTGAGCCAGGCTGAGAATGTATTTGAATAAGATGGTTTGAATAAGAGATGGTTTGAATGGTTGAGATGGTTTGAATAAGAAGTTAATTGCTTGGCTTTGCTTCTTGTAAAATTGAAATAACTCCTGGCAATTTTTTCTGTATTTACATACAGAGATATAAAACAGCATACATAAATTCCATGCAGGTTTATGCAATTTGACTCTTTTAAGTCCCTAGCAAGGCTTCTAAGCTTGCAGAAAAGAGACTGCTACCTTCCAAGCATTTGGCAGGCGTCAAGCTTTACATTCCAGAATAAAGATTCTCCAGGTCTCTGGGTCACCACCTAAGCTTCTGCAGCCCTTTCTGCTCTCCCCGTCTTATTTCCATGTTCCAAACCTCTTCTTCTGGACTTCTCTTTTCCATCCCACTGTAGGACTGTTTGAAGCTTCTCCTGCCTCTTCCATCCTTGCCAGCCACAGCAAAAACCCGGGGGGGGGGGGAGCAGTGCTCCTTGGTGCCCCCATACCAATTTGCCTCCATATGCAACTGCCTTAGCTTCCACCCCAGTGGGAACGGAGCAGCCTCCCCCTGTAAGATCCCGCAATTTTGCACGCTTCGTTCTGTGATGCGTTGTTTTGTGCCGTCGAGTCATCTCCAACCTAGAGCATCCCTACGAACGGATTCTGTAATAAGCCAGGGAAGGTCCCCTTTTCCTGTCCCACCGTGGCTGGGCAGCACCTGCCCCAAACCCAGACCCGGCCCTGTGGCTCAGGTTTAGCACCACGATTCTCCTAAATGCATCCGATGAAAAGCAGCTGATTAAAGCATTAAGCTGGGAAGAGGGGTGTGTGATACAGAAAGAACAGGGGAATGGCTAGGTGGGAAGTAGCAAAATAATAACAGTGACAGCAGAATACAAGGACTTAACCTCCTTCCACAAAGGTAAAGCTGGACTAAAGTAACTCTCTGTCCCCTGCAACTGAGTCTGTTTTTGGTTAGGGACCAAGGCTTCACACCAGGTTGAAGCCTGCAAAGATGCACACGATCCTTTCTAACCAGAGGTCTTCTAAGCCCCCCACCTGGCAGGTGGAATAATAATGCTAGACGTTCACACCAGGACTGTCCCAAGGCCAGGCATCCTGGAGCTCGTCAACAGTGACAACCTGGGAGCAGCAGCCGAAACTGTGTTGCTCGCTTAGAATTTAATTCAACTCTTCCCAAACATGCATTGCAGACACCCCCCAAAACGTGCCTGTTCCGCTCAGCTCTTGCAAATGAATGGCAGTGCTTTCCTTTGTCGAGTTAGTCCACCTCCTAATTGGCCTTTCTCTACTTCCTCCAAATTTCCTTAGCATGATTGTCCAAAATCTGTTACATTGTGCTAAAAGAGGTTTTGGAGTGTCTCACGCTGCGAATTTCTGCCTTTTTCCCTGGGGCAAAGCGTCTTTGGGTTTTGTCTTTAGTGATTTGGCGCTTGGTAACAACTTTT
>JAIXND010000654.1:117780290-117822487 GCA_023646645.1 Varanus salvator macromaculatus | reverse complement strand
AAAAGTTGTTACATTTTTCTCTTCTGTGCAACCCGCAACTGCAAACTTACCTTCATGATTGCAGCGGAGCAAAGACAGAGAGCTAAGGCTCATGAGACAAAACTATCCAGGCACTATTTTTCTATATCTTTGGCCTCCAGTCACAATCCGTGCCTCTATAGCAAAATGTTCTGAAACTGCAGCAATAACCCCCAGTAGCTCATAAATACCAGAACTGACACCTTGAAAAATTGAGCTGATGCTTAATATGGCATTGCTGGGTCTTACCGTCACTGCCGTTTTATTCCAGCCCCATAACGTGCATAAGACCTGCTTGGGCAGGGCTGAAACAATTTATTTTTTGAACTGGGCAGCCTTATGTGAGCTTCAAGGGGGGGGGGTGGAATGAGGAAAGCCATGCTAAAAATAAAATAATGCAGTAAGCTGTTTTGTTTTGTTTTTTTTTACAATTTTGTCTTTTCCATGACGTGTCATGGATTTGA
Source organism: Varanus salvator macromaculatus (assembly GCA_023646645.1). Classification (NCBI taxonomy): domain Eukaryota; kingdom Metazoa; phylum Chordata; class Lepidosauria; order Squamata; family Varanidae; genus Varanus; species Varanus salvator. The sequence continues at coordinate 117,822,005 of JAIXND010000654.1, read as the reverse complement.
AGACTTGGCTGTAGGCTGTTCTAGGCAGTCAACTGCGTTAGGCACGTCTCCCAAAGTCAAGATCTTGGCTAGGGGTTAGGGTTTGAGTGTTCAAGGTGGACAAGTGGGAATGAGACGGGTCTCAAGGCCCTTTTTCTGAGGCTGGGTCTCGACTTTGGCATCTTTTCTTTCAAGTGCTCCAGTCGGTGAAGACTTTGTAAATGCTCCTGTTTGGTTTGATGTTTTGATGTGATTTTCCGGTGGTTGTGTCCTTGTTTGCTTTGGTTGAATTAAATGCTAAGCCCCTCACCTTGCGAAGGTATCACTACTAGATCGCTATGAGTTGTCTCTGACTTAGGGCAGTCCCACAACTGATCGCTCTTCAAAATTTCCTCTCCTAGACAGCCCTGCTCGGCTCTGACAAACTGCTCCTACTATGCTGCTTTTCAAAAGCATTACAAACAGTGTCCCGGGGTCAGTGGCTTATACTTTCCATAAAGTGACACAATCACCCCTTTAGCAGAGTACAACTTTTGTGTGATCCTCCAAAACTGGCCCATGCCCCCCAAAACCCCCTTTTCCTTGGGAAATCGGGAACTGGCAGAAGTCACACAAAGCAGTCCCCTACAATTTTCAGCAGAGGGGGGGTGTGATCCCCAAACCCGGGGGTGGGCAATGAATTTTCCTATGGGGCCACATGAGAAACTTTGACGATTGATAAGGGCCGGACCAAAACACTTGCAGCTCTGCTCAATATATATCCCTATAAAAACAGTAAATGAAACATTACAATGATACAATGAAAATGTGGAGCACAGAACAACACTATTTATTGAATATTCACAAAAATATTAACATGAAAAGCAATAAATTCGATTCCATTTAGCAGCTCCTTCAAAATAAAAGCAGTGCAGTTGTATTGCTTGCATCTATATTACGACGATACATATTTGCATTGACTTATAATTTGCCAGTGACCTCATGCGGGCCAGTCGGGGTCAGCCATCAGGCCGGATGTGGCCCACGGGCTGTACAATGCCCAGGTCTGTCCAAACCAATCAACCCATCATGAAAAAGATTTGCACCCGGGATCCTTCCTTTCAGTTGGGTTACACTTCAACCTGCCCCGTGAGCTCCCCTGCAAATATTCTTCCTCCACTTCTCCTGCCCCCGAATGGGTCGTCTTCACTTCTCTCAAGAGCTACACTTTTCATGAAAGGAGCAGACATGAGCCTGTACTCAGAGTGTAAAGCCATTAGTGTCTAGCTACGACCTTGTGCAACTTTTACGTGTTACTGTTAAAATCAAATGGGAGGACCAAACTGAAACTATTCCTATTTATATGGTTGTACTTACCGTATTTTTTGCTCTATAAGACGTGCCTGACCATAAGACACACCTAGTTTTTAGAGGAGGAAAACAAGAAAAAAATATTCTGAATCAAATGGGCACATCATCACAGGCACGTTCCCCATCACTTCCCCATGGGCTGCACATCTGACAGACTTAACTGCACACACACATTCGCTCTGTAAGACGCACAGACATTTCCCCTTACTTTTGAGAGGGAAAAAAGTGAGTCTTAGAGAGCAAAAAATACGGTATATTGTATTCTATTACACTGTATGGTTTGATTTTTATTTTTATTTGTATATTTTATTGTGAGCCACCCATAGAGCCTTTGGCTATGGGGCAGCATATAAATGTGATAGATACTTCTCCACCTAAATAAGTCGGAAAAGTTCAGATAAGTTTGAATTAAACTTCAGTATTGCTCAAAGAGTGTATTTTTCCCTTTTTTATGGTGTGTTTTGGTGCACATTTCAAAAGTTTGGAGGAAATGACTGTTTGCATGCCGTATTTTCCATATTCTGTTTATGGCATGAAAAAGTAAGCCAAGTTACTGGAAGGAAAAGAATGCAGACGATGCCCTGTTAGAAAAGTTGTACCTCCAGAGGGAATTTTGGCGAAATAACTCCTTGTTGAGAGAGCTTTCTGCTCTTTGTGCAGCAGACTTAACCGGTTCATTAAGAATTGTATGAAGAAGGAGGCTATGAGGAGGGCCGGAACATGGTACATTACTGCTCTGCTCGCTTTCTCAGGCTCTGTGATTTGAGCAAATTATAATTTGCACAAATTGGGTCTGGGGCGGGGGGTGTCTCTTGAAATTCACACAGTTGGGTCTCTAATTATTTAAGTATTTTTATTGCCAGTTTTGTGCTAGTGTGTTCACCCCCAAGGCAATATATCCACTGTAATCTTGCACAGGTGTATTCTCATCTTGCAAAGTACCCTTGTCAATTTCATCCTCTAGCCATTTTCTTGGTTTCTTTCAGCAAAGAAATACTTTTCCAAATCAATAGTTTTACCATCCTCTCTGGTGTGTCCTGTTACATTTTGGCTGGCTGTTCTGCATAGCAGACTTCATCGGACTTGATTCTTGCTTGTAATGGGCAATGGCTTCGCTTCAGCTTCCTTGGATCACTTGGGCTGAGCCAGGCAGCCTCCATGCAAGGAACAGGATGTTTCTCAGCTGACATATTCCAGCTTTCATCACGGTTCTATGTTGCTTAAGTTGCCTTTCAATTACCTTCTCTGTGAAGAATCTGTCTTGAACCCTGCATGAACTGTGATAGTGACGAAACAGGCTGGGGGTTGCTTCCACTAATTAGAGGATTCTTGATCCGATTTCTGTTCCTTTATTTCCTCCGTCGAGTGGAGGAAGCAGGACAAACCCATTCGAGAATCTCCTCCATTCCTTGCAGAAATGGAGAGACCCCAGTCAAGTATCTCATGTTCCCTGTTGAGGCGAGCGCTGTGAGTCACTCGGCTTTGTATTCTGAGCCACAGAGTTGCTAGAGCTGGCTGCATCGTTAAAAAAAATAAACTTCATTTAGAAAGAAGCTTCAAGTTTAATTTAGTTTCCAGCTTGCAAGCCTGGCAGACCTGGAGGTAGATCAGCTCACAACAGTTGTAAATATGTAAAGCTTAACCCAGCAGTGTGCATCGATCTTTGGGCATTTTAACGGCATGGCATTATTGCCACACAAATCTCATACAGTCTGTGTAACAGAGCATCGCCAATGCACGAAAGACAAATACTCCCTGCATGAGTTGGTTTTTAAAGAGCTTGCCCGTGATGCATTTGAGTTTATATTCCTATTGCCTTCAAGGATCTCCCAGATGCGCTCACAGAATTAGGAAAATGTGCCTTGTTCAAAACAAGCAGAGTCCTCATTCAGAACACAGAATCTCGAAGAGCAGCAATCTTCTTGTTTGCCGGCTGTCAGATGCCAAAGCTTTACCGCACGCTTTCGGGGAAGAGAGGGCGTTGGAAAGAAAACACCTGGAGATGCTTGTACTAACATGCCCATCCGTATGTTCCGCAGTGTTCAAAGTGCCGTTGCGTTCTAGTTAAGCATGTTATGCCAAGCTTTATTTTGGCTGGCGTTGCTAGTTGGTCAGGTGGGATCGGTGCGTTTTCAAGGAAACTAGGACACGCAGGTTGGCTCCTGCTTTCGGTGGCTTTCATTAGCATTAAGGGTTTTATTAATTTATCACATGGGAGACACTAAGGTCTGGGATCATGCTGATCCTTTGCATTCCAAAGGCATTGCAAACTCTGAAAAATTACTTGGAGTCAAGCATTCCAGAAACGGCTGTTTAATTATTCTTCGATACACAGGGAAGAAATGCTGCATTCCACTAGAGCTGTTGAAAAACCTTGGCAAAATCTCCATTCTGATTTTTAAAGGTGTTCCATTTGTACAATGAGCTTTAGCAGGAATGGGTGAGAGTTGGGTTTGGTTTCAGTTTCGATAAGGGCTTGTCAAAAGTGACAATGTTTTCCATGTTGGGAACAAAGAAAACTTGGTTTACAAGATGTAAATGGGGAGAAATCAGAGCTGATAAATCTTTAGGCCTGAGTGGATGAGCCAATTTGAGGGATTTGCATTTGATAGTCCGGTATATTCATTTACTCATTAGATTTTCATATTACTCAGTAGCTTGAAGATTCTCTGGGCAGTTAACAAGATCGAAGACATAAGACAGACACAACAAACCAATAAAATACTATCCAACAAGGACACTGCCACGTTAATCAAGTTTAAAATGCAGGCATAGCAATGATACAAACTACAATATTAGAAACAAAGCAAGACAGAAGGGGCTCCAGGGCCATCTAGTCTGACTCCCTGCTCCAGCCGACTCCACTCATGTAATCCCCAACATGTAGTTGCTCCGTTTTTCGTTAACATCCTCACTGATGTTATCTCCACCACCTCCCTTGGAAGCCCATTCCATACCCTTGGGGTCCTAACCATCAAGTACAGCCCCCTGAAATCGATTTACTTGACCTTTGAGCTATTGGACCGTGTCTCTTCCCTCCACCTCAGGGGAGAACACCCTCTCCTTTGTTACATCTCTTCGCACTTAAAACAAGTACTATAATAGGTACCATAGGAAAGACCATCGTCTTCCCTGCATGCTCCTTCCTGTCCCTTCCTCCAAAAATAGAGGAGGGGGGCTGCCCAAGTGGGCATCAAGTGAGCGTGGAATGGGCACGTGCTCTGTGCAACGAGATGCTAAGTAGACTTGGGCAGAAGTGCCACCTCTTGGCCACTGGAGCAATCTCCTGGCTCCCCCACCTGGCTCAGGGAGGCTGACCTGCCGAGGAGAGCCCAAGGTGGTGGCGTCCGCACCTCTGCCGGTCTCTGTGGCAGGGCAGATGGGCAGTCTCGGGGCAGGCAGAAGTCCCCTAGAAGTCCCAGCCGGCAGTCCAAGCCCTGCAACTGCTTGACAGCATTGGGAATATTGATCCCAGCATCCTGGATTCTGCCAATCCAGAACCAATCCCTGAGGAATAACCCTAAAATGCAGGCTGTCACACTGCCTGCCAAAGGGAGAAGGGCACGAAGCCTTCCCCTTCTCATGCCACCCATGCGCATGCCCATGCCCACCCACTTGAACCACACTCCCTCCTGCTGTTCTCGCGCCCGCCTTCCCGTCTCTCCTGCCACACAGTAAACCCTGGAGCGACTCAGTTGTCAAAAATGTGGAAATCTCAGGTCGTTTCTCCCGAGCTGAGTTGCTGACATGACTTGAGTCGGACTTGGAGTGAGTCTCTCTTGTTGAGTCCCCAACACGGCATGGTGCAGGCATTGAACCATCCCAGAATATTGCGAGATATACCCTGCCTTTTTCCTACAAAGGGCTCAAGGCACCTTACATCATCTCTCCACCTTCGTCTTATCCCCACAACAACAACCCTGTGAGGCAGGTTGGGCTGAGAGTCTGTGACTGGCCCAGAGTCACCCAGTTGGCTCCTTGGCCTGAGCGGGGACTCGAACACAGATTCTTTGAGTCCAGTCCCATGCTCTTAACCACCACACCACACTGGCTCTTGGAATATGTACGGGAGAGGATATTTTTTGCTCCTCCATGGTAAATTTTCCCTTTTCATTTAAAGCTACTCCACTGTGGAGGAGTTTTTAGCACTAATCTCACACTCTGGTAGGTATGACCATTGAGGAGCATTTGTCCATGTGTCTCCCCCCCAGCCCCCTCCCATGAAAACTGGGGGTGCACGCTCCCCTTTTTGTGATTATGGATTTGTGTGTAATTCTGCAGACTGGGGAAGAAGACTGCACACAGGCTAGGAAAGTACCAAAGGATTTGTGTTGGAGGAGAGGGTTGGCCTTCTGAGAACCTTAGAGGGCCTTGCTGGGACATTGGGGGCCCTGAGTTTCTGCACCCCAACTTCCCGTTTTGTGACCTCCTGTTCGCTGCTGCCACATTGCCGTTTTCACCCAAAGGTTTTTGAGATCATTGTGGGGAATGGGCCAGAGTCGAGGAGGGCCTTTCTTTCCCAGCGTCCGTAACTCCATTCCCCTCCTGCGCTTACAGATAGTTCAGTCATCCTGCTGGATCGGGGGAAATTCATGATTTGCTGCCTGTGTTAATACTGAGACATCTGACAGATTTTTAAGGGTTTGAGCACTGCTGTGGAGGAATAATAAAACCTAATCTCGGGGGGAGTTCAAATGTTGTTTGGGGTCTGCCTTCTTAAAATTTAAACAGGAAGAACTCGATGCAAATGGCCCTGAACATTAAAACTTAATGCCTTGGGTAATAGGCAGGTGATTGTGGAAGGAGATGATTACACCCAGCTGCTTAATTCCCTCTCTGCGGAGCCTGTCGGTGATGAATGCCAGCTGGCATTCATCTGAGCACTCCAGAAAGTCTTCTCCTTTTGAACACCTTATGGTAACACTTTTGTTCCTGGGATCTACTAGCTTGGGTGATCGCTTGTTCCCAGCCTTGGTGGGGAAGATCTGGGCAGGTCTGAGCATGTACACGGTGGCGTTTCAGCCTGCATTGACAGGAAAACGGCCGCGAAGAGTTAGGAGATGTTCCAGCCCAATAGGAGTATAAAGCGATCAGCCAGAGCAAGTTGGATCCTTAACAGCACTTGTAAACATCCAATAGCAGAAGCACTGCAAACTTCCAGTAGTAGAATTGGGGAGAACCCGTGACTAGGGAGAAAGGTGTAGTAAGAAACTTAGCCATCATAATTAGTCATAGTATTCACTTCTGTACTGCCCCACAGCTGAAGTTCTAATGCAATACAACAAAATATATAAATTCAGACATACATGAAAAGTTTGAAACAACTGGCATCAAATAATCATAAAAGATTCTAAATCACCCAGGATGGACAGTCCCCTCAAGCCCATGGGTATCCAGATAAATCCTTGAGAGCCTCACCATAGAAGGCAGCCATACCCTGGGGCCATAAAGATGATAAATTTGCCACCAGGCAGGCTGTAGTGGGGACAGTGTTCCACAAATAGGGGGCCCCCACAGAGAAGGCCCTACAGGAGGCAAAGCCAAGGAGAAAGGGGCTGAAACAGGGCTGAGGGATAAGCAAGGATCCAAGACCAAACTAAGGCACAGGAAGGCCTTGTTCAAGCTGGACTGGACCAGAATCCCATTTGGTGCTCCTTCTGCCCCGGAGGATCCAGTCAGTGGCAGCGTACAAGGCAGGTAGTTCAAGAGAAGCAGCTGCCCTCCAGAAGATGACCTGAGCGTGCCCGAACTGGTTCCTAGGAACAAAATGACCGAACGTTTCCAGTTCCGAGCCTGCACAAGACCTGGTCCCTAAGCAATGAAGGTGAGGTGGTTGGGTTTTGGTTGAGGCAAACGGGCTGGTAGCCAATCTTGGAGTCCGGGTGTGTCTCCGAAAGAGGACCAGTTTTATCTTGTGTCATCTGCACAAGGAGCACCTTGGGTCTAAATCAGTTCGATGTTGAGTAAGTAGCACATTGCTTTGCATGATAAAATGTTGTTCAATCCTTCCAAACAAATATTCTACATACATCAATTAGAATAAGTTAGTGAAAGAGGCTTGTTTGCAAGGGGGCGGCATACAAATTTGTTAATAAAATAATAAATAAAAAAAACACAATAAAACCCTCTTGCTGGGAACTTCAAAAATTAAATGCATTTGCTCTCCAAATAGGCTTCTTTTGACTTGTTCTTTTTGAGGTAAGAACAGCTCTGGAAGATTCACAAAGTATGAACACTAACGGGTCACAAAGTCCTGTTTTCTGTATTAGTCTGGAGGTGCTGTCAGGTTATTTTTAACACAGATCCCTAAATTAGATGGGATTTTGGCATCCATACAGAAATCCTTGCTTAAGGCCCTACCTTAACACAGTGGTGGAACTTTTCAGAGATGCTCCTCAGCTTCTTCATGAATGTTCGGGGACATGTTTCTTGTTTGGGCTTTTAAAGTGGCTTGTCAGTGTGTTGCAGAGATCAGAATGTAATAGCACCTGGCTTTTAAGAGATGGGGAGCATGCATGGCTTTGGCAGTCGTTGCCACCGGTAGGAGCAACATAAACAGCTTGCTGCAGTCATCAAAGCTTAAAGGAATACCTGCTGTGCTCAGCCCATTTAACATGAGTAGCATTACTGCCCTGTAGCAAATCTCAATCTCTCTCTCTCTCTCTCTCTCTCTCTCATAGAAGTGCAGTATTCAGGGACAGCCTAGCCTGTTTCTATTTTGGATAAGCTTGGCCCAGCAAGTCTTAGCAACAGGCAGACGATTTTGGGACAGCATGCTATGTCTGGCTGTACCTTCTGCTGCTAAAGGTGCGCTCTGTGCGGATTGGGAGCTAGGACAGCACATCTTGGACATTTTGGACCACATCTCCCAAGATTCCCTAGCACTGCATAATTGGGACCACGTCTCCCAAGATTGCTAGCCATTGGCTGATAGGATTGAAGTCCAAAGCAACTGGAGGATAGCAGGTTGGAGAAGGATGGGTTAAGGTGCCCTGCAGGTATTTTAAGATCTTGCGAGGAAAAGCTTCACCGTGCGTCCTTTGGAACTACTTAACTACCTTAATTGGGGATGTGCTTGGCTTGGCCCGGGTGTCTGGTTTGCTCCTCAAAGGTTTTCCCAACTCGGGGCCGCCTCTGTCTTGCTTTGACTCACAAGGCTTGAGGAGCAGGGCAATCGGTCGCCACAGCGGCAAGTGTAAGGGAACCGACAGGAGGAGCGATCAGAGCAAAAGCACAGGTCAGACGATTGTCTGAGCAGTCAGTCAGATCCACACACAAGCCCGAAGGCGGGTCAACTTGGGTCCAGGCCTCAGGAGCACAGACCATCAATCAGCAAGGCAAGGTCTGGAAGCGAGCTAGCAGCCCTGGAGCCGAGGCAAGGCGTCTCTAGCACTGGCTATATCCACACTGGGCATCTTTTAACGTCTGGGACCGGCATTTCAGTCACAGAGGTCAGGACCTGACTCCTCAGGAGTCACTTCTGCTTCAAGTCCTTCTCTGTACAAATAGCTCAATGGCAGCTACTGCAAAGACAGAAACTTCCAGCAGGAACAGGGCAATGCCTGTCTGTGTGCTTTGTGGAGCTTTTCATTTGCAAACTTGCATGTTTGTGTGCTTTTTCTGCAAGAGGCTTTGAAATGTATGCCTTCTATGCACATTTTTCAAATGCATATATTTTTTCATGTATATTTTTCAAATGCACATGTCATCCTGCTAACTACTGACCAGTATAGATCCCAGCTTCACCCAGTTCTTTTACCCGGCGTAGCTCTGAAAACTTAAGTTCCATCAAGAAATTACAGAAGAAATTTAAAATTAGAACCAATAAAATAAAAACACGTTGTGGGATGTATTTAACATCAGTATGGTTCTGGTTACCTAAGGAATACTACATTCACAAATGAGAAAGTTGAGGAATTCAGGAAGTGCAAGGTGTTTCAAAGTCTTTAGCTCCGGGCTAGTTCTCTTTCACATGCCAATGCTGAAGGGGTTTTCTCTAGGGAGAGTTGCAGCCTAGCCTGTAAAATTAGGGACACGCTGTCAATTCCTGTTCATTACTGGGCTAAGTAGTTTGTCATTCCCCCCACCCCCCAGATCCTAACCCAGCATTTTGGGGTGTTCTCAAATCACACAGCAGGCTCTGAAATGCACAGACTTCAGCCTTCGATTGCATCCAACTCTGCTTGATCCAGAAGTAGGGAACTACATAAATCCTGACAGGAAAGGAACTGAAGTAAATTTATGTACTCATTTTCCAAACCAGCATTTAGCTTTAAGCTAGGGAATGAAAACAGGTGGGCAAAGCTTGTGGGGAATAATGCCATGCCAAGTGTTGCAAGCAGGTTCCCCCCTTTCCTCTTTCAAACAACAGTTCTTTGGCAAAAGATCTTTATTTCCAGTGTACATCCAACAAAGTATAGCCAGCAAAAAAAAGTCTTTGAGCATGCACAGAGCAGTTCATTGAACCCAAACTAGAAGCTGCGAATCCTCATTTTCAGGAACCTTGAACCCCACCCCTCTGGAGATGGGCTAGCTTCCTAGCTCTACGCAGGCTCTATCTGGCTAGCCCCTCTCTCCCCATGCCCCGTCATGGGATCAAGGAGCAGATCAGGCTGCTCTTGGTCCTCTCCGTGCCCGCTCCCAGTAGCTGCAGACACCGGCTGTCCTCAGGGTCTGCCTGAACACTGGAGACGGCAGCCTTGACATAAGCAATTGCACCATCTCTGTCGTGCAGCAGGATTGGAGATGAGTGGATTTGGTACAAGCTTGGTCCATGGTGAGCCCTATTTGTCCGTAGATGCTCTTGACGACTGGAAAACCAGCAGCTACAGAGACTAGAAGCAGGCCACCCTGCGATGATGTTTTATGGCCCTTGGCTTTTGGTTCAGTCGTGGCCTGATCGCCCATCCCCATCTCCCCCGCTGCAGATCCTACAGCTCCTCAGCTCAACTCTAAATTGCTTGTTGTTCTCAAGAGCCACTGGTTTTCCCCAACAAGTTCGAAGAGCATCTTGTTAAAGGACTTCTCACTTACTCACCTGTCTGTGGTCAATAGCAGGTCTGAAATCGTCATCTTTCTTCAAGGAACCGTTGCAAGAAGTGCACACTTGCCCCTAAATCCTCTGGCCACGTTCAGACAAACCCACATTGGCCTCGTGATGCGGGGTCTCCCAGCTTGGCATTCCCCCGCTCAGTTTATCCATTTAGCCTTCCCCTCCCTCGCAACCTCCGTCGGCATCAAATATTACTTTAAATTTTATCTCATTTGAATAGTCAACGTGGTGTGGGTGTTTCACAACATTATATAAAACAGAAATACAGTGTTAAATATAGATGGTGAAATAGCTGCTGTTATATGCTGTCAAGTCGTTTCTGGTGTAGGTGCCATTATGGGTGAGAGCTCTTCAAATGGTTCTGTCCATGAGAGCTCCATTTAGCTCTTCCAGGTTCTGTGGCTTCCTGTCTGTCTCTTGTTTGGCCTTCCTTTCTTCTTCTGCCTTCATTTTCCCCAGTATTATTGTCTTCTCCCGGGAGTTTAGTCTTCTCATAATGCGCCTGAAATATGACACATTATGTTTCGTCGTTTTTGCTTCTAAGGAAAACTCCAGCTTGATTTGATCCAGGCCTTACTTGTTTCTCTTTGTCCCAGAGTATTTGTAAAGCTTTTCTCTAGCACTGGTGTATTTCAGTCGCATAAAAACCATGTTTATGCAATTCTGTGAAAACCAGCATATTCTGTCCTCTGCAATCCAACAGAATCTCTAATTGGTCTCAAGGTACAAATGCTCAGGACTCATCTTTGAGTGGACAGGAAGCCTCACAAGAGAGATTGTGTCTCTGTAGACCAGGATCACCCCCCCCCCATCCCTCCAGGCAAGGCTGGTGCGGTGCCAGATACCCGGCTGGGCAGAGCTGGGTAAGCCCCACACCACCTGCTTCTCCCACCCAGGTTTCCATAATGCACGCCAGGTCAGCCCCCCATCCAGAATTAAATCATGGATAAGGGATGTTTTATTCCGGGCTGACCTGGCATTCAACAACCGCGCCACCAAGTCTGAGGTCCAGTTGATACAGCAGCCTAGAACCTTCTGGTTGGGGGAAAAACCAGAAGAGTGGACAGGTACTGACCGTCTGTCCCCTTCTGCAATGACCTTTTAAACCGCCAGCACCATACCTTCCCCTGCCCATAACCACCCCTATGGGGCTCTCCTCAGCTCCCCAGAATTTCCCATAAAAAATTTAAAATGCCATACATAAAAGACTAAAACTTGCTGTGACGATTAAAAATAAAGCCCCATATACGCAGTGGCCTCTGGCTTTACGACTAACAAAATCTGCCCTTTAGAAACTGACATTGCTCCTATGCCCCCCCCCCGACTAGCCCATCCCTGAACTGCTCCAAATGATGCCCTTTGGCCTCCAGCCAAGGCCACCAGCGTAGGCTGTGCAGCTGGCAGAAGATGCTCTGTCCCCAGGGCACCCCCTTGATCTCCTCAAGGATAGCCCCCTGCCCCCCAAATTCCACTCTCATGGAGGTGTGGGGGGGGACAGGTGAACACACAGATGGAGGTGCAGAGAGGTTGAAGTTCTCATCCCAGTGGTGGAGCTGAAGTCCTCATGGCGTGCTGTGGCATTGGGCAGGCATGTGGTGGGCATCCAGACTGAACTGTCTTAACGAAGACCCTTACCAAAGAGGTGTAAAGAGTCAGGGTTGGATGAGGCGGTCAGAATGGAGCACCTACATTCAGATTGTCTGGTACTGTCCACCACGCTAACGCATGTAGAACGGATAGCGGAAGGCGAATTAGTTTGCTGGATGAGTCCCGTTGTGGATGAAACGTCCTGTTGAAGCATAGCTGAAGAGGTCGTAGTCGAAGCCTGGCATGAGGAACGATGGGCACTGAAGTGCTGTGTGACCCAAGAGCTGCTGAATTGAAAGAGCCGGGACAGACCTGTCTCATCGAATTTGGTGGATCAATGAGCAAAGATTATCTTGACAAGTTGGAGGAAGAAATGCTCTTGCTAGGGTGGAGTTGAGATGAGCTCCAGTGAAGTTGATCACCTGCAAGGGACAATTTTTCACGGTTAATACACAGTCCTAAATCGTCCAGTAAAGTACAAGTTGTGTCCACAGTCAAGAGGAGACCTTCCCGGGTCTGGGAAACTATTAACCAGTCATCCAGGTAAGGGTATACTTGAATACCCTGGAGCCGGAGTTGCGCACACACTGGGGCCATGCATTTAGTGAAGACCTGTGGAGTGGTGGCTAATTCGAATGGAAGGATGTTAAATTCAGTTATGTCGGAACCGACAGTGAAGTGTAGGAGACGCCTATGACAGGGATGACTAGATATATGAAAGTAGGCATCTCTTAAGTTCAGGGAGGCGAACCGATTCTCTCCCCTCGGCAACGGAAGGATATTTTGAAGAATGGTCATCCGAAACTTCCTTGGTTTAATAAACCTATTAATATCCCGTAAGTCCAGGATCGGACAGAGACCACCATCCTGCCTAGGGACAGTAAAATATCTTGAATAGAATCCGTGAAGTCCCTCAGAGCTTGAGAGCTGTCGGATCGCTCCTTTACGACGGAATTGGAGAACTTCGTCTACTAGCACCGGCAAGTGTGGTGTAAATCGGATCAGATCCAGTGGAGGAATGATGTCGAATTCTATTCTGTATCTGAGCTGGATGATGGATAAAACCCACCAATCAGATGTGATGGACTCCCAAATGAGGAGTCGGCTTTGTAGCCGGCCCCCAAATGGGAGAGGGAAGGGTGGGTATTGGAGGAGAGGAGAGGTTCGCCGGGCCCGTCGGCGCTGACGCCTGTTGGAATCGAAGCGGTGACGGCCCTGCTGGAATCGCTGTTGTGGCTGTTGCTTCTGATGCTTCTGGCGCAGCTGGACTTGCTGTCTAGGCGGAAATTGCTGTCTGTAAGATGGACAAGACCAGGACCACTTAGGTCTAGGCTGGGCTGGAAGTTCCATCCGGCAAGCTATCATTCAAGACTTGTGGATAGACTTCAGTTTGTGGTCTGTCCTCGCATGGAATAGGCCAGAACCATCAAACGGCATCTCTTCAATACACTTTCATTTCCTCCGGAAAATTGCGGCTCTGGAACCATGCATGACGGCAGAGAGAAATGGCACCGACCAGAGCCCTGGAGTCAGTGTTGACATGGTGCCTTGCCGTAGATAGTTGCTGGGTGGCAACCTGCATGGCTTCCTTAATAAACACTTGAGCCAGGTGTCTCTGCTGGTCTGGTAAAGAAGTGGCGATGTTATCCAGCTTTGCATGATGAAATATTGATATCTGGCCAGTGTTGCCTCGTAATTAGAAATACGAAGGCCAAGTTCAGAGGCTGCGTAGACTCGGCGCACCAGCATATCCATCTTTCTTCCTTCTTTATCACTAGGAGCCGTATGGCCGCTCGATTCTCTTCCTTGGGACGATTCGACTAGTACCGAGCTCGGTTTCGGATGGTGCAGGAGGAATGGTATATCCTGCTCCCGAACTCGGTACATCGCCTCATATCGGCGCGATGTAGGCTGTGGTTGGGCCGGCAGGTCCCAAGGTTGAACCATAGCCTGGCGGAGCGTCGTTATTAAGGGCAGGACAATGGCAGCCAATTGTTCACCCCTGATGATGTCATAAAACTTGTCAGTGCTAGGATCGACCCGATGTTGTGCCTCGATCTCGAGTGACCGAACAAGTCTTGCTGTCAGTTCTCCAGAAGGGATGTGAGATTCTTCCGGAGATCCTGGCCCCTGAGAGGTGATCGCATGTCCGGTGAGCTAGAATCCACCTCGGACTCGTCCGAGTCAGTCTCGTAGCGCAGTGGCCCGCTGGAGGAAGAGTTTCCTGGTGATGTGGGGTGTCTCAGTCCCGTATGCCAGGAAGTAGACAGGGCCCCTCTCGGAACCAGGGAAGACGTATGGTCCCGTGCCGACGGATAGAATGCGTAGGAATGGTAATCCTCCCAGCCCACATGGTGACTGCCACAGCGGGGTTGGTCCCATTCCACCATGAGTCAGTCTGAAGAGCGACGTCGGTGTCGTGGCGAAGTAATCGGATCCGCAGTTGGCCTAGGATGCGGCATTGGTGTAGGCGAATGAGCTCTCGGCGGAGAATCGCAAATCTCCCCATTCGATACCAATTCGCATAACGGCGCCTCTGGTCGCTCGGGGGATGAATGTGCTGAGCGTATGACCCGCCTAGGAGACCCCGGTGGAGTAACCTGCATGGCTGTCTGCAGGGTCGGTCCCGTTGGAGTCGGCACTGTCACGGAGACCGAGAGCACTGACGGACCCGAATCGCGGTGTCGAGCGTGGTCGGGTTTCTTAGGCTTGTGGGCCATCTTGTCTGCGTTATCCTTCTTAACCTTTTTGTGGCTACAGGATTTATCGGAGCCGCCATGTTTCCTCTTCTCCCTTTGTTGGTGAGGGGAAGAAGGAGGTTGTTGAGCCTCCATAATCGGGGCACCATCATCCGACGGCCGCGGTGGAGGTGCGGCAGAGGCAGGGTTTGCAGCCAGCTGGTCGGACTGCGTACGGGCCTGGTCCCAAAGCATTTTTCTCAGGCGGCTCTCCCAATTTTTACACGCCTGTTTAGTGAAGGCCTGACAATGGCCACACTTACCAGTTCTGTGCCCCTCGTCTAAGCAAAGGAGACACGGGTCGTGCGGATCCGCCGGGGACATTTTTGACCCACACTCGGAACATTTGCGGAATGCCGCCTGCTGTGCCATCGGAAAGAGGAAATGAGAATGGAGATAATAGTAAAGAGGGAAAGATTTATTTTTTTTTAAGAAAGCTAAAGAGTGAACGGGAGAAGAATTCGAACGGGAGAAAAAACTTGGAAATATAGGAATAACGATCGACAAGGAATAAGTAACAATGGAGATCAACACTAGCGAGAGACAAAAGGCTCGAGGTACAGCGAACGGCAGTCGCAAGAGACTGAGAAAATGGCGGACAGTCCACTCTATATATACTACTGAGGGAGAGGGGAGCGGAGTTTCCCGCCAAAAACCGTTAGCTTTGCGATCTTTCCGGCCTTAGGCACTGCGCAGGCGCAGCACCCATAGTGTGATGCACAGAGGCCACGACGACGACTCAGTATTGCTATTTTTTTTCCTTTGCTTTACTCTGATGTTACGGGAATACAGAAGCTGTTGCAAAGTATAGAATAACAGGGAGGGGGAAGAAAAACATTAATTGCATGCTTCCCAAATGAAGTGAAAAACATTGGCCATCTACAGGGGCTTCAAAAGACCATTAAATCCACGGACTCATTGTGTATTCCCCCTTGCTTTTTCAAAAGCCAGGTGCCCGATTCCTGAAACCCTTCAAAAAGGCCTGACTTTCAACAAGCAGATGCTAAGCTAAAAGCCAATTATACTGCCAGGCTGTGTGGATTAGGGCTCTTTGGTTTTGTCTTCAACAGCTTGATGTTTTCAGCTTTCGAGCTCTTTGGTTGGGCTCCCAGTCGCAGTGCCTGGTTGTTAAATGGCTTGCCTGGTTGTTAAGGCTTTGGTAAACTAACCAAAAATAGTGTGTGTTATGTGCAGGAGGGAAAGGAGATGGAGATTAGTAGAGCGGGAGAGAAGCCGTGTTGATGCCAGGATTTCTCATCTCTGTATCATGTATACACAGAAGGAAAGTCTAGTACGCCCAAGCTGACGGTCAAACACAAACAAGCTGATGTTTTGGAGCAGGAAAGGAAGGACGTGTTGTTTTGCACCCTATTAGTGAGTTGCTTTGTCTGGCTAAATGATTCACACATGCTTGTATATCTCTCCCTCTCTTATTCCTTGGCTACGCGATTTCTCTGCCCACAAAAATGTTGATGCATTTCAAGAGGTCGTTTGCACCTGGCTGGGCTGTATTTGTCATTTTGCAACAAGTCGTGAAGCTTGCTTTACTCTTTGGCAAGATTTCAACTTTCCAGGTTCTGGTCAGCGGGAGACCAGTCTATGCACAACTCCACGGGTGCAAGCCTCATTATTATTATTATTATTATTATTATTAAACTCAACCCAATCTGTTGTTGCCACACACTGTCAAGTTTTCTCCAACTTAGAGGCACCTTAGAAATGAAACCAAAAGTTCTTGTCCTTGCCAGTCCTGCCCTGCTCTTCTCAACCCAAGGCTGTGCCTTCCTTGATGGAATCAACCCATCTCCTGGTTGGTCTTCCTTCGCTTCTCCCCTGGACTTTCCCTAGCAGGATTGTCTCCTGCAGAGAGGGAGTCTTGCTTCTTGGGAGATACCCAGATTACGGCAACTTCAATGCCATCATTTTTGCTTCCAGTGAAATGCCTGCCTTGATATGATCCAGGAGCGATTCACTGGCAACCGGTGCAGGTAGCAGAGTTGACTGAGGTTGCAAGCTTTCCCAGGGGATCATGAGCCTCCAAACTCAGAGGCTGCTGGACACCCAGTGCGGAGTGTGAAGGGGACAGAAGAAGCAGTCTACGCCTCCCTGTTTCTCCCACTCTGCATTTTGTGCTGGACAGCTGTGTTTGGCTGTCTAGCTTGACTGCTTTGGATGCGGGGAGAGGAGGTTACAGAGGACAAAACTTGCTTCCCATCTTAGCCCTTGCAGTCTTCCCCTCTCTGCATCCACCAGAAATTCACCTCTTCTCTGACCTTGATGCCCCAGCATCAGAGAAGCAGCCAGAGGGCGAGCCAGAGTGCGGATTCCCGGTGCTGTGGTTGGAGCTCTGTTTGGCTTCAGCAGCTCCCTGATGCTGATTGATACGAAAAACACAATCTCCTGCTGTCACCCTTCCCACCATCTAGTATTTGGTTCCTACTTAGAGCCCTGCTTAGAAGCAAGTCCTTTTAAGTCCAGTAAGAGTAATTGTGCATAGGAATTCCAATTTTACTGGGTAGTGCAGGGTGTAATCCTATGGTATCCTGACATTGTCCAGGCAAACATGGAATTATCTGGGGTCCCAAGGTTGGGGCAGAGATCAGGAAAGGGCCTGGGAGCCTAGGCCGTACCAAAACGGTCCTGGCGCCTGCCCACCTGCCTTCTATCTATCCTCGAGGTGAAAGGCAAGGGACAAAGTATGGGAACCCCACTATGCCTCGTGTTTGATGCTTATAAGATGCCACGATAGCTCTTAGCTGCATGTTATACCCATGTGATAGGTTTCCTCTTCCCTCTTAAGAAAGAGGAACCCCGATAGCTCTGTGATAGAGCCTCATGATACTGTATCTGTTTCACACAGAGATCAGACTTGTTTCCACTTGAACAAGCAAAATCACCTGAACATTTGCACAAATCCCTCCAAAAAGTTTTCTTTCCCCTTTTTAAAGCCCGCAGAATTCTCAGGACTCAAAAAAGCTGACCCGCTCCTTGATCCGCAGGTCGGATTCATCGTAATCAGAACACCTTTGAATCTTCTTGTGGATTTCTCTGACATCTCCAGCCCTTCGCACCCTCCAGGGATCCCACTGTGAAATGGCCATAAGGGACCATGGCTTGTTTGACGAGGTCCATAAATAGGAGACGATGCTTATGTAGTTCATCACAATCTTTCCCAAGATTAGCTGCAGGCAGTTAGCTGAACCGTACACAGATGTAATTTTGGAAAGCAAAGATGCTATGAATATTTATCTCCTGTCGAGCTGAAGTTAACACCGATTTCTCCCGAGACCGGGAGGAGAATCACGGCTATGGTGGTGTGGCCAGTGGAATATTCACACTAATCTCTTGGCTTCTCTCCTCGGACACCCTTGGGGTAGATTTCTGATTTGATACATTAGATGTTTTCTGGCAGGAGGGGGGAAGTGACAGTGTTGTTCCATGGAGGTATTTTTAAACAGCTAGAGCGGAGTGAGTGCCGCTTTGCAGTGGAGGCTGGACTGCTAATAGATGCCTTATAGTCTTCCATCAACTGTGTACAAATATAAAAATATTTAAAATACCCAGAAAAAGAGTAACGCTTCAAACAGATTTACAATTGCACTGGAGTAAAACCAATATATCTCAACAAAACCAAGACGTGTCGTCGCCTTTCATCATCTCTCTGAACATAGTTCAGGAGGACGAACGGCTCTTTTTGGCAATGGTGTACCTCACATCCAAGCGAGCATGTTCATCATAAGGATGCGCCTCTTCCTTCCGGTCAGCATCCAGGGTGTGGGTGGTAGATTTGCAGGCAGGACCACCGGGACCCGGGCAACCAGGGTGCGGCACGAGGGTCAGTCCAAGAGCACAATCACACAATCTGAAGGCCAACACTAGACACAGTCCGTTCAAGAAGAAAGCCGTAGTCAGGCAAGCCAGGCATCAGGAAACTGGGAAGATAAGCCAAAGGGAGCAGGTACCTTGAGGGCTGGAGTGACTGGAGCAAGGCAGGAGCAAGATCACGGACAGGGTCCCAGGAGTGAAGTCCAGGCATCCACAAACCAAGAGCTCTTCAGCAAGTCAGGCAAAATTTTACTCCCAAGGCAGCTTCTGGGGAGAAGAGTCGGTTCTTGCTTAGCTCTCCTCCCAGGTGGAGCTCATGAGGGCCCTGGCAGCTGCAGTGGATTGGGGTATTGCCCTCTGCTGTCAGCATCTGGGGCATGAGCAGCGGGGTATCGGAGCAGGGCACCAGGACCCAGCCAACCAGCACTGTATACAAGCCCATGCCAAATTGTAGTCAGGCAGCCCAGAGGTCAAGGCAGGTAACAAAAGTGCAAGGTAGGGCAGTCCAAATAGCACAAAGTGGTCAAAGCTGGTGAAGAGTCAACAGCCAGAGAGACAAGCCGAGGAGAAGCGGTCCCTGGGATTGGATTGGAGCAGGTGAAGGCAGGGAAGCCAGGCAGGGTCCCGAAGGGGAGGCAGGAAGGAGCAAGGCGATGGGCAGAGTTTCCTGAAGAGGGTCCTAGGAGGCACGGGGAGCTGGGCAGGGTGCAGAGGCAGAGGCAGGAGCAAGGCAACAGGCAGCGTGTTAATAGTTACAGTAATTTAAAGAATTGTTATCTGGTACTTAATTGCATTTTAGTGCTATTGTGCCTTTGGTTTAAATAAATTGTGTTTATTGTGCAGCTGTATTGCTAGCATTTTTGTTGTTATATATATATATGTCTAATTTGTTGTTTTATATTGTTGCTATTATATATTGTACTAGAGAGTCAGTTTGGCTCATGGGTGGGTTTTTAATACCTCTGGAAGGTATTTTTATTCCTGGATGTTTTCTTGCTGACCAGCTACAGCTTGAATGTTACCTTAATGTGATCTTTGTAATCTTTGACCTCTTCTAGTGTCCACCGAGAATCTGCCTAGTTACGGAGAAGTGTACAAATACCAACCTTGAATATATTAATTATTGGGCAGATTGTGATAAAGCTATTTCTGGCCTTCATCTTCTTTAGACTGTGAGGCTGAAGTTGTAGAATGGCATGATCTTGTAGGAATTTTTTTTTTTTGGAAAGTTACGTGAAGGATCAGCTAAAAATGGAGCTGTATCCTAGAAATCTTGTCCAGAATTAAATGAAAACTAACAAAACGGGACCACCTTCCAGGTTCTTTGCTGTGCTACAAGAATAAGAGTTTCGCTGCGACCTCCTTGCTTGCTCATGTAGAACCGACATTAGCATTGAGGCATTCGGTCTACTTTCCAACTGTGACGATTGGAGACAATTTAGAAAATGGACCTTTTCAGCAACTGGAAATGGGAAAGACTTTGGTTAATATTAGCAAAACCATGGTGGAAGATAATAGAAATCACTTCCCCAGGTTTTCCTGGCAGTGTGGAGATGATTTATTTATTTTAGTTTAGTTTATTTTTATTTATTTATTTAAATATTTATATGCCGCCCCTTGCAGCAGCCTCGGGGCGGCTCACAACCACTAAAAACATATACAATATTAAAAACTGGCCCATCTCCAGGTTAAATTTAAAAACATACAACATAAATAAATAAACCATTAATGATCTTAAATTAAAAAAAATATTAACATTTAAAATACTGTCTAAATAAAAAGGTCTTCGCCTGGCGCCGAAAAGCAAATAACGACGGCGCCAGGCGGACCTCTCTGGGGAGCGCATTCCACAGATGGGGCGCCACCGCAGAGAAAGCCCTCCTCCGGGTACTCGCCCTCCTGATATCTCGCACGGAGGGTTCCCGGAGGAGAGCCTCTGCTGCTGATCGTAAGGGGCGGGAGGGCATATATGGTCGCAGGCGCTCCTTTAGGTAACCAGGACCCAAGCCGTTTAGGGCCTTATAGGTAAGAACCAACACCTTGAATTGGGCCCGGACTTCAATGGGGAGCCAGTGGAGCTGACGGAGAACTGAGGTTATATGAGAACCACGCCCAGTCCCCGTCAGCACCCTGGCAGCTCTCTTCTGCACCAGTTGAAGTATCCGGACCGTCTTCAAGGGCAGCCCCACGTAGAGCGTGTTACAGAAGTCTAATCGGGAAGTCACCAGCGCGTGTGTCACTGTCGCCAGGCAGTCGTAGTCCGGGAAGGGACACAGCTGATGTATCAGCCGAAACTGTAGGAAAGCACTCCTCGCCGCTGCCGTCACCTGGGCATGTAACAACAGTTCCAGGTCGATGAGTACTCCCAAGCTGCGGACCTTGTCCTTTAGAGGGAGTGCAACTCCATCCAGGACAAGGCCCAAGTCCCCCATTCCAAGGCCCGAACCGCCCATCAACAGGACCTCCGTCTTGTCAGGATTGAGTTTCAGTTTATTGGCCCTCATCCAGCCCATCACCTCGGCCAGGCACCGGTTCAGCACAGCCACCGCCTCACCTGGATCGGTGGAAAACGAGAGGTAGAGCTGGGTATCAGCGTACTGATGATTCCACAGCCCACACCTCCTAATGACTTCTCCCAATGGTTTCATGTAGATGTTAAATAGCATGGGGGACAAGATGGACCCCTGCGGTACCCCATGGCATAGCTGCCATGGCGCAGAGCCATAGTCCCCCAGCACCACCTTCTGGAATCGGCCGTTGAGATAGGAGCAGAACCACCACCAAGCGGTGCCTCCAACTCCCAATCCCGCAAGCCTATCCAGAAGGATATCATGGTCGATGGTGTCAAAAGCCGCTGAGAGGTCCAGGAGAACCAACGGACACACTCCCCCGTCTCTCTCCCTGCACAGGTCATTGTACAGGGTGACCAAGGCAGATTCAGTGCCGTATCCGGGTCTGAAACCGGACTGAAATGGGTCCAGATAATCCGTCTCATCCAAGAGTGCTTGGAGTTGTCCCGCCACCACCCGCTCTAGTACCTTGCCCAAAAATGGGATGTTGGCCACCGGTCTATAATTGGCAGCCACCTCTGGATCCAGGGATGCCTTCTTTAGGACTGGCCGGACTACCGCCTCCTTTAGGGGTGCAGGTACCTGGCCGTCTCTTAAAGAGGTGTTGACCACTTCCAGGATCCAGGGCCCAATCCCGTCCTTGGCTGTCTTAAGTAGCCAGGATGGGCATGGGTCTAGTGAGCAAGTGGTAGGGCGTACCTGTCCAAGCACCTTGTCCACATCATCAGGCCGCAGCAACTGAGATTCATCCACGAATTGTGGACCGGACGGCGTCGATGGCAACTCCCCACCAGAATCTGGTTCCAAAGTAGAGTCAAGCTCATGGCGTATCAGAGTGATTTTCTCCCTAAAATGCTCCGCAAACTCGTCACAGCAGGCCTTTGAGGGCGGCACCAGATCTTTCTTTGGGCCTGGATGTATTAGGCCCTGCACCACTCGAAAAAGCTCCACCGGATGGCATTGTGATGAGGCAATGGAAACGGAGAAGAATTTCTTCTTCGCCATCCTCACCGCCACAGCATAGGCCCGATAGTGTGCTCTTAAGTGTGTTCGGTCAGATACACCTTGTGATCTCCTCCACCTGCTCTCTAGATGTCTCCCAACCTGCTTCATCGCTCGTAATTCGGTCGTATATTACGGAGATGAATACGCTCCGCCAGGCGGAAGAGGACGCTTGGGAGCGATCGTGTCAATAGCCCTGGTCATCTCCTCATTCCACAATTCAACCAGGGCATCAACAGGATCACCAGCCTTGTCAACCGGAAAGTCCCCCAGAGCATTCAGGAATCCTTCAGGATCCATCCTGCTCTGGGGGCAGACCCACACAATCGGGTCCTCACCCTTGCAGAGGGAGAGGCCACTCGAGCTCAAACCTTATGAGGAACTGAATAAATTCTGGATTTTTGGGTCCCCCCTCAAATTTAACTAGCGATGAACGCAGAGTAGGTGTTTTGCCCTTGGGGAAAGGACTCTGCCTTCCCTCTTTTGTACAAGTCCAGAAGAAATCAGATGTTCTCATTGTAGGCTCATGAACCTGAATTGTTCTTTTAAGAGCCTCTGTGCTTCCTAATGGAGCGAAAGTGAAAGATTGAGTCCCAGCCTTTGCCAGGAGACATCTCTCTTCAGCTCTGTCTTGTTGAGGCTTCCCACTTCACTGTGCTTCTTTGCCTTACAGTGCAGCTGAATCCCTCAGGCAAGAAAGGGCTTTCAGGTTGTATTGTGTTTGGCTTCGTAGGTACGGAACTGTCTGTTGAATTGCTGTTGTCATTGCAAGGATGAAACAGTTCAAAAGCAAGCCACTTATCATTTATCAGAGCATTTTAGAAAAAGACACACTTTCAATAGATGAAACGGTGGGGAGTGCATGGAGAGGTATCTGCTTGGGAGTCGGTGCACGCCTTCCGCAGGGCATGTCCAAGCCAGCTTCTAAATTCAGCAGAATTGGGGACAAGGCATTCAAATAGACCTTAGTCCGTCAAGGTGGCTCTTGGGCTGGGAGACCTCAGGTGGGGGGTCTTGCATTCCATCTTCGCTGCCCCTCATCTTCTGCTCTGAGATTTTCCTGTTTGGGCAACGAGATAATGGAACCCTTGAGCAAGCGAGGTGGTGGGCTCTCCTCACTGGAGGTGTTCAAGAGGAGGCTGGACAGCCATCTGTCAGGGATGAGATCCCTCTAGAAGTACCCCAAAGGCTGTCCCAGAGAGGAAGGTCAAGATCTCTTCTCGCTGATGCCAGAGTGCAGGACATGGAATAATCTGTTCAAGTTGCGACAACCCAGATTAAGGCTGAACATTAGGAAATGCTTCCTCACTGTCAGAGCACGACAACAGTGGACCCGGCTGCCTGGAGAGGCGGGGGGCTCTCCCGCACTGGGGCATTCAGAAGGAAACTGGGCAGCCATCCGAGTGGGATGGTGTACCGTGGTGTCCTGCAACAGCAGGGGGTTGGACTGGATGGCCTTCATGGCCCCTTCCAGCTCTACTATTCTGTGCTTTTGTGCTCTAAAGATGAGCTTTATAAACATGGGGTGAGAGATAAAACCCACACATGCATCCAGTGCTGAGAGTCGCTTAGCGTGCAGTGTGCCTTCCCAATTCATGGATCAATTCATGTGCCTTCCCAATTCTGGGAGAGCCAGTGTGGCGTAGTGGTTAAGAGCATGGGTCTGGGACTCAGACGACCCGGGTTCAAGTCCCCGCTCGGCCATGGAGCCAACTGGGTGACTTTGGGCCAGTCACAGACTCTCAGCCCAGCCTACCTCACAGGGTCGTCGTGGGGATAAGATGGAGGAGGAGAATGATGTCAGCTGCCTTGAGCCCTTTGAGGAAAAAGGCAGGATATAAATCGATAAATAAATAAAAAATCAAGCACGCCTCCCTTGCTCTGTTTTGGAAGTACAGGGGAAACCCTCCAGTGTTAAGGCAGATGGGCCACTCTGCCCCGAGCTGCTCACTCCAGCTGTGACTGTGTCCCGTGGGCCTTTCGCTCGTCCCAAAGTGCCGACTTGCCCAGGGCAGCCCCTTCCCCACAGCCATCTCGACAAGGCCTGACTCGATTTGCTCCCGGGATGGTGCTCGCCCATAGCCAACATAAGAGCAGATACTTTGCCTCCAAAATGGTTGCCACCCCTCCCACCCACATCAGGCGCGGAGTCAGTTTATCATGCAGGAGCGGTGCGCTTAAAAACAGCAGCCCTGTTCTGCTTTTTGGATAAATGACAGCACTAGCAACACTTCCTTCTTGTTTGTGTTGAATTCTGAACTGCCAGCCCGCCTTCCTCTTCACTCTGGGTCGGTGTTTCCACCACCTCAGCGGGCCGGCCTGGCCAGGCTCCTGTGTCCACCCCCTCCCCGGCTGCCATGGCTCTGGACCTCAGCATCATCTTCTGCCTCTTCCTCCTCCCAAATTAAATCTTTCTTTAGCACTTTTGCAGACAGCCCAGGCTAACAAAGGCCCCTAGCCAGCTCAGCCAGCGGCAAGGGATGAAGGGTTTAAATGTGCCCATTCTAAGGATTTTCCTTGCAAAGCTCGTGGGGAAAGGGGAGCAGTTAGTTGTGCATTTGCATCGGGGCTCTGAAGAGACCGCTGGTAAATGAAGATGCACAGATTTGGCAAATGCAGCGGACAGGAGAGCCGAGCTTACTGTGGCTCGAAGGCTGAGCAAAGCATACTTGCTACTCTGCTCCTGAAAAGAAAAACAGGCCTGTTTTTAAAATCTTGGACAAGGAGAGTCAAGATTTGCAGAACAAAGAAAGCAGGGATGTCGGATTTTGAGCTCTCTAGCTATTGGTAGATGGAGTACGAAAAGGCATGGAGGTTCTAGGTTGCACAGGGCGCCGTGGTAAATGCTGGGCGAAAGCTCCTCTCTAACTGCCAGGATATCTCTCAGGATAGTAGTAATGACTCCTGAGATAGCTGAATACTTGCCCACATGCTCAGTATATCTGAAGTTGCAATTTGTCTTCCGAATTGTGATTCCAGGGACAGAATGATGAGAGAAATAGAGGCTAAACAAGGCCAGTGAGAAACAGAAGTGAATTATATCGGCATGTTTGCAGGGGGCGGGGGGAGTGTCAAGGTTTGCAGGCGAACAAAAACATCTTTAAAATGCAGCCCAGGAAGGCCACTTCCGCACCCATGAGGAATAGCCCCGTAGCCCAAACTTTGGACTGGGGAAACCCCTGTTCCATGCACTGTATCCCAGCACGAGTAACCCATGGGAAACGCCACATTTACCCTGGCTGTTGTCCTCTTTCAATTGTGACTCCAACCGCAGCCGATTTCTCCCTTAGAACTGAATGGAAGCCTCCAAAAATCAGGCCGTACTCCTTAGCTGCACCGCACCCACCGACCAGTTCAGTATTCAAATAATGCTAGGTTCTTTGGAGCTTTCCTTTAGATAAATAGGTTCCAGTTCTTTCCATAATTAAAAAAAAAATCTCCCAGTTTGGAACATCGTTGAAGTTGTCATTGAGGCCCCATCGGTGCAGGTGTTCAAGGACAGGCTGGACATGCACATGGTGGGCATGTCATGAACGGAGCTGGCTGGTGCTGGGGGTCAGACTAGATGGCCCAAGAGGCCCCTTCTGACTCGCTCTGCTTCTATGTTTCTACGTAACATTCCTGAACACTCCATATCCGTGGCCTTCCTCTAGAAACCACCTCCAAGGAAGTGTGAATAGCAGCAACAGGCAGAGGGCCTTCTCTGCGGTGACCCCCAAACTGTGGAATTATCTCCCCACCAAGGCCCCCTTGGCACCAACTTTGCCTAGTTTCTGTGCCAGGTGAAAGCCACCCTCTTTGCCAAGGCATTTATCCCCTCCAAGTAGTCCGTGGGATGAGGGAATTACCAGCTGCTTTTTAGCAGGAGCGGCATGGAGGGCTTTTAGTTGTTTCTTAGTTGTTCTGAATTCTCAAACTGTGGTTTAATTGTAATGTACTGTACGATATTTTATAGTTGCTTTATTTTATATCGTATTCATTAGCTGCTGCTCATCACCCTGGGCAGTAGAGAAATAAAATGTAAATAGAACAAAGAACTCATAAGCAAGTATATTACATACTTAGCGCGATGCTAACCGGCAGCTTTCAAACAAATCCAATAAATAAATATACATGTTTGTCTGAGAGCGAGAACCACTTTACTGGCTCCAAAACACAGTAAAGCTTTCCCCCCCTATTTTTCATGAACTGCTATGCGCTTTCATTACATTCTTCCTTTGAAATCCATTGGAGAACAGGGCGCTGGCGGTAACATTTTCCTCCAGCCGTGTATCATCTCCTAATGTCAAGAAATGGCACATGGACTTCCACTTAGTGTTCTATTTATGACTTCCATCCTAGCCGTGCGCAGAGTTACTTAAAAAGCCCTGGTATTGAGCTTCAACTCAGGCAGTTGCCTGCCATAAATACCTTACAACGTGTTGAACGAATGCTGGAATGATGAGGAATCGGAGCGAGGGGATCATCATTAATGCCCAATAGTGACTTTGCAAATTTAACACGTCTTGGGGATTCACTGATGGTCTTTAATCAAAAGAGAGAAAATGGGAAATTGAATTGCAAAAAATGGTCAAGCCCTTTGCATTAGGAACTGGCGGGGCTGATTAAGAGAAAAGGGACCTTTGGGCGGAAATGATTCTACCCGTCCTGAGATGCTACGCATAAGGGATGGAGTATAAAAGTTTTAAATAAACTTCTTAAACTTTGAAAGCTGGAGTCCTTCCGCCCTTCCTCACCTCCATACGATTACCCCTTCGGGTGCATTCTGCCTGCTGCATCTAAACTGGGTTTGATCTGATGATCTTACATTCTAGATTTTCTGGGCATGGGGTGTGAGAGTTACCCCTTTGCTTTCAGGTGACGAAGATCAAATCTCAGAGGAGAGGCAGTGGGGTGAAGTAGTTACAGCCCTGGACTGGGAGCCAACAGATCGGGTTCTAGTCCCCGCTGGCTCAGGGGGCCCTCTGGGAAACTTGGCGTCAGGAACTGTTTCTCGGCCTAATCTCTCCTTGAAGGAAGTATGGAGGGTGCCAACCCGGAGCAAGGCCTTCTCTGGGGTGGCACCCAGCCTCTGAAATGCGCTCCCCAGAGAGGTCCACCTGGCACCAACATTATATTCCTTCCGGCGCCAGGTAAAGACCTTTTTATTTAACCGTCATTTTAACAATCAAGGGTTTTTAGACGTTTTAAGGTTTTTTGTTTTCACAGTCGCACTTCCTATTTTATTTTCCATTTCTTCTTTTTTAGTTCATAATGTTTAATTTTAGATGTTTTAATCAGTGTGGTTTTATTATTGTATTATCGGGATTTTGTACTGTGTAAGCCATCCTGAGCGCTTGTGCAGAAGGACACGGGATGCAGATGTTTGTAATCATCACCATCTCAATCTCAGGATTGTTGTGAGGCTATAATAGACAGCTAGCAGAGACTCGTCTGTTCCAGCCTGGTCTCCTCAAGAGCAAGACCTTCTCATCACTGTGGCAACTGCTTGCTGGAGAGATGGCAGCATCAACAATGCCTTTTCACTCCCACCGCAAGTGACGGAGCAGGAGGTGGTGGTGGGGAGGGCAAGCGACTGCAGGGGGTCTTGCCAGCAGGCCCCCGCTGCACTGTGGTCGCTTGGAGGATGCCCTGCGGGCGGGACTGGTCTCGGGCGCCTTGAAAGCTGATCGATCCATTGCTGGCTTGCTGTGATGATCAGTGGTCGGATTGCACCTCTATCTATCTATCTATCTATCTAGAGCTTTGCTAACTTGTCCACTACAGACGTCTCGGGATGGTGTACAAAAATAAGTAGAATAAAACAAATGCCACGGCATCCGACAATTAATATACTAAAACCCCAATTAATAGTGGGAAAATAAAAAGGGTTTTGCCTGACGTCGAAAAGAATGGAATGTCGGCACCAGGCGAACCTCCCTGTGGAGCGTGTTCCACAGTCGGGGTGCCACCACTGAGAAGGTCCTTCTCTGGGTAGCCCCCCTCCTAATCTCCTTCAAGGAGGGCTCCCAAAGAAGGACCCCTTACCCAGATCTTAAGGGGCGAAAGGGCACATAGGGAAGGAGACGCTCCTTCAGATATTCAGGTCCTAAGCCATTTAGGGCTTTAGAGGTCATCACCAGCACCTTAAATTGGGCCCAGACTTCAACAGGGAGCCAGTGCAGATGGCAGAGGACCGGCATTATATGCGAATACCCGCCAGTCCCTGTTAACATCCTGGCAGCTTTATTCTGGACCAACTGAAGTATCCAGACCGTCTTCAAGGGCAGCCCCATGTAGAGTGCACTGCAGTAGTCTAATCAGAAAGTTACCTTACAAAAGCAGAGATCTGGGTGAACACAAGAACAGCCGCAGGTATCCAAATGCCTAGGCTGTCTCCGTTTTTCTTAGGTGAAGGTCCATGTCAGACATTGTAGAATCTAAATGCATTTTTGTAATGTTTACAGATGAAGCCACTGAGTGAGCCACCCTTGCAATGCAAATAAAAACCAACAGAAGGGAGCAAAATAAAGCATTAAAAATGACTTGGGTAACAAGAGAAAGGAAGTTCAGAACATACAATTTCATTAATTAGAAAAATGACTAGTTTAGCATGTGAAGTGACAGTTCGGAACACATTGTTCCATTAATCGCAGAAGCAAAGAACGCAAACCCAGCGAACAGCAAGCGAGGAAACTCTACAAACTGAGCCATAAACAACCCTCCTTCTTGGTACTGAAGTTTAGGTAGCTCTTCCCATTCCCCAGCAGATCTCCCATGCCTCGGAGATGTGTTCCAAGTCAGCGCTGGTGCACCCAGTTCTAGGCAGAGAGAGGGAGGGATGTCAGATGAATTTCCACGTATTGCCCCCCCCCCACCCTTCTTGCAAGCAAAGATACCCTGTTTCGTCCCACACTTTATTGGACGACTGCAAAGGGTTCCTTGTCATATGAGTTAGTTCCTAAGAGGTGTGGGACTCGAAGCCTCGGAGGTTAATGCTTCTGGCCAGACTGAGCCCTCAAGTTCAAGAGAAAATCAGCTTGCCAGTTCTCCACGATCCATTTCGAAGCTCACTTGACCTCATTCCTCTTCTCAGCGCCTGTCTTTCAGAAAGAAAAATACACTTAGAGGATGTTTTCGATCATGCTTTCTTTAAGCATTTTCCAACAAATGCATTTTACAGAAACGCCCCGAATTTGGTTGTGTGTGAGCATTACTTGAGGGGGAAAAAAATGCTTGTATTCAGGGATGGGAACAGGACGAAAAGGAATCAAAGCAAAATTCCTCTACGGTCGTGGAGCTGTGAGGCTCACATGCTCCAGTGAATGTGTTTGTGGAAAATCTGATTGCTTCTATTTATTCCAGCACCTTGACAAGATTGGGGGTTTGATTTCTTTTCAACAAGACAAATGAACGGTGGGGCAGGGATGAATCAGAAGGCTGGAGGCTTTTGATCGGCTTGCAAGAGAGAAATCGCAGCATCTCTCGCTTTCCTTCCTACACCTTGGGTTACATAAAGCGAAAATAAGACACAGAAGTGACTTGTTAAGGTCTTGGATCTAAGGAGAATTGTTAAATGCACAACTTACTTGCTTCCCACCCTGCTACCAAAGAAAGGCGCTTACGAAACTGATCTTTAAATATCTGCTACGGCCATTCACTGGCTTTCTAGTCCGCATCTGCAACATCTCAGCCCTCTTGAGTTGTTGTTTCCTCGTTCACTTCAAGTAAAAGAGCAGTTTCTCCATATACAGTATATCACAGAAATGAGTACACTCCTCACATTTTGTAAATATTATATCTTGTCATGTGACAACCCTGAAGGAATGAGACTTTGCTTCAATGTAAAATAGTGAGTCTACAGCTTGCATAACAGTGCAAATTTGCCGTCCCCTCAAAATAACTCAACCTGCAGCCATTAATGTCTAAACCGCTGGCAACCAAAGTGAGTATACCCCTAAGTGAAACTGTCCAAATTGGGCCCAAAGTGTCAATATTTTGTGTGGCCACCAGGATTTTCCAGCACTGCCTTAGCTCTCCTGGGCATGGAGGGGTATACTCATTTCCGTGATACACTGTACTTGCAGGAAATTGCGAGCAAGCCGGGGGTTATGGAATCCAGTCAGGTACAAGATGAATCCAATATAAATGTTGCCCATAAGAAAAATTCTACGATTCGTGCAGCGTGATGGACTTCCATCAGGCTGGCTCAGAATCCCTCCATGCACAAACATTTTGGGTATCTTCAGGCAATGCAGGCAGATTGTGGGAGGCTGTTCAGGAAAGAGCAGAAAAGGGGGGTCTGTGTCGTGAATGGCGTTCCTCCTCTTGCACGTTCAGAGCCACAGACGCTGCTTGCACAATGTTCTTTATTGGCCAAAGTGTTTTCCAGACATACCATGCCCAGAATGAATCTCTGAGCATGCACAGAGCGGTTTTCTGAACCCAGTCTTCTAGTCACTTCCTGGAACACTCCTTAAGAGCATGCCTAGGTCCCATCCCTTTTGGGGGGTCGGGGGGGAGGCTTCTGAAGGTGAGCACAGCTCCTCTCCACGTGCCAATCATCTCATTGGACTGCCTTCCTCTGCCAATATTGTGTCGTGGGGTCAATTTGTACCCACCCCGTCTGTCTCTGAGAAACCCCGGCTCAAGGCCGCCTCCCCATCTGGGCTATTCTCAGAGCCAAGCTCTACAACCAGAAAAAAAAGATCACAACTCATTTGATACCTTTTCTTTGCCTTTTTTCTCTTATTTTCCTTTAGACGTCTTATTTATTTAATTAATTCCTATCCCACCCAAGGACTGAATCTCCTTTGGCACTTCAGAACAGCGCATGAAAAATAACAATAAAAGCTACATCATACTAAAACATCTTAAAAGGGTTACAACATTTGAAACGCACACAAAATCTTAAGACCCATCTAACTGCTCACAGCCCCAGTAACGATTAAATGCCCTGCAGTGAAAGATGTTCTTCGCCTGATGCTGGAAAGAGAGTAAAGCTGGCACCAGGCGGGCCTCGGTGGGGGGGGATTGTTCCATGATACGGGGCCACCCCTGAAAAGGCCCTCCTTGTTGCCGCCATTTGAGCCCGCCTTGGAGACGATCGGCCCCAGAACTTGGTCATAGTCCCCAGGAAGATGAAGCCTGGGAGAGGCATTCTGTTCAGTATCATGGTCTCAAACCATGTAGGATTTTATAGGTTAATACCAACACCTTGAATTGCGTTTGGAAGAATATAGACAGTGGGCCAGGATTGGTGGTATGTGGTCAGATCACCTTATCCCTGATACTAGTCTGGCTGCTGCATTTTGCCCAAGCGGCTGCTTCTGAACAGTCTTCAAGGGCAGCCCCACATAGAGTCCATTGCAGTAGTCTAGTTAGGGGATGACCAGAGCATAGATTTTGCTGATGACAAGCTTTCTCTGTCCACACGGCTGACTGACAAGGCGAAGCTGGCAGAAGGCACTTCGCACTGCCGAAACCAGCCGGGCCTGATGGATCTTGACAAAGACGGATCAAGGAGATTCCCCAGGCTACGAACCTGCTCCTCCAAGGGGACGGCAGCCCCACCTAGAATAGGCTGGATTCCCTCCATCTGGGCAGGAGATCTACCCGCTGATAGGCTCTCAGTCCTGGATGGAGCCCCCCTCCAGTCCCTTGTGGCTGCTCACCTGCTTCAACACATCCAAGGCCTCACCTGCTGCAGGTGAAAAGGAGAGAGAGATCTGCACATCGTCAGCATATTGATGGCAACAGACTCCAAAATTCTGGGTGATGGTTTTATGTACACATTAAACACCATGGGGGGACAGGACTGACTCCCAAGGAACCCTTCAGGGCCAGAACCCACCACAGCCACGAATTCCCTTTCCTCCACCCAACGCCGTCTCTCCCGCTGCCCATCACTCCTCCAATTGGTCCCCATCAGAACTGCACACCTGGTCCCATCCCCGTCCTCCTCTGCACATGCACAAGAAACCCTTTCACTCCCCCTACCCCACAGCCGCTCCCGCCAGAGGAGCATCCCAGCTTAAAATAGCCCCCCTGTGTCTCAGGCTGAGGGGGAGCAGTCGGCCCTTGAGTCCACCACCACGGCAGTCATGCAGGCAGGTCCTTCGGCAGGGCTGCTGCTCCTGCCGCTCCGCTCAGCCGTGCCTCAATCCAGCCAGCCCCAATAGGTGAGGGGGCAGGCGGAGAGGCCAAGCCAGGTGGGAGGACGGGCCGGCAGGAGGACGGAGCCGCCCTACGCCCCCAGACAGTCCAGGGCCGCCGGTCAAGGCCTTGACCCTCAGGTCGTCTTTTCCTTGGTGACTGGGAATGCTGGGGACAGACGTATTCACCTGCCACCTTAATTTCCTAGCAATGTTTCCGAGCCCAGAAGCTTTTGCGGGAAATGAAGAGCGCTCTGACTGAAGGCCCTCACTCGCTGTTATGCAAGAGGAAATGCAAGATTTTATTTTATATTCCCCCCCTAAAGTGTCTGCTGGGGAGTAGGTTACCTGGACAGTTGCTGAAGCAGGTGTCCAGGGCCGCGCTGAGACCCTCGGGGCCACGTTGCCAACCTTCTCTTGTAAGTAATCAGACACTCCTTGGGCTGCAGAGTTTTGTTTGTCGATAAAATGGATGTGGAGTCACATTGAGACAAAAGGAAGGCTTCATTTGGGGGCACGCTAATAAGCCGCGTATTGCTAGGAGGCTAAGTGTTGCTCTATGTACCTGTGGGGCTTTGGAGGTGGAAACAGAGCACAGAGCCCTTTCTACTCCCTCCGCTTTGGCAATTTTCATTGCTGTGTGATTGTCCCTCACTTCCAGAAAGAACTTAATAGAATCCATAATTACAGCCCCCACCCCCACTCCCGATCAGCTTGACAAAAGGCACCCATTTTTAAATGCCAGTGAAGTGACTTACCATTTTCTGAGAACTTTTCCACATGCCTGTTTTAAGTACTTTCCTTCCATCTGCTTATGTTCTGAGCTTTCCTTATTTAAATGCCTAACCTTCGGGGGTTTGTGCCGCTCTTCCAGAGAGGTGCATTCTGGAAGGATCGGAGAGGAAACGGTTGCATAACAGGCAAGTCTAATTTGAATGCCTCATTAATGGATGTGAAATGTAAATTGTTAATTTTCCACAATTGAAGAAAACTCCCCGGAGTGCCCTTCCATAGAGCTATTGGTCGGCAACACAATGCATCAAATTGCGACGTCGTGGTTAATAGCAGATTGACTTCAGTGAGTTACTAGTGGTGGCGTTAAGTGGGGTATTGCCCACGAGTGTGTGTTTCATTACCAGCTAAACGGTTCATCCAGGGGAATACTGCAGCCCCGTTCCCCTCCCTCAGAGGGACATGCTGTGACACAACAGGTTGTGTGCCTCCTTCACACAGGGCTTACGCCAGTGTCAGCCTGGAGATCGGGAGCTGGGATGGCAGTTTCCCACGCTGGTGCCAGAAGTGGAGTGGAAAGAGCAGAGCAGGTCTGTGAAGGACAGAGCATCGAGGAGGGCTTAGAAACATAGAAACAGCGCGAGTCAGAAGGGGCCTCCTGGGCCATCTAGTCTGACCTCCGGCACCAGCCGGCTCCGCTCACGACATGCCCACCATGTGCATGTCCAGCCTGTCTTTGAACACCCTCAACAATGGGGCATCAACAACCTCTCGTGGAAGCCCATTCCACGCCCTCGGGTCCTGACTGTCAGGAAGTGCTTCATGGGATCCAAACTGAACCTTGGGTCCCTGAGCTTTGCTCCGTTGGAGCGCGTCCTGCCTTCCTCTGCAGGGGAGAACAGGTCTCTCCCACCTCCGTATGACACCCCCTCACATACCTGCATGTCGCCAACAGATCCCCTCTGAGTCTCCTCTTCAAGCTGAAGCGACCCAGTTCCCTCAGTCTCGCCTCATACGGCATCCCCTGCAAATGGGCCACCAGCCTTGTGGCCCTACATTGCACTGACTCCAACCTGGCTATATCCTTTCTGTAATGAGGGGCCCGAAACTGAACACAATACTCCAGTTGCGGGCGCACCAGAGTCATGTAGAGTGGAAGTAATACCTCTCTTGATCTAGAAGCCACACTTCTGGCTTTGCAACCAAGGGTGGCATTCGCCCTCTTGACCACCACATCACACTGCTGACTCATGTTTAGCCTGCGGTCAACCAGTACCCCGAGGTCCCTTTCACAAGTGCTGCTCTCCAGCCACTTGTCCCCTAACCTGTACTTATGACAGCTATTCCTATGCCCCAAGTGCAAGACCTTGCACTTATCCACACTGAACGCCATCCTGTTGTCTCCTGCCCACTTCCATAGTCTGTCCAGATCCTTTTGGATCTGGTGTATCTGCTCCTCAGTTGTGGCCACTGCTCCAGTTTTAGTGTCGTCTGCGAATTTGATCAGCAGACTGTTCACCCCTTCTTCCATGTTGTTAATGAAAAGTTTAAACAGGATCGGCCCCAGGACAGAGCCCCGGGGGACCCCGCTTGTCACTGGCTGCCATCCCGACGATTCCCCGCTAATGGTTACCTTCTGCTTTCGGTCAGTCAACCATGCCCTAATCCACCGGACAGTGCTTTGGTGTATCCCAAAACTTCAGTTTCTCAGCCAGGATATCATGGGGCACTTTGTCAAAGGCCTTGCTGAAATCCAGGTATACCACATCCACTGCATCCCCTCCATCTAGCCATCTTGAAACCTTGTCATAGAATTCCACCAGGTTTGTCTGGCAGGACCTGTTTCTGCGGAAGCCGTGTTGTGTGGCTGTCAGCCTCCCTTCCCTATCTAGCATCACTAGATCTCTCTATTATGAGCCTTTCCATTGTCTTTCCTACAATGGACGTAAGGCTAACCGGTCTATAATTCCCCATGTCCTTCCTACTACCCTTTTTGAAAATTGGGACCACCGATGCCACCCTCCAGTCCTCTGGAACTTCACCCGTTCTCCACGAGGCCTCAAAAATGGAGGCCAGCGGGCGTGAGAGAACCCCTGCCAACTCTCTAAGTACTCTCGGGTGTAACACGTCAGGGCCTGGCGCCTTTGTAATGTCCAATGCCCTGAGGAGCCCCTCGACTTCAAGGGAGGTGACTCTAAACTGTGCCCCTAAGTCCTTCATAGGCTTTCCTTCATAGGGGTGCTGTAAGTTGAAGACGACTTGATGTCGTGAGCTATGCGTCTCCCAGTAGTAAGAGTCTCGCCAGTGCTTCTTGGACAAATGTCTTTATTTTACATGCAAGTCTCTGAAATCCAGCAAAATGTTGGATCCTCTTGGGCATTCTTCCTGTGACGCTGGGCAAATTCTATTGAAACTGAGGTTTTTTGGCATTGTTTTCTAGGCATTCCATTGGCAGTTTCATGCCCGGACACACACAAATTGCACTCCACCTTGCAGACAGGAGTCCGTGAGCTTGCTTGACTCCAGGGACCAACCGGAGGAAATATAAAGGATTTCTGCCCAACAGATGGCTCTTCCTGGGGCAGTGGGCCAAAGGATATTCCCCAGTCCCTCTGGCCTCCAGGAACGCCCCTGGCTCTCCTAATTCACCTCCAACTGGCCAGGCACTGCATTTAGTACACCACTCACCGAGGAATGAGGAATAAAAATAGGTTTATTGAAGGGTTTGTTTATTTATGTATTTTATTTATTTATTTTTGATTCATATCCTGCCTTTTTCCTACAAAGGGCTCAAGGCAGCTTACATCATTCTCCTCCTCCATCTTATCCCCACAACAACAGCCCTGTGAGGTAGGCTGGGCTGAGAGTCTGTGACTGGCCCCAAGTCACCCAGTTGGCTCCATGGCTGAGCGGGGACTTGAACCCAGGTCGCCTGAGTCCCAGTCCCATGCTCTTAACCACTACACCACACTGGCTCTCATAGGGTTAAAACATAGGGGTGGAGATACGGATAAAAAGGACAGAGTTGAAAAGGGTAACAAGGGGGGAAGGGTGGGGAAGTTGGAGAGCAGCAATTCCAGGTGCAAAGCAGACCGCACATCCCCCAAGACCTCAGGGTCTTGTTCCACTACTAGGAGAAGAAAACAGGGAAGCTGGTCCACCCCTCTGCTGAAGCCACCACACCCCTCTGGTCCACAAAGTCTGCAGGGAAGCCCCCGATCTCCTTGTTGCAGCAGACTGGCAAAGCAGCAGACAGCCAGCAGGAAGGACCCCCAAACACCAAGAGGGGACCACGACTCCTCTTGCCCTAGTCCTTAATTCCTCCCAGCTGACCTTTGGGGAGGTGGCCCATCTCCCATCTCTTCTTGCCCACCCCAATGATCCCAGCTTCTGGCCGTAAATCCTTCCACTCTGCCAGTTCTGGTGTCCTTGAGTCTTCAGCTTTGATTAACCAAAAGATGCCAATTACTCTGTAGTCCTTGAAGACCAGGTGCAACTGTTACTCCCTGGAGTCTCCAGTCTTTGACCTCCCTGTTCTTTTGATCCCAACCAGAACTCTTTAGGTGACATCATGACCCCCCCCCCCACACACACACAGAAAGATCCCTGTGTATTTAATTTGGCAGAAGCCTTGCACAAAGACCGACTCGTTCAGTTCATTCAATTTCTGCCAAATACTCAAGCCGTTTGCATGCTTAAATAAAGTTTTGCTATCTAGGACAGTGCCAGGTTATTTGTGTTACGCAAGGCTGGGCTTTGTTGAGATTTATATTGTATTTCATGGTGTTCCGAACTACCGGAGAGTTCTTGGTACTAAGCAACATAAAAATGCTATGAGTAACTATGATTTAGCAAAATGGGCCATTCCTGGAAGAAACTGCCCGGATCTGATTGTGAAAGAGGTTTTTCTGCCTCTCTTAAGGGCTGACTTGCAGCAAACACACACCCTTTAGCAAGCGGGACTTCTTGCATTCTGACTCCCGGCCTGGTCAGACTTCCCTCTGTGCAACAGAGGGTTCAGAGGAAGGCAAGGTGTCAGATGTCTGGAGCATGTTCTTAGGCCTTGCGTGGTGATGCACCGAAGCTTCTGCACTCAAAGGCTGGGCATCCGGTATGCGGAGTGAGCCAATCGGGGTGCTCTTTGCCACAGATGCACCTTGTTCGCTGCATTTAATCCCAAAGGATCCTGTGACCCCCCCAGAAGGAGCGTCTCGCCCTTCAGGTTTTAGCTTACGTAAACCTTAAATTGCAGCAACTGGAGACTGGAGCACTGGAAGACATTTCGGGCAGCTGGGTACACTTGTGGTTCTTTCACCTTCCGGCTGCCATTGGATGCTACACAGAGATCAGTCCGAACTAGCTTTCAGTTCTCAGATCATCCTCACTTCACGTCTTGGATCATCTGCATTTGCTCTGAACAAGAATTGAGGTGCGTTGCTTTGGGAAAAGAGCCTGCACATTCACAAACTTGCAATTGCGTTCGGAAAGTGCATTATTTGTTTTAAAAACATGCTCATATTGAAATGTGCATTTTTCTGGAGCTGCAAGTGCACCTGCTCATACGATCCCCTGGGAAGTGCACTTCTCACAAGTTCACCAGCCCCCAAAATGTGTCACAACCAAAAATGGGAGAGAAGAAGCGAGCTTTACAGTTGGGCAAATTCGATGGTTCTCACATCCTTGTGCTACCAGCTTCTCATGTGAGTTTCAAGGATCACAGAATAGAAGCATTTGAACAGCTCTTTCTAGCATCAGCCTCCAAATGTACCGTATTTTTCGCTCTATAAGACACACCTGACCATAAGACGCACCTAGTTTTTCGAGGAGGAAAACAAGAAAAAAAAATATTCTGACTCAAATGGACACACAATCACAGGCACATTCCCCATTACTTCCCCATGGGCTGCACATCTGACAGACTTACTGCACACACATATTCGCTCTATAAGACACACAGACATTTCCCCTTACTTTCGAGGGGGGAAAGAGTGCGTCTTAGAGAGCAAAAAATGCGGTATATCCATATTTGCAAGGTTTGTATATTTTAATAGGGAGAAAGAGAGAAGAAGAGAAGAGGAAGCTGAATTAACAGTGACAAAAGAATCTGCAGTTGCAACATGGCAAACCCGACCCGCAGCTCATCTTGGACCACACTAGCTGTCATTGGACCCTATAACTGCTCCTACCTAACAGGTCTAGACCATTCAAAATGCTAACTAGCACGTTCAGCCTGAATATTTGCAAGCCTTAACGCTGTGGAGTCATCGCATTCTATCTTGGATCAACCGAGAAATTCTTTCTGCAAAGCACGAATCTTGTGAAGCATTTCCACTGTCTCCTTGCTTTGAAGCACACAATGGATTGATCACAAAATTCAATCTGAAACTCTAAAAAGGTACTGATAATTTCAGTGCGCCTTTCTTCAAATTAACTCACAAATCTCTCGGTGCATCCCATTGAAATTAATTTGCAGCGTAGCCTTAACATGTCGGTACTTAATGGCCTTCTAAAGCCTGCAAAGGTTTGATTTAGGCTTCCTGTAACTCGTGCAGTTAGTCAGTGCAATAAGTGACAGATTTAAATTAAAAATCGGCCCAGCACCCAGAGAAAACAGAGTTGGATTCTCGACATTGGACCATCGAAGCTCAGTAACAGATTATTCTGAAGGCATGATGTGTTGGAAACAGTACTTTTGGGGGCCCACAACGGGGGGGGGGGGTGTTTTCAGTGGGTAACTGGTATGGCCCAGGAAACTCATGTAGCCTGTATTATGTGTGCGTCATGTAACATGTTGTTCGGCCTTTAAAAGTAGATTACAGGCATGTTTCTTTCCCTTCAGCCCCACCCCCCAAAAAAAAGAAAACTAGGAGTGGAGACAAACATGACATCATTAGTATAACATCGGTTGTCTGGCCACACCTTCACTGCTGTGGAAACGCACAGCAATTCTGTTATGGAGCAAAAAGTTTTAAATTAATCAACCCAAATCAAACCCTAGTCCGACCCCCGGCTCCAGCCAGCTCCGCTCATGACATGCCCACCATGTGCATGTCCAGCCTGTCTTTGAACACCCTCACCGATGGGGCCTCAACCACCTCCCATGGAAGCCCATTCCATACTCCAGGGGCCCTAACCGTCAGGAAGTACTTCCTGGCATCCAAATGCGACTTTGGTTCCCTGAGCTTGGCTCCGTTGATGCTGTAAATGGATATCGCTTTCCAGTCAAGAGGCATCTTTGGCCGTGTGAACAGAATCACCCTTCTGACACACTCCTTTGGTTTCACATAAAGCGCATGCATCACGCTGGCGCAGAGGCTTTAAAGACTGCCGAGTGCATGAGTCTTCCTCAAGGTGGGGATGCTAGGGAACGCATAATTCTGCTGTACTGACCATTATATTTCTGCGGAAGCACTGAAGGCCCTTAGAGCTGCCCAGCAGCTGAGGCTGTGCCATTTCCAGAGCAATCAGATGACCAAAGTGTGCCTTAATCTGAGATGTGCGTGGTACATGATGCCAAGCTGGCAAACGGAACAGCTGGGCAGAATCCAATGCATGGCTCAGAGAGGAGGAATCCGTACAAGTCCCAGTGATCCTCGCCTTTTCAGGAATCAAGCTCCGTGCCGTGTGCAAGAAACTGCCACGTCCAGCAGGAGGTGGCCACTTAATGCCACTTTGCAATTTTGCAAAAGTCCAGAATTTTTTATTTATTTATTTATTTAAAACATTTGTATGCCGCCCCCATTGCAACAAAGCCTCGGGGTGGCTCACAATATAACAAATACATTAACAATTTAAAACTGGCCCACCTTAAATTACAAGTTAAAATACTATAAATACAATTTATAACTAACAATTAAAATAACTTTTAAATAAAAAGGGATGGATTCTGGTGAGTTGCATCCCAGTCCCTGGTCCACATCTCTGTTAAAGTGATGAGAATTAGAGTAACCCGTTAAAAAAAGAAAATAAGAACAAATTCTTCACATAGCCTGGGGTGTAGAGTCTCTCTGCACATGGAGGTTAGCTAATCATGGCGAATTGCGTTAGCCATGGATCGTTTTTCTCTGAGCTTTTGGCAAGGGAATATCCCTTCCTTATGGTCAAAGCTTCCCCATATGAGTATATTTTGAATTCAGGAGAAGTGGATTCTAGTCCTTACAGAGCTCTGGGACTGGGTGACTTTGACCCGGTCCCTGACTCTTGGATTAACCTACTCACAGGGTTGTTGTGGGGATAAAATGAAGAGGCGTAGGACTGCGTAGGCTGTCTTGGGTTCTTTGCAAGAAGCAACATGGCAGGGTGATGCTAATTCCAGCTCACTGGGTTGGGCTCAGACAGAGTCCTGCTGAAAATCGCCCCATTCAATGGACCTGCTGCAGCTGTGACTCAGTCTGGATCCAACCTTTGGCTTGCTGATTTCCCTGGTCATGTTTGGACAGAGAGTTTAAAAAGGGCCCTCTTTCTCTCTTGCCTGTTTATGATTTTATACACCTCATTTGTCATTCATCTTTAGTCATCTTTCCCCTAAATTAATAAATAGAAAATCAAAGCACTTCCTTTTCAGAGCATTTATGAACAGTCACCTTGGGTATGTTTGAAAGAACATCCATATGTTTTTCTCAAAGTGATGGGGCACGAATACCCCATAGCAATTTGACAGTAGTTGGTGCTTGCCACATGTGTAGGAATCCGCACTAAAGGGAAGGCGATTGGACAGAGGAGGCGGATAAGAAGAAAGCCCAGTCTGAGATGATACCAAGCATGTTACATAAACATTATCTTTCTCTGGTACAAATGGTTCTCTAACAAATAGAGTTGTATGAACACTGCTGAGTTGCTGCACACATCTGATTGAAGCGGGAGATTGCGGGAAGATTGTGAATAAATAACGACAGTGCATCTAAGTAGAAGCCGCTGAGCTTCTGAGTTGCCCATTTGCACAAGGCACCGCTAGCTTCTGCTTAGAGACGTAATTAACTCTATTCCTAGAGGCAAAATTTAATGTTGGAAGGAGGAGAAGTGCTTTTTCTTTAAAGCAGCTAAATGGCTTTATATATGACATAGCTTGTCGGTCCTTCTCCTGAATCACGTCAAAGATTCTTTTGAGCCTGGCTAATTAAAAGTGTCATTTTTGCAACTAAGGTCAGATTGACCTGGTACTTGGGTGCCTTAGAATGCTTTGTATGTATCTTGCTAAAATTAAAGATTTCCTGTAATTTTAAATTCAAGAGATGGGTTGTTTATGGGTGTAAATGTTTTTTATGGGTCGGGGCAGGTGAGGGCAACTGTGCATCATAGGGAAAGCGTGAAAATTCATGTCCATTTTCCTGCAAGAATAGGGCATGAGAATGGCCACTTCCTGTTTCCAAACGGGGACCATGCACCGGATGCTTCTCGTGTTGGCCCTGGTTTAGTGAGAGAGGTCAGAATCTCCATGCAGGGTCTGCCGAATGGGGATTCTGAAGAAGAGGCGAACGGGCACCTTGAGGAAGTGGAGATGGAAGTCCTGGGAAGCTGGACAGAGGAACCTGACTTTGTGGTGTCTCCAAGGTCACCTCCCACCAGTTCCCAGGCCAACCAGGAGAGCGGAAACGTTTTGAATGAGGAGGAGGAAGAGCCGGGTCTTGCCGGGTCTCTGGCTGCAAGATGAAACATAGAAACAGAGCGAGTCAGAAGGGGCCTCCCGGGCCATCTAGTCTGACCTCTGGCACCAGCCGGCTCCGCTCATGACATGCCCACCATGTGCA
>JAIXND010000654.1:117582059-117779890 GCA_023646645.1 Varanus salvator macromaculatus | reverse complement strand
GTGAAAAACCCACCCTCTAGAGCTTCTAGGAAGCGACGTGACCTGGCTGTCACCGCCGAGTGAGTCTCCCAAGTAATATCCGGGAGATTGAAATCCCCCATAATTACTGTGACTCTCCCCCGAGATATCCTTAGAATCTGGCCTGTGAAGCGTTGGGAGAGACGAGCTCCCCAGTTAGAAAGCTGACACAGGTCCCATTGTCTATGGGAGCCACCCTCAGCGTTACTGAAAGGGAAGGGTGTTGGGCAGGAGTCCCTGGCTGAGGTTCAGCTATCACTCTTGACATGTGCAGAGGCTTGGAGGCTGTCCTGGAGCTGCACAGTGCCAGTGAAAAACTGCTCTGCAAGGGCCTCTCTGGTGTTTTAGAGCCAAAGGGCCAGAAGGGGAGAGGTGGGCTTACGGCTTACAGCACCTGCAAACCTCTGCGAGCGAGCAGAGCAGGTGCCCTGGCATTGCTTAGCCAGAAGAAAGTTCTACGATTCCCAAATCCATCCCTGTAATCAGGTCTGCCGGCTGGAGCATGCTGAGAATTGCCAGGCCTCTCTTCCTCATGATTCTTGCACAGGGAAGCACCTAAAGACATTTAAAACGTCTTATTTCTGTGCTGCCCACCAGCCAAAGCTCTCCAGGCACTTTACGGCAACACATAAAAATACAATATAAATGCAGACAGCAGTAAAAGCATCATAAATGCTGACCATATAAACTTGAAAACCAAATTGAAAGCAAATGTTAAAGAGCCACAATAGCTTATACAAATGAAATCGTAAGATCTGTTTAAGCAGCTAACAAAGACTCGACGCAGCAATAAGCTAATGTAATGCCTTGCAGCAGAGGGCAGTCTTAACCTGGTACCAAACAGCTATTCGTGTTGGTGTCAGGCATGGCCTCAATTGGGAATTTGTTCCGTAACTGTGGAGCTACCACCAACAAGTCCCTTCTAGTGGCCATCGACCAAATCTTTCTTGGAGGAGTCAACTGGAGGCAGGCCATTGAAACAGACACTTTTTCTTCTGTCTTTCCCCAAGAAAGAAGCACCAGTTACGGCAACCGCTTGACTGCTCCCACTGTCCTTGTTTGCCACGGATTACAGCCCAGAGTTTAGCAGGATAAAAGCCACCCTCTTCGGAAATGGAGAGAGGAAGAGAAGCCCAGAGGGTGGCTGCTGGGTCACAAGATACAGGTGGATTTCTTGGAGAGGGAACACATTAATGAAGCAGAACTAGCCTCTTTTCCAAGCCATGTTGGAAAAGGGATGACGGAAGATGGGGGACAGCAGAGGCTGGGGAGAAGGACAACCCCACCGGACGGTTAACCATGGCATGGTGGGCATGTCGTGAGCAGAGCCGGCTGGAGCCTGGGGTCAGGCTAGATGGCCCAGGAGGCCCCGTCTGACTCGCTCTGTTTTTGTGTTTCTATTTTCACTTGAGGACATTCTCAAGGGCAGACTTTACAAAAAGGCCTGACATGTCAGTGGATCCTAGTGACAAGTCTCACTTTTACACTTCCAGGCTTCACTGGTCATTCATAGTGTCGTTCCCACCAAGTGCATGCTGCAAATAGGTACTTCTTGCACCAGATAAATGCCACACTCTTTGGTGAGTGAGTGTGGCTGCACAACCCACTACACACGGCGTGTGTTTGTGCGTGCGGCACAAATGCCGTTTGGGAATAGAAGAGCGGGATGACAGAAAGGGAAAAGTAAAGGTCATGGGCTGCAGCTGTTGCTAAGTACCAGATGTCATGGCGACAGACTCATAACAAAACCATTACTAGGTAAAGGCAACCCACGTTGGGTGGAAAGCATGTTCCCCATTTCGTTCAGTCATGTCATTTCTATGCTGCCCGGTACCCAAAGCTGCCTGGGTGGCTTCTAGAAATTAATCACCGTAGAAATTGCATATTGTACACAGTAGAAAAAAACATTTAATTACAGATAGACAACACACCCATGCAAACCTTATTGCATGCTATTGAATACCCGTGAGAGTAGAAGAAAGTCTTAATATGGCCCACGGTCTGTGAAATTCCGTTCTTCTATGAAATGCCATTATTTTCATTCTGTTGCTTTCAGCCCAACCATCCATCCTTTCAAGATCACTTTGGATTTTGTTTCTGTCTTCCAAGGTATTAGCTGTCCCACCCAGTTTTGTGTCATCTGCGTATCTGATCAGCGTTCCCCGCGCTTCCGATTTCTTTGCCTCCCTTGGGGCAGCATGCTCAGAGGAAAGCTTCAATGGTGTCCAGATATCCCGCAGCTGGGAAAGGTATTCCGTTATTCCTCGGAGAGTATCTTATACCCAGTTTGCCTCCATCCTGACCTTCAGATCAAGATGCACCTGAGTGCTGTAAAATTCTTCCTTCTTCATGCACAGGTCCTCTGCACCATCTCGACATCAGAAAGGGGCTATGGTTCGGAAATGGTTTTATTTTATTCCCAGCAGATCTGACTTCCGTTCCATGGAAATCGGTGTATTTCTGACTGTCCCTCAAAATCCTTTTCCAAGGATTGTTAAAGAAAAATAAATGAACGGAGAACTCCCATTTTCTCCATTCTTCGGAAAGTGGGAAATTGACGTTATCTGCTGGGGAGCTAACTGCTTTTATGAGGGTGAATTTATGCTGTGCTTTTCAGCTTTTTATTTATAAACCTGTCTCGGATTCAGAGTTTTTAGTAATTGGAATCTTCTCTCTAGGGCATTGACTTGGAT
The DNA here is from genome assembly GCA_023646645.1 of Varanus salvator macromaculatus. Lineage (NCBI taxonomy): Eukaryota > Metazoa > Chordata > Lepidosauria > Squamata > Varanidae > Varanus > Varanus salvator. The sequence continues at coordinate 117,777,179 of JAIXND010000654.1, read as the reverse complement.
CTTGCATTGTTGCTCCATTCATGCCGAGGAAGGGGGTGAGCCAGCAAGCTTGTACTCAAGTTCCCACAGGATTCCCAAGTATCCATCTACTCTTAGAACAATTTTTCGAGGGGGTACAGGGAGGGACAGAGAAGGAAATCTGCTTCTGTGAGGATCTAAGCCTGATGGTCTTCCCAAGGCTTGTTTTCTTCTCATCTGCAAGTGCAACCTGACAGCATGTGTGAAAAGTATCTCTCTGGGCAGTGAGATTAAGGTTATTAAATATGGCGGCCTCTTGGGGGTAAGATGAAAAAGGCCCAGTGGCTTGTAATTTGTGAAGAAACACCAGTATTACAAAATGTCAACGTGCCTCCAATCACCACCTTCCAAAAGAGACCTGCTTGAATGTCTCATGTTCTGAAAGTTGGGGTCCTACACGAATAATTTAATATTGAATCCTGCCTCGAAAGTCCTGCCTTGTACAACCATCTATGTATTTGATTAGGAATTGGATTCAGAGTTGGTCATACTTAGAATAAACCTAATCCATTAACAGAACATCTGTTTCTTTGAACAGCTTGACTCCAGTTGTGTCAAGGTCTGGATCTAACGAGGAAGGCCGCAGTCCTGTGGGAATATCTGTAAAGTGAACTCGGGAAATTGTGAGTCTCCTGTGCAGGGCAGAAGTTACCTCCATGTTTTTCCCACCCTGCCATGCAGCTAGATGGTCAGTTTGGGCGGTCTAAATGCAGCGCTTCAGAGCAGGAAGGGAGGAGGCTGAGAATCGACCACAACATAGCCTATCTTGGCAGCAGGGTTCCCCCCAAACACCCATGAGACCCCTTTCTCGAAGTCGTCTTTGCAAACTTGGAGAAGCCATGAGTCCGGTTCACACCTGGGACTCCAAAGCCCCTGTGGCCCATTGGATGCTGTCTTGGGGCCATGAGATTACACAGTAAGCCTATATCCAGGCCTGTGCCTGGACCCAACCCAAGGCATGTGGCCCTGAAATCGGATTTGACGGAGCGCAGTACAGACATACCTGAGACAGGAAAAGCCTCTCCCTCAGAGACAGCGGACAAGCAACTTGTCAAAACCAGAAGCAGAAGCCAGAAACCCCACAACAAGTACAAGAGAGGGAAAGGGGAGCTGACTACTCGAACCCCATGAATTCGATAAAGATAGGACAGAACCCTACCATTTTCTCTTTTTTTAAATATATTTTATTAACATTTTAAACTAACACTAAAAAGCATCAAAACATGGCAAACATTGGATTTACTGGGTCAACCTCCTACTACATATTTTTTAACATTCTAAAGTCAAATTTCAAATCAATTTATAATAGTTTAAAAAACATCTGTAAATTTACGCCAGGTCCCATTTCTCCAGTCAATTATAGAAAAAGTCCCAAGTTCGATAGAAGTCAGTATCCTCTTTCTCCTTCAGTGATAAAGTCAATCTGTCCATTTCTGCACAGTCCAAGATCTTTCTTACAATCAGTCCATCAGTGGGCAGCTCCTCACTTTTCCAATATTGAGCAAATGCCATCCTCGCCGCTGTGATCAGATGCAATATCAGATACATTTCCTGTCTGTTAACGTCTTCCGGTATGATGCCTAACAAGAAAACTTCAGGTTTAAAGACAAAGGGTTTTTGTAATATATCCTCCATCCATCTATGTATTTTAATCCAGTACTTTTTTGCATTATCACAAGTCCACCACATATGATAAAATGTACCCACTTTATGTTTACATTTCCAACATCTATTTGACATATTTGAAAACATCTTAGCTAATCGACTTGGTGACAAATACCATCTATAGAACATTTTATATAAATGTTCTTTATATGAAGTTGCTAATGTTACAGAACCCTACAATTTTCGAGAGATCCATGTAGAAGCTTGCAGATGGCCTGAGGAGTGTCATCTGGAACAAAAATGTATTGCCAGAAAAGTTATGGCTTACTAAGAGTAGCAGATCAGAGCAAAAAAAAAGAACAAAAAGAAAGCAGAATATATATATATATATATATATATATATATATATGCAGAGTGAGATCATGCTTGGCTGAGTTCCCAAAGCTCTCAGTCATCCTTGTCCAAGTCAGAAATAATCCAGGGGTGTAAATGGAGGTGATACATGGCGTGTCAGAACTGCGATTCAAATTTGGCCGATAGAAAAACTAGTTTTGCCCTGGTTATTTTCTCGGGCTTCCACTCCCACCATCAACACACGTACCCATTTCTGGACTTTGGGCAACTCTAATCTGCCTGAATAAAGACATCCTTGATGGTTGGTAGTGTGTGGTTGTGTTACTTACTGAAATCTGCATAAATGCGCATAAAAATCTTGTCTTGAACATCGAAGGCCCGATGCAAAGAGGCTGCGTCTGGGTGACGGGGAAACTGCGTTACGCTGTGCGTGAATGTACAGCGAAGAGCCAATGGATGAAGGGAGTCCAGAGGAGTTACCCCCCTGCTGGGAACTCACTGGGTGAAGTGCTTTTGAGAACATCTGAAGAGGGCCTCTTGCACACTGCCGAATGGGCCCGGACTGGGAGCGAGCGACAATGGTGAGTGGAACTCATTTGCTTTGCTTTTTAATGCAAATCAACCCGACTTGCTCATCCTGAACTAATACACAGATGCTATTAATTTTCTGATCCAAATGTGTATTTGCTGTGCTGCTGTCAAGTCGCTCCTGGCCTGTGCTAACCCCAGGAACGGGCACCATCCAAATCTCCTGTCCTTGACGGCCCTACTTGGCTCTTGTAAACTCACCACTGTGGAATGATTCCCTCACCTGGAATACTGTTTGTCCAGTCCTGGACACCAAGATTTAAGAAAGATGCAGGTAAATTAGAAGGGGTCCAGCAGCGGGCCACAAAAATGATCCAGGGTTTGGAGACACTGCCCTGTGAGGGGAGACTGGGAGAACTGGCATGTTCAGCCTTGAGAAGAGAAGGCAGAGTAGGGACAAGATATCTCTCTAGAAGGACCTCAAAGTCTGTCCCAAAGAGGAAGGCCAAGATCTCTTCTTGCTGATGCCGGAGTGCGGGACACGGAATAATCAATTCAAGCTGCAACAACCCAGGTTCAGGCTGGACATCAGGAAAAGCTTCCTCACTGTCAGAGCAATACGGCAGTGGAACCAGCTGCCTGGAGAGGCGGGGGGCTCTTCCACCCTGGAGACATTCAAGAAGAAACAGGGCAGCCACCTGAGTGGGATGGTGTGACCTGGTGTCCTGCAACAGCAGGGGGTTGGACTGGATGGCCTTCATGGCCCCTTCCAACTCTACTCTTCTATGATTCTGTGGTTCATTCCATGGTCAGGCTTCTTCAGCCTTTGCTTTTCCTATCATTCTTGTCTTCTCCAGTGAGCTTGTCCAACAGTCTCAGCTGCATCATCTTTGCTTGCAGGGCAAATTCTGGCTCATTGTTCTTTCTGTTGGTTCAGGGCATTCACAAAGTGTGTGCAAAGGCACAGAGGGGAAGGGGCTCTTTGGCTTGGCCCCCCACCTCTGGAATCTGCTCCCCAGAGAGAAGCCAAGTTTAAATGGTTTTCAGTGCCAGGCAAAAACTTTTTCTTTTTCCCAGCACTTCAACTATTAAATAGGATGGATATATCTCATTCTATATTGTATTTTAGATTGCCATTAGATCACCTGGGATTTGTTACTGTTTTATTAAGTCAATTTATGTTTTACTTGACTCTTTTTTACTTTTGGTTTACCATTTTATCTTTTACTTTTTTTGTATTGATTTTCCTTTCTTGTTGGAAACCATTTGGAGACCCTCCAGCTAAGTGAGCGGGATATAGAAGCTTAGACAGACTGACTGACTGACTGACTGACTGACTTTGGAGACACTTTTGCAAACAAAATCTTATGTTTGAGGAAATGAAATGCAAAACACAGATTTCTCTGCATTTTTCAGCATTCGCAACTGGATGCAGAAAGGGGATAGAGTAAAGTTGTGCTTGAGCAAATAGGCTGACTCCTGTAGAGTACTAAAGGGACAGACTGGTCCACCTCTCAGTGGACTCGCCAACCCTGAAGGTGTTCCTTCTGCACAAATGACTGGCAAAAGGCTGCTGGAGAGCCGTCGGGTGGGACCGCACCCTCAGCGCTCATGCCTGTTCCTCTGTTTGCAAGCTTGCAATCCTGCTCCGTACGCTGGCATGGATTGCAAAGTGGTGAGGTGCCAGAAAAGGACAGGTCTTACATCAGTGGTGGATCCTACCTTGAATACACATTAAACGTAAAGGAGGAAGCGGGGAATCATCAACCTAGGTCCAATTTACAAGGAGAATTGGATGACTAAGCTCTTCCTGGAGATGCTTATTGGATAAAAACAGAGCTTGCGTGCTCATTTCAGTTCCCAGGGAGCCTGCTTTAATTTCCTCACCCCTTGTCCCCTCCCAAACTGCAGCTTCTAAGCTGTCATTAACCTTCCATGCACAGGTTTCGCATCTATTTTCAGGGGACCACTTAAACCTCCTCCCTCTCCAGATTTTGCTGCAGCCTCCGGTCGAACAGTCGTCTTTCCCTTTGTGCCTTAGCGAAATGCTACCACTGTGAGGAGGTTGTTTTGATGACTGGACATTTAGCAATTAAATGACTCTTCCGGAGAGTAGCAGCAGCTTTCCAAGAATACATTTCTGAGTGTGTCGTCAAAATGCCAGAAGGCCTTGGGCTTCGGTGACACACAGTGACGGCCGCACTCCAGTCACCCTACCAGGGGTGGATACACACAAGCATTGCACACACAGAATGCCACATGGATTGTCCCCTTGGAATCCGGAATATACGTTGCGGAGCCTGTCTCTGCCCAAAGGCCACTCTCTATTTTTGGAGGGACCCTTTCCAGTTGGTGTTACGCTGAACAAAAATGGGTTGAGACCAAAGCGGAAATGGAACACGTCCAAGTACTAAATATGCTAGCATATTTTAGGTGGATGCTCAGACCAACAGCTAAAGGATAGGCATGTGTGTTTTTTAGAAGGGGGAAAATTGCACAATAGCTGAATGATGGGTGGTCAGGAAAAGGGAGTAGATTTACCCCCGTGAAGGTCTAAGGCTGGCCTGAGCTTGGAGGGGAGACCACCTGGGATCCTCTGGGAGGCACCTGGTGTTCCACAATGGGAAAAAGGTGGGATATAAGCAAACCAAACCCTTTAAAATAACTTTTCCCAAAATAAAAAGGTAAAGGTAAAGGTTTCCCCTTGGCATTAAAGTCCAGTCATGCCTGACTCTAGGGGGCGGTGCTCATCTCCGTTTCCCAGCCGAGGGAGCCAGCGTTTGTCCGCAGACAGTCTCCGTGCTCATGTGGCTGGAATGACTAAACACCAAAGTGCACGGGACGTTGTTACCTGTCCACCGAAGTGGCACCTTTTCATCTACTTGCATTTGCAGGCTTTCGAGCTGTAAGGTTGGCAGGAGCTGGGACGGCGCACGGGAGCTCACCCCATGTGCAGATTCGAACCGGCGACCTTTCGATCCACCAGCCCAGCAGCACAGCGGTTTAAACCACAGCGCCACCTGCATCCCTTTTCCCAGAATACATGCTTTTACAAACTTACTTTGGTCATTTCTTGAGCTGAAAACACAGTGACTTCAGGAATGCACATTTTAACTGGAGAACCAGTGGAAGGATAACTAACACATAGGAATGGGCAAAATGTGAGCTTCCCAGAGTTTTCCGAATTCAAAGCTCATCATTTCATCCAAACTCAAAGCTCGTCCTGACTCAAGGGCATATCAGATGGCAAACTTTGTTTTGGGGTGTCTTTGGGAAAATCCATGCATCTTTCCCCCAAGTTATGCCTCAACCATGCGCTCCTTTGAAATGCACATGGATTAAATTATATCTGTGCGTCTTTTCCGATCGGCATCGTTCTCACTCATTTTTCGCATGATGCCAACAAATTTGTTTTTCCCTGAAAGCTAAGAAATGCTCTGACTTTGCTGTAGATCACACCTGAGTCCATGCTGAGCCAGAAAGGTGTGAACTTGGTAAATCCTAATCAAAACCAAACTGAAATGAATTTCTCACCTCCCTCCCAGGGCTGTGAAGGAGCCAGTATAAGCCAGGCCTAAATTCCAGGGGCTCATTTGGACTCGGCTGTTAATGGCAGAGAGCAGCCGGATGCATTCTTACAAGGTGCGCTTCTCTGGTGTGAATGGCCCTACCAGGGTCGGAGGTCCTTGAACCTGGGCTGGAAGAAAAGTGATCCTTCCCCCATCCTTCGCTCTCGCCACGGCACACGTCTTGCACGTTCTGTGCGTGTGCACGCAGCTGCTAAGCGGATCGCCCCCCAACACATGTTAAGGCCGAATAATCCTGTTTAAAAGGAGACAATGCACAAAGGAACTTAAAATACACTAAGGATGACAGCCAACACAATACCGAAAATACCTCCTGTCACCAAAGACAGCAAGAGAAAGCAAAGCTAATGGCAGAGCAAGTCTCAAACTGCATTTCCCACTCAGTCCAATTCTCTTGCATGGATCTGAAATGCAGATGTGCCAGCAAGAATCGAGTAGGTTGAGCCCCACCTGTTTTTCTCGCCAAGGCATATTTGCAAATATATTTATTGGAAAGCAAGAAATGGAAGGAGGTTGTTTGGCGAAGTTTCAAGACCCGCTCTTTGGTAAATTTGAGATTATATTCCCCTACGCAGTGCATTTTAAGAGCAGTAAGACATGCTTCTCTTTTTAGACCTCCCAAAAATTATATTAATTTTTGATATACGCCGTTGTCTCTTTCTGGAAGCAAACTTACCATCCACTATAGCATGGATGACAATAGGGTACTGCAGTTAATTATTTATATTAATAACGTAGAGAAGGTTATTCTCTATGTTAAAGGTTATTTTAATACTGAACATTAAACTGAACGTAAAACAGTGTAACACAAGGTAAGAGTGTTGACTGGGGACCTGGGAGAACTGGATTCTAATCCCCGCTCTGCTGCGATGGGTGACTCTGGGTGACTTTGGGCCAGTTCTTGCTTTCAGCAACCCCACCTCGCAGGGTTGTTGTTATGAGGACAGAATGGAGTGGAGGGGGATTTGGTAAGCTGCCTCAAGTTTTGACATGTGTTTGCTGATTGATTGATTGATTGATTGATTAGCTGAAGGACATTCAGTAGGCAGTTTAAACTCACAATAGCTTTGATTGTGCTTCTATAAATAGCTGCGAATCTAAGGCATTTCAGCAACATTTACTGTCTGAAGAAGCATTTTTGGAGGGGGATGTGCAAGGGAAGCTGTGCGCGGGCACCAAGCGACACATCATACGTGTGTGCCTGAGAGCCGAGATACCCGGCTGCGTGGCCACAGTTCCTCCAGCGTCATCTCAGAGGTCCTTCTAAGTCCCTGGCTCCTTTTGTCAGCAGGGGTGGCTGAAAGGCCAAGGAAAGCCTTGTGAGGATGTTCAAACATACCCTCCCACGGGGCATAAATTGCCCATCCCGTCCATTGTCACAGCCCGGCTCCAATTTAGCACATCCACAACTTCCCCTGTGGAAGATGAAAAGGGGAAACAGAGCTGTGTGTCACCAGCGGGCTGAGGACAATACACTGCAGAACTTGGAATGACCCCCTTCTCTATTGTCATGTAGATGCTGAAGAGCAATGGGGACAAGACTAGCCCCAACAAGCCCCATGGCCACATTTCCCAAATGCTAGCCATCCTTCGCAAGCTGGCCACCCAAGTGGAGAGGAACCACTCCACGGCTGTATCCCCGGTCTCTGTGCCCACCCTCTGCACCCATGTGCTTCATGAATCTGATGACAAGCTGGGCAGGAAGATCTCCAGATCTTTGGGACTTCTGTTTCCCCAACTCCTGACCACTGGCCACATGAGCAGGTCCTTCTGGGAACTGAAATCCGAAACCTCAGGCGTTCTACCTGCTGTCAGGCCCCCCGCTGAGCTGAACTGGGACATGCTGGGACTCCTTGCCCAACACATCAGGAGAGCAACCCAACCAATTAGTCCTTCTTTCTGGGCGAGAGAGGAAGCGAGAGTCACGTGCCCATCAGTGCTGGCTCTGATTATCAGCAAGCTTATCCTTGATGGCTCTTCGGGTTCCTGCTCCTACCCAGCCTATGATGCGCAAGCTCCGTTTTCATGAATGCGACCTGAGGCTTGGACGCCTGGCTGCGATCTTATTAATTAACATTCTTTCCACCCTCCGATGGCTCCAAACAAACCGTGCCTCTATTAACTTCTCCTGAGCTGCTTTAAAACTCTCTTTTAAATCTAATTAAGCTGGCATTAGGGCAGACACTGCCGTCCCTGTTAAAAGGTGGGCTTTGGAAAGCACATTCAGGGATTAATTACAGGACTGTGTTGGCAATATAAGCAGAACTGAACGCCGTGAATACAACTTTACCAGAAGCAGCCTGGCGGGGCGGGGCGGGGCTCCTCCCATCTTCCCCAGCATGGATCACACCAGATATTGCTGTGTACAGTGTCCATTTTCCCCAGCCAGCATGGTCAGTGGTTAGGATGGTGGGAGGTGTAGTCCAAGGACAACAAACCTAGTACTTCTGGAAACTTGCAAGCAGAACTGTTCCTCTGTTGATCGTGTCCAGCACTTTGAATTCAAGAGGAAGAACTGTCTCTGAATTTGGAGGCTCCATTTAGCTATCAAAGGCTCAGAGCCATCAGTCGCTTTGCTCGGTGCTTCTGTGAGTTGGCCCTGTGCTTTTTTAAATGCTCTCTCAGCTACACAAGCGCATCATCCCCTGCATGATGCTAATCCTACAGTTCCAATAGATCAGAGGTTGTCTGCTTGGATCCACCAGTCTTTCCCAAGCTGGGGCCTTGCAGTTCCCATCATTCCTGGTCAGCAGAGCCGATCCAGGCATGGACTATGGCAAGGATGAAGGGCCAGATCTCCTCTGCTCCCACATCAGACCAGATCTCTCATGCAATTGCCAACCAAGCAAAGCACAGTGGCCCAGCTGCGAAGGATTCCTGCCTCGCTTCACTAGCCCCCGTTCTGGTCAATCGTGTGTCGCTTCCACCCCTCTCCCTGCAGCACCCCCCCCCACTGTCTTGATTACACTTCAAAATGTGATACGATGTTAATGGGGGGGGGCACCCCCAGCACCAGCACCCTCTGTGTTGCTTCTATGCTGGGCAGGGGGGGTGGCCATGTCCTAACGTAAAGCGCACGGCCTTGCCTGGATTCCAGGAGAGGGTTCGAGCCATTATTAATAGAAGCCCTTGAGCTCGTTTTCTTTGCATGCTGAAATTAGGAGGCGCCCAGGCTCAAATGTCACAGGGTCGCCCTTCCATTTGGGAGTTGCTTTTCTCTCTCCCCCCACTCAGAGCCATTCACTGCTCTATGGCAATACTCGGGTCTACCTTCTCTTTAGAAACATAGAAACAGAGCAAGTCAGAAGGGGCCTCCCGGGCCATCTAGTCTGACCCCCGGCTCCAGCCGGCTCCGCTCACGACATGCCCACCATGTACATGTCATTTCTAGAGTTATGGGGTCAAGCAGATGCAATGGAGTTCACCATAGAGGGGAGCTAAGGAAACCAGCTTTCCTGTGGCCCCCATTTAACTGTTCCTGGGGGATCCAGATCTGTCGCCTTCTTTGGGTTTGCTGTGGCCTTCATAAGCCACAGATAAGCAGGCTGTTTGATCAGCACGTAGAGAGCAGAACACACGAACTAGATCAGATCAAGTCCATCACCAGGTGGCAGCTGCTTTAAAACTGTTTTGAGTTAATCTCTGTGTTGTATGTTTATACCTTTGTGTTTATGTGTTTAAATAATGTATTTTAAAGGATTTTATCTTTGCAGACCACCCAAAGAACTTTGTATAGAACATGAATCAGTCAGTCAATGATTAAATTCTGCATTGTGGCCTCTTTCTCCTTTCCTTTTCTCTCCTTTCGTCTTGTTGTGTCTCCCCCTCCCCCACACACACACACACACTTTGGTCAAAAGTGCTACCAGTGAACTTTTACATATGTCTACATGTTAATAAATATTTTGGTCCAAAAATAAGGGAATTGAATAGACATATATACAGGTCAGTGAGCCCCTTGTGTTGTGATTAGGAAAGACCTGGGTTATCTTTCTGTTTATTAAAATGTTGTGCTGCACTTTTAAAAAAGCAAAGCATTTTCTCCATCTCTGTTTTGGACCCGGTGCTTGGAAGCTGCCTTAAACAAGCAAGTGCACCCTTTCCAAGTCTGACCCTCCACACACTTGTGAAAATAAACCTTGCAAAACCCAGAATCCGTGGAGCAAAGTCAGCTTCTTGGACGGGCCTTTCTTCCTTTGGAAACTTTTTCTGCTGCGTCAGACACACTGGATGGATTGGAGCTAAGATCACAGATCGGTCTCTTCATGTGGCTTTCCAATGGACTGCAGTCTGTCCAGATGGACTGGACCATTTTCCAGCTGGAGTTGGGAAAAACGCATTTTTAAATGCTTCCCAAGTTTTCATGATGGACTTTTCACTGTGGATCAAGCGTCCTCATCCACTTGGGTAGCAAAATTAGAGGCTGCTAAATTGTGCTCGTGTTCCTCTTGAGGGAGTAGAATGCTTGGCCCAGGTAAGCCTTGGGTCTAATCCAGCAGGGCAGTTCTTAATGTTCTTATGTTCCTATGATAGACTTCACTACATCACGTCAAAGTGCAAGTTGGAGATGTCAAAATAAATTCCCGCCCTTCTCCCTGATATGCTAGGCATACTTCACCTCTTAACATGCAATGCAGATCTTTTTTTGAAGCCAGGGGAGCATTAAAAAGGTGACCCCCCCCCGCAATATTAAGTGGTATGATCCATTATCTTGCATGGGTGGACGAAGACATGCAGAAGAAACAACAGATGCTGCTTAAGATAGTCAGTCATGGTTAGACACATGGAAAGCGGCAGAACCGGCTAAGCAAGCCTTGAACTAAGTCGCAGGAATTTTACAGGGTCCGCTCCAACCATGACTAATTCTGCATCCAGCACTGCAGGTGCTGACAGAGGAGCTAAGCGTGTCCTCCTCTGGATTTCAGAAACGTTGGACTTGTGCACGGACATTAGGGCTGGTACACAAAAGTCTTGTGCAATGGCCAAACGAGAGGACGCACTTCCACGGGACAAGGTCTCTGTGCTCTGGTGTCTTGCCGTGCGTGTGTGTGTGTGAAGGACCCAGTCTCCCAAGCTCAGCCCTATTTGTAAACATGTCCATGTGGGCAAGGGAGAGGACGGTGTTTGATTGCAGGAAGTAAAGCCCTCAGGCAGAAGGTGAAGCTCATGGGGGCCAAAAGCCAGCTCATCTGGGCGGATCAGGTACAATAGAGACCATCAGTCTCCAGACCTGGCTTTTGTATTTCAGCAAGTACCCATGTGCAGCGGGCGGTCGGGTCGGTGGCCTCTGAGATCTGGGGCAGTCCTGGTGGGCCAGCCCCAAACACACCATTCACACGTTCCCCATTTTGCTCTCCAGCACAGGGCGGCCTTTTCAATTTGGGGGTGTTCGCGAGGACCAGCTGAATTTGTGCTTCCAGCAAATCCTTAAATCATAACCAAGTAGAGTTTCCATCGATCCAAAAATAAACCATTCCAAGTGGGCTTTTCTTTCTTTTCTTTTTTTAAAGAAAACATGGGCAGAATTTCAAGAGGGCCAGGATCCCTTTCAACATGTATGCTGCGCAGGCTACAGGCTGACAAGCAGAAGTACTTAAAGAGCAGCTGGGTAAACAAAGCAAGAGCAGGGCAAGAAGCGGTGGAATATTTTTTCCTGTGAAAATATGTCCAACTGGACCTCTGTGGCATCTTTGGAGGAAAGAACAGAAAAGAGAATCCATCATTCTAAAATAATTCTGTGCCATGTAAAGCAAGGTTGGGGAATGATGCCTCATTCTTAATTTACCGAGGCTACAATCGTATACCAGGTTAAGCAGAAAAAGGCTCCTACAGTTGGAGGCATGTTAAACAAAAAAGGTGCGTGGGGAATGCTAAGAGTTAAAGACCTTTTTCTGTTCTGCACAAACAGAACTTTTTATTTATTTTATTTCAAACATTTTTATCCCGTCCATTGTGAAACACGCCTCAGGACGGCTTACGAAGGACGGCTTTTATTGTATTTATCACTGTTGTTCGCTTCCCAGAGAGCGCCGGCTTTTGGATGGTGTAGAAAATAAATCCTGATAATAAAGGAATGATAAGCATGCATAACATTGTGCACATATCCTAGAATATCTGGAATATATTTATCATTTCAACCTACGTAACTGGGAGTTTTCCCTAACAGTGCACAGAGGAGGTGGGGTGGGCTTACATGGAGAAAACAGGTTGTGGATTTTACGCCTTCGCTCAAAATCTCTGATCAAGTTCAAACTCTTCAAATCATTGCTTTTAATAACAGTAGAAATGACAGGAATGAGGAATAGGAGGACTAGGAAGCTTATTCTGCTCTTCATCCCAAAAGGGCTCCTGGAGCAGTTTACCAACATCAGGAAGAAACCCTGGTTTCACGCTAGAGAACATGGCAATGACTGGAAGGGATGGGTGGAGGCGAACTCAGGCAGGGAATCTTGTAATGGTCAGGAGTGGAAAACAATTCAAGCAGGGGAGCAGCCCCAAGAGGCTGGTATCGCAGCTCAACTCACTGGCTGGGTTCACACGGCAGGACGAGCAGCCCAGCATGGGTCCCATGATCTGTGGTTGTTTGACCATGATCTACGTGACAGACAATAAAGTGGTTTCTATCCTCCCTGTTCAGTCCTCCTGCTGTTGGCATGGATCCCGTCAGGCCCAAGCTGCATCACCTGCACATCAGGTCTGGGTGGCTGGAGAGGCTCCTGCAGTTGCTGCTTTTTCTGGGGGACTTTGGCAGTCGCATTCCAAGACCATGGAGTCCATACTCCTGGTGTAGGAAGGCTACTCAATTGCAACTAGCCCCCTCCTGCTTCCTGGTTTTTCCACGTGGCCCAGCCTGACACCCTCTGAAGAACGGTTTGCTCCTGACCACTGGTTCTCCTCTTGGTCGTTTTGCCTCTGTCTTCCTCTTCTCTCTTTGGTGGCTGCTTAGCCTTCAAAATGTTTTGCATCATGAACCTTTGCTTTGGATTCCCTATCGTCTGTCCACCCAGTTCACCAAGGGTAAAGGTAAAGGTTTCCCCTTGATGTTACATCCAGTCATGCCTGACTCTAGGGGACGGTGCTCATCTCCGTTTCCTGGCCGAGGGAGCCAGCGTTTGTCTGTCTCCATGCTCATGTGGCCGGCATGGCTAAACACCGAAGTGCACGGGACGCTGTTACCTGCCCACCGAAGTGGCACCTTTTTACCTACTTGCATTTGCATGCTTTCGAACTGCAAGGTTGGCAGGAGCTGGGACGGAGCCACAGGAACTCACCCCGTGTGCAGATTCGAACCGGCGACCTTTCAATCGACCAGCCCAGCAGCACAGCGGTTTAAACCACTGCGCCACCTGCAGTCCCCTCACCAAGGGTAGGAGGAAGCGAATCCAGTGATGTGGGGAGACAAAGATGGGTAATGAAAAAGCTGGAAGTTACACATTCCCTATCACCTACAAAGGACCTGGACCTGGATACCTAAAGGAACACCTGCATCCATATTTGCCCTCCCGCCCCTTGAGATCGGCAGCAGAGGCCCTCCTTCAGGAGCCCTCTGGGAGAGATATCAGGAAGCAAAGTACCCGGAGGAGGGCCTTCTCTGCGGTGGCGCCCCGACTGGAATGCGCTCCCCAGAGAGGTCCTCCTGGTGCCGTCGTTATTTGTTTTTCAGCGCCAGGCCAAGACCTTTTTATTCAAACAGTATTTTAATAATGTTTAATATTTATAGGTTTTAATTTGTGCAGCCAGTGTGTTTCCAGGTTTTAATTATAATTGTTATTTGTTTTGTATTTATTTACTTCTGTGAGCCGTCCCAAGGCTATATAGCAAGGGGACGGCATATAAAAACTTTAAATAAATAAATAAAGCTGCTAACGATCATATAGCGACCTATTAGCCTTGGAGGAGTAAACCTACATATTGGAATACATGTATTTATTTAAAGTTTATACCCACCAGCGCAACATTTTGCTGAGACACCAGGCAGTGGGGGCCTCTGGGGGAAGCAGACGAGGTGGGGGGTTTTTGGGGGGGGTGGAGGACAGAGTGTTAGCATCTATTCTCACACCAGCTGGATTGTGTTTTGTGATACTCTGAGTAGAAAAAACAGCATCTGGAGCAGGGAGAATTCCCAAGCGATCCGTCCATATCCTTTGCACAACCTGCAGCCCTCAACATGATTCCAAAGGCCCTCTATGAGTGATGATCCGATCAGACCTCGGGAAAGAGTGATCCGTCTCCAGGCAGCTGCTGTCTCTGAGGTCCGTGGGGCTCCTTTTCCATTGAAATGTTTATTACATAGAAACATAAATGTTTATTACACAGAAACATTACCAGCTTTATCAGAATTATTCAAGGTTCTCCAGGGAGGTGAACCCGTTTGGGGATCCGCACCATGGATAGCTCCGAAAAAGCACAGGGTAAAAGCTGGTAAGGATGCAGGATTCACGGCGGTTTCCCCGTATGTGTCCCCGAAGGGGCATGGGGGAGACAATGAGAGAGGAATGAGGGGCACCAAAAGAGGAAGGTGGGGCAGCCCCCCTCCTTTTGTCTCGGGTTCTTCCCATCACGGGCTTGGCCTCAGCCCCAATCTGATCAGAAACATTTATAAATGAAAGCATACAGGGGAGAATGGGATGGATCATCTTCTCGAGCCCCTGGACTAGTAATAGTTAATACTATTAATTATTATTATTGATGATGATGATGACTCTAATAGTAGCTGCCCTGAGCAGAGGTGGACCACCGCTGGTGCTCCACTCAGCCGTAGTCATCCTGGTAGCTAAATTGGGCCTTCCCCGAGTCCACATCCCGGACCTGGGGTTTGAGCCCAGCGTGTGGGAGAGCAGCTGGGCCCTTGGGGTGGAAGAGGCGGCCGCCCGGGATGCCCTCGCCCCGCAGACGGAGAAGGCAAGTTTTCCCTCATCCGCCTGGTGGCCACCAGGTGCTTCCTCCGTTTCACACCTGTTCTTGTAGGGTTTGTTCCAAGAGAGAGAGAAAGTGAGAGATGTACGACTTCGAATTAGGCTTCAAGGAATGCCAGCATGTGACTGCTCCATAATGAAGCAGAAGCATTCTGCACATGCCCAGACACCACCCTGCTTTGATGATGTCTTGCGCTTGCGGGACTCTGGGCTTAGATCAAAGCTCTGCTTGCCTATCATACACGGGCCCCCTTTTGAGAGAGCTTGCCTATGATGGCGCTGCATATGCCCCAAGATGTGCTGGGGCTCAAGCTGGTTGTGGAGATGGCACAGCCACCAGTCTGCTGGATTGCTACATGCACGTGCACCCCCCCCCCCGGAATATAGCACTGATGGAAGTTCTTCCGGTCACTCTGTACATGCCCGGGGGTGCTCTCGCCCTTCCGATCTTACGCAGAGAGCAAACCTGCTCACCGAAAAGCAGTCCAAACCCCGCACCTCTCAAGTGAGAGGGCCTGGCTGGGGGGAAGGATCGGCTTCTCTCGCCCTCCCGGGGGAGGCGCTCTGTGCATGCTCAGGGGCCCACCGCCCGGGGGCACGCGCGCGCGCGCGCGCCTGCGCTCGGGGGCCGCGGGCGAGTCCGCCGGACCCTCCTCGCCGGGATGGGCTCGGGGCGCGCCGCCGCGGGAGGAGAGGAGAGGAGAGGAGGGACCAGCGCGGGCGGCGGCGGCGGCAGAAGAAGCGCCGGCGGCGGGGAGGCGCCTGTGCGGCGGCCGCGCAACTTTGCCCGGGCGGCGGGCACCTGCGATGCGCGCCGGCTTCGCGGCGGGTCGGAGGCGCGGGCGGGCCAGCGAGGACGCCCCATGGGGAGGCCGCCGGCGCGGCAGGGCAGCCCCCGCGCCTGCCCCGCCGCGCTGCTGCTGCTGCTGCTGCTGCTGCTGCCCGTAAGTGCCTCGGGGGGCCCTTCTCGGGGGGGGGAGGGCGGGGGGGCTTGCCTGCCGGGAGACCCTCCTGGTGGGGAGAGCCGCGCGCGGGGGGGCGCGCTCGGCCCAAGTGGGAGGCGGCGGATGCCGCTCCCCCGCAGCGGCTGGGCGTCTGCTTCATCCCTCCGTAGAAATGGAGAGCCCCCCCATTAGCCCCCACAAAACTTAATTTCTGAGAAGGTTGAGCTGCAGCCCAAACGCCTCCCCTTCCGTGCCTCCCAAGCCTCTTGGCGCAGGGAGCAGCGGGGGATCGTTCCCTGGGTGGGCGCGGGGGGAGGGAGGGCAGGAAGCGCGCTGCACATGAGCAGAGGCACTCTCGTTCGAGATTCACACGTGCGCACACCTCCCCTTTATCTGAGGGCAAAGGTGAGCCCTGGCGATGGAAAAGATCGCATCCCTCGGGATCTGCCGGCCCCCATTCCCAGAAAGCCCGGCGTTCCCACTCCCTTCTCCAAAAGGACGACGTGGGCATGTTCTCTTTTTGGATCTAGGCATTTATGGATGGCATTTATGGCTGTTGCGGAAAATGATTGCTTGCTTCTCAGATGCCCAGACACTTCTCAAATCAAGCTTATGGTTCTAAAGAACTGAATTTGCTCCAGCACCAGGGGGTCCTTTTGAGGGGGGAGCATTTGAACTGGGGAGCACCCAGTGGAACCTGCTCTATAGAAGCAGGATCAGGCCATGCTGCATGTTTCCAGCACTGTGGGGGCCGGCAAAGGGCTTTGGAGATGAAGCCAAAGCCACAACATCTCCTTAGAAACAGCCCCCATCTTTGTCCTGTTCAGGGGGGCATCAGGAGTGCCGGTCAGTTTTTGTACTCTTCATCTCAACGAAGGTGGGGATTGCAATCTCCAGGGGTGGGGGGTTAGGTTGGGGATAGGCGCCCCAGGTCGCCCCCAGCTTTGCTGCCTGTCCCTCATTTGAGGAATCCTTAGAGACAAGCCTCATTTAGGACGTCCTCACAAGTAAGAGGGAATTGGTTTTTAGCCTAATCACTAGAAACAGGTGTTTCCTTAAGCGCTTTTGCAGACATGTGATGTGCATGAGCAGTCGGGCAGCTGTTATCCTGGAGGCCATCAAAATACTTCGATGTCTTTAGTCAGCAGCTGTCTGCCTTACTCTCTTGCTCCTCGGGTAGGGGAAGGCCCGAAAGAACACCAGTACTCCTGGTGGAAATTTTGCCCCGGAACCATGAGAAAACTGCTCTTAGGTTTCCTTGGGTGGCTAATTCTCTCTGGCTCCCTGCCCTTCACTCACCACATACGTGCACCCAAATAGATGCTTGGGATGCGGTCCTTTGTGAGTTTAGATGGGAGGAAGACCTCCAGCAGTCTAAACATGGATAGGATCTCACCTTTCGGCTGCAATCCAATGCACATTTCCTCTGTGCTTGTGTCTCAATAAACATATTTGGGATTCCTTGGGCACACAATTGCTTTAATGATTCAGTGTAGCTCCTGGGGTGAGCTAAACCTATATTGCCAAGAGCATGACGAAATAACTTTAATTTGGAAGATCAGAAGTAGTGTTTCAGTCTTCTCATAATCCTGGATTTATACTAATGCTGAGCTGAAAATGTCTTCTTGGAGTTTTTAACCATTTCCATCCAGTTTGAAGGGAAAAAGTGTTTTTGATGCATGTTTAAAGACGAGCAAAAAGTTGACCATTTCCCATACATGAGGCTTGGGGGTCTGTGCTCATCTTACTTAGGGGGTGGACAAGGCATGTGTGGGGGCTTATGCTGGGAAATCTGGGTTCTAGTCCCCACTCAGCCACAAAGCCCTCTGGGTAATTTTGTAACACTCCTTCACTTGCAGCCTAACCTCCCTCACAGGGTTGTTGTTGTGCGGATAAAGTAGAGCCTTGTCAGCTGCTCTGGGATCCTTGCAAAAGGAGGAAAGGTGGGGTTTAAATGTAATATGAGAATAATTATAATGACATGAAAGGTTTCCCAGTCAAGCCATTAAACTGACTGTGATAAGCTAACTGGTGAGAAATCTGAAAAAGGTGCTTTATCTAGACCTTCAGCCATAACAGGTGGAATTGTAGGCAGGTTTAGACTTTCTGGGACATGCTGAGAGTCGTAGGCCTTTATTTCTGCCCAGACCTGCACAGGATTGAGCCTGAAGAAATTAAAGTCAAGTTACGCAGTTTACAACGTTCTGTCCCAGAAATAACAAAATGAATTTCAACCTTCGATCTTCTTCAGCGGTCTGGAAAAATACCTATAGCAGACGTGTGCATGCAGGTACACACAATTCCAGTCGAAATCTCCTTTCAAAAAAGCATTTGGAAAACAGATGGGAACTGTGCTATAGGCACAGCTTAGTGGTGAGTCCCACCTTGAGAAACCACTGAAGAATCTGTCTTCTCAATGGAGGAATTTAGTGAAATGCCTGCTCTCCAATTTCCCAGCCCACGCAAAGGACGGGGAATTTTAAGAGAGACTCTGCACAGAGCTATAACTTAGAGAGGGTGCTTCTGTAAAGCAGGCTGTCGGTGGGGAATTAAGGAGAAGAAACGGTCCCTTGGGCTTGGGTCAGGTTCCTTCCTCATTGGGATGATCCAAAGTTACTGGTGGAAAGAATCCTGTCCTCAGGATACTCACCCTTTGCTCTCAGTAGAGAGAGAGAGCAGAAAGATTAAGGCTTAGCTGAACAAGCAAGTGTCCAAAACTCTTAGGAGAAGTTCCATTTTGCCCTTGACTCAGCTGCCATTCTGTTTCTGGTCAACGTTGTTTCATTGATTCCTGGGATGTTTTTGCACATGCTCCCTTTTTTAATTGCAATGAATTATGGGTTTTGTAGTCTATGGCTGCATTAGTGGGTTTCGATCCCGGATCTGCCTTGGTGGGGCCCTCCTGCGGGGGGCTTGCAAAGCCCTTAAACAGTTATCGGCTTGTGCCCATAAGGACTCAAATTTGCAAAACTGAGCGTATCACAATTGTATTTATGTATCTGCAGTATTTCTACTCTTCTCATCCAAACTACTTCTGAAGGGACCAACAGTAAGAGTTTAAAAACAAATGAGCAAATAATGCATTAGAAACATTTTAAAGTGGAATCATATGAAGACTATGACCGGTCAGCTATTCAAGTGTTCCCCAAAGAAGATTGTCTTTAGCTGGCACCAAGAAAAGCACAGTATTGGTACCTCCCAGGACAGGGAATTCCGTGGAATTTAAACCCATATATGCAAATTTAGAAAGATGTAATTCTAATTTGTAATTCTCAGGAAGCAAAGCCAGTCAGTGAATGCAGCAACTCAGTTATTTCAAATAAATTTGTTCTTTGGCAATTGGTACCCTGCCATAGATTCTTGGAAACCAGTGGGAAACTTTTTCCCCCTAAGCTTAATTACCATGCAGAAGAATTTTTGTTTAGTTTGGGGTGAGAAGAGTTAAACCTTTCCTCCGCTGTTCCAGTTCCACTTAAAAATTGCTTCCCTGCATGGTAATTAAATGGAAAGGGAGAGGGGAAAGGACCTTCTGTGGACACCATCAAGCGCTTAAGGCTGTGTGGAATAGAGATGGGACAGAATTAGAGGTGTCAGGATTCCAGAGTTTCGATCTCTTTGAATCCAGCCCATGAGATTCCGCAGTGGACCAGCTTCCCTGGAGTTACGTAGATTCTACAGATTTGTTGGCAGAGTTTTTTGAAACTTTCCGTAACTTTATGCACATTTTGTCAATAGAAAAATGAAAGAGCAACTAAAATGCACACCAACCTCAGGAAGAAATGAGCATGGAAGGATGTGCACGTTTTCAGAAATGTGAATTTGTGCAAATGTGAATTTCCGCAAGTGCATTTGAACGGCTTTGCGCAAAATGTGATCCCATCAGTGGGTGGAAGGAACAAAAGGCACCTGACAGTCTGTGCAAGGCAGATAGGCCAGACTGAGGAAGTCTTGGCATTCCTAGCCAGAGCCACCTGGGCACAGGTGCAGCATGGCCTGGCCTGTAACCATTGCCAGCCCTGCTCAGGCTGAAGGATGCAGAAGACGGAATGCATCAGTATGTAAGTGGTTGAGGTGACACATGGATGGTGGGAAGTATCAAAAATACAAATGGTTTTCAGCTCTCGTGCTTTTGTGTGAGTCAATATGGTTTGAGCAACAGGGAATATTGGTGACACATTAATAGTTAGATGTACAGAATTAAAATAGCAATCGAATACATGCGTGGCTTAGCACTTGAAAACCTGCTGGACCGTCTTCTCTGTTCTGTACCTCCCCGAATGTTATGCTCCAGGGTTGTGTTTGCCTGGGGCTTGATACCCCAAAGAGGGTGTTCTGCCCATGGTGTGTGCATATGGCTGGACCCACGTTTTGCAAGGTTTCAGTGCCAACCCAAGACCTATTTCTTGACCAAGGCTTTGGAGTGCACCTCGGTCAATTCCTCTCATTGTTTCTCTGGTTTCCTTTTCTCCCATATTTGAATGTTTTATCAGCTTAGAGTTATATGGCTCTCCTGGTCATGTACCAACACCGGTGTTAAGATTATAATATCATGAGAAGCAGATAGGTTTTACCCCATAAGTACGTAAATGCAGTTGGAGAATGAAGGATGAAATACTGTAAGGGACATTGTACTTTTCCTCTGTGCTTGGCTTGTGAGCATGGATTGCTTGACAGTGTAGTGGATTTTGGAGTGGCTGCCAGGAAGTTTGGGTCAAACGTTGGACAAGACCTAGCAGGAAGTCCCGAAAATGCTGGTGCTGTGCAGGACTGAATGGTGAGTTCTGCTAGATAGCCCTGTTATGAATTCACTGTTTGCGTACTGTCCAACTGACAATACGAGGAGCTGTTTACCACCATACTGCCGTTTCATATCTGCTTGTGCACCCCAAGCATGCAATAAAAGAACAATTATTTTTCACTGTGTTGGAGGGTTTTGACTCTATAACTACAGATGTTCCCCCAATGAAAGCCAAGCCCTCCATCTGTTGCACAAGTAAGTCCCCCTCTGTTCAGTGGGGTTTAGTCTTGGCTCCGTATGGAAATTGTTGCTAGCAAAGCAGCCGATGAATGTCAGGATTCGCGATGGCAATTGTAGGTGGGACTGTGGGCAGAGGTCCCCGTTTCCTTTGCACCCTGGTTTCAATCCTGAATAAAAACATTTGTGGGGTGCAGCTTGCCAGCAAGCAGCATCTTGCAGTAATGGAACTACCGTATTTTTCGCTCTATAAGACGCGCCTGACCATAAGACGCACCTAGTTTTTAGAGGAGGAAAACAAGAAGAAAAATATTCTGAATCAAAGGGGCACATCATCACAGGCACATTCCCCATCACTTCCCCATGGGCTGCACATCCGACAGACTTACTGCACACACATATGTGCTCTATAAGACGCACAGATGTTTCCCCTTACTTTTGAGGGGCGGGGAGTGCATCTTATAGAGCAAGAAATACAGTATTTACCAGTTGCAAGATTGCATAACCCTTTCCCAGTGTGAAACTCTTGGGTGAATTTTAATTTCTGTGGATGTCTTAATCTGTAGCGAGGGCTTGACAGTTTGAGGTGAAGCTCTGCTGCATCTCGGTTAGACAAGGGAAGATCACATATTCTCTCTTTGCAACCCTTTGCACACCTTCAGCTTTAAAGACTGAACATTGCACATTGCAGCTTGGGCTTCCCTCTTATGGTTTTTCTTTTTAAGCTTTCGCCACCAAATGTCGCTTCTGGGGGAAACGTGCCACAGACCACGACTTCCTGCAACACCTCATGAACTATGGCACTTAATCCTTTCCATACATATTTGAAAACCACAAGTTGTGACCAGGGAAGGTGGCAAGCCATAGGATGGGTCAAACTATGGACAGTCCTGGCATTCATGTTTCTTTGGTTCAGAACAGAGTTCCCCATCCTGTAATGCCCAGCGATCAGCTGAGCGCGCTTTCTTTGAGGGCTTCTTCAGCTCAGAAAGTAAACCAAGCTTTGGTGTATGTGTGTTCTTGGAGAAAGAGTTTCCCAGGGCTCTGGGGGTACTCAAATACGGACACCCTGTGGCATGGGAAGTCCCCATCTCAGGATGCCTTCTGGCCATTTCGGCATCCCAGGGACGGGAATGCACCAAAAACGTTTTGGACAGGAGGGGGGAACAGGCAGCGCTTGGGGAAGACAGGTGAGGTGTCTGCAGAGCAGTGATGTCGAGGGTTGGGCCCGTCGCGTTGCCTCTGATGCCGCCGATTGGGGGTTCCTAATTTTGGAACTGGGCGAGGATTTTCTGGCGTGTGCCCATATGTTAATTTATGTTCTTGGTGCAAATTGAAAAAGAAGCTCTCTGCTTGCTATGCACCGCACTATGATGAATGCACAGGGTAAGACTGACAGTCTCTCTCTGATTCTGTGCATGGGAGAGAGAGAAGTCTTCCTGCCGCATTTCCTTTTGCGTGGCCTTAAGGTTTGCTGCCTCGCTGAGGAGAACAGAATTCTGCCTCCAGCTGTAAAACTGGGGTGCTGAGCCCCTTCCTGCCCCCCAGCTCTTTCTGGGGCCGCACTCCTGTGGAAATAGAGTCAAAGGCAGAGGAGACGGAGCTTAGTCGGCAACATTAATAAATAAATGACGGGATATTTTAGCACAAATCTGTTGCTTCCGGAAGAGGAATGTGGCAGGACAGCTTCTCAAAAGCTGGGGAATCATAAGGTGATGCAAGGAACGGGCTACGGCCCTCGGGCCAGGTGTGGCTGCTGGGACCTGAAGTTCTTCGTGCCTCAGCTGAGTTTTTCCCCCAGAATGATCTTAGGGATCGAGATCATGGCTCTTTCCCATGGCTTCACTCTCAGGCAAGACTCGGAGTGTGTGCGTTTGTCATTGAAGAGTCAGAGATTCGGAAAAAGGCCTGCTGCTATTTATTCTGCAGTCTGAAGGGGCTCGGCAAGGAGACATGACCTTTTGTCATTTCTGCCATTCTGCGGGGAGAAAGGGAAGCAATTGGATCTTGGCTTCAATTCCACACACTGTAGTCAGCACCGCTTCTGCTCTCGTATTGATTGAACGTATTGCAGCCTATTCGAGCCATTTAATATGTGTCCAGAAAAAAATGCTCCCCTTGAAATGAGAGAGAGAGAGAATGACAAACCATTGGGTAATTTAATATTAAATGAATTTAATATTCTAAGCTGAGGGTTGCCTTGTTGCGTTTAGATTCCCCTGACAAAATCTCTACCTAAATAAACACACCATTTTTTCTAATATTTTGTGTCCCTTTTCCTGGCCTTCCCCAGCTTAGCACCCTCCAGCTGTGGACTACATTGCCCATCACCTGGCTTGGGATGATAGGAATGGTAGCCCAAGCCATCTAGAAGGTGCTAGGTTGGGGAAAGTTCTCTAATGATGGAGAAAGAGAATCCAGGACTGAATATGCAACCCCCAAATTGAGGTGCACAGAAGCCGCACCTCCTCATGACATTGGAGGCTTCTTCCAGGAACCCCTGCTAGGAACAGGTCCAAGAACAGCTAAGCCCCGGGAACCTGGTGGGTTCCCAGCTTCAAGGCGGATTCTTCCACATATCCAGGAACTGGTCTGTTGCAAAGCAAATGGCTCGTAATTGCCATTCAAGGCCAGGGTACCCCCAAAATAGCTTACATCGCAACAGGAAGCTATGTCTGTTGCTGGGGTATTCCTTTCCTCCCCAAATTTCAGCCAAATGCAGAACTCTTAAATCCCAAAGGGGTGGCAGACGGCGCCAGCATCCCTCCTCATCAGAGAAGAGTGGTTCTTCATCCTTGCAGGTTGTCCCTTCACTGCCCCACCAATGGCCGGTTCTCATCGTCTTCATGGCCTCTGTAATCCAAGAGCTGTGAACAAAATTTAGGAGCATGTAGTGGGGGGGATGGAACTCGCCAGAATCTGTCCCTCTCGCATTTGTGGATTTCGTCTTACGCTCAGACTGGTCCTGAAAGTGAGCCGAGCCAAGAGAAGGTCTAAGCACTTGTGGAAGAGAGGATGTAGCAAAGGCTCCTACGTCTACGTCAGAGAAGGGGCCCTGCCTGGCAGGACAGTGCTTGCACAGGGCTCCATTCCTGGCCTGCTTCATGCAAGCAGCCTCCTTCCACACCAGGTGTGGCAGCCCAGGAAGAGGGATGCTGCTTGGCCAGTGGGGGGACTTGATTCCTGGCCAGGACTCTGCGAATGTTGGATGTGTCCTCCAGGAACTCGGACTCAGGTTGGCGACTAAGCCTGAGCTGAGCCTGGGGAACCAGGTGGGTTCCCAGCCTCACGGGGGATTCTTCCACATCCCCAGAAACCTGCCACTCATTTCCCATGGATGGATTCACAAGCGCTTGCATGGCTGTCCCACACAATTTGCGACAGGTGCAACAGACTTCTGGATACAGAAGAGAGTCTTAGAATGTGGCTTGATTTCCCCCACTTCTTCTCTGGGAAGAAGCTGCTACTCTGTCAAGTAAGTGACTGGCCCCATGACCCTCATGGCCGGGGGCCAGGCGAACGGGCTCCCCGAGGTGCCCACTCTGGCGCTCCAGCCACCGCACCAGCTCCGACATGGACTGGTTAATGCCAGCGAACGTACAGCATGCTGGCATTTGCGAAGGAAAATGCAATTCAGATCCCGAAGGTCCCCGAGCAGTTCAGCAAATCCGTTTAGCACGTCCCAGTCGAGGATGCTTTAGTCACCTGAGCACAGCAGAATGAATATTTCATATGCCCTAACCTGATACATAGTCCAGGGTTGGAAATTCTCTATTTTTAATAGGTTTCTTCCTTTAATCCATCTCTACACATGCACACGCACACACTCTCTCACACACACAAGCACGCTTCCAACAAAACCCAACTTTGAATTATTCAGTAGGAACTCTTGCACTTCTTGGCAGACCTGAGGATACAAGTGTGAATTTTTAAAAAGAAACAAACTAGGAAGGTTAATTTGCAGATCATCCACCCCAAAGAACAGAGAGATGAGCTTCCTTCTGCTGTCATCCCAGATGTGAAGAAAAGTTTGCGGTGTCCCGGCTTCCCGGTGGTTCCACCAGAATAAGCAGAGCTGAGTTGGAACAGATGTGAGTAGCACCAACGCAGAGCAGCTAAACATCTCCCTGGGACACTCGCCAGCAGCCGCTCCCACCCATCCGTGCTGCTGTCAGCTAGTCGACAAGTCATGCTCCACCATGGATGGTGGAGATGAAACATACTGTAGCAATCAGAATGACTAGCTATTGAATGGAGAATCGGTTGGGCTGGTTGGGTGCTTGTTTTCAAGGACGGCTGGTGGGGCTTTGGAGGACTCGGGATCAGTGTCTGAAGCGGAACTGGGGGCCCTGGGAATGTGGACCATCCCGAGACTCTGAGATGAGAGAAGCGGAGATGCTGATCCCAAGGCCAGGCTCCCCAGCTGGGCAGGCAGCTTCTGGGAATAACCAAGGTGTACAACTGGCAGGAGGGGACTTGGAACAGGGGAGTTTCCGAGACATAGACCAGGAAGGCTCGGCTCTTGTCCCCAGGATGTGGTGTCAGCAAAGAGGGCGGTCCAATTAGAGGAGAGGAGATGAGCTCACTTTCAGAAGGCCCCTCATCAAGGGATGGGGCCCAGGCATGCTCGTAAGGAGAGTCTCTGGAGGTGAACAGAGGAGATCGGATTCAACTAACTCTCTGTGCATGCTCAGAGATTCGTTCTGGGTGTTTTGTGCTTTTGGTCAATAAAGAATCTTTTGCAAGGAAAAAGGGCTGTGGCTTTTGAATGCATGAAGGAGGAATCCCAGCTCACAGGAGTATCCTCCATGAATTTATCTAAAGCCTTTTAAAGCCATCCAAAGGGATACCCATCACTACTTATTCTGATTGCAAATTCCATAGCTTAAATGGACACATTGAGAAGAAGGCCTTCCTTTTATCAGTCTTGAATCTCCCTCAGTTCGACTTCATGGGGTGACCCCCTTGGGTTCTGATAATGTAAAATAATATATAAGATAATATAAGAGGGATAAATGCTTTCCCTATCCACATTCTCCACAACGCGTGTCATTTTGCACACCTCTGTCATGGCTCTCCCAGTTCACCATTTTTCCAAGCCAAACAGTCTTGAATGGTAGAACTTTTCCTCATCGGAGAGTTCTTTCGTTGAGTTCCCACTTTCTTCCCATCAACCTGAGCACAGCTGCTGGGAAATCCCATTGCCCACTGTGGTGAAATGGGATTGGGACCAGAGGAAGAAGGCAAGCCAAGGGCTCATGTTGACAATGGCAAGGAGGTGGGACCCACTCAGGGATGCAGGAAACGTTGCAACATCTTGCTCAGATGCTTCCCGGAAGAAGAAATGAACGTTTTCCTGCGTTGTGCATTGAGCCATCAACATAATGGCCTTATAGGGCCTTCCAACGCTACCATTCCATGAGATTTGAGCAAGTTTACAGGGACCTGTTGCCCCTAAAGAGACACACTGTGTGGACAGTGTCACCTTTTGGCCACTGGTCATATCCAGGGCTTTTTTTCTCATAGAATGCACCGGAACGGCGTTCTGGCACCTTTTTTGGACAGATTTTTCCATGTGATTGTGAATTGCCCTGTCGGGTGTAGCAGGTCGGCAGCAAAAAATATTAAAATAGTGCCTGTGGGCTGCGTGTGTGTCCACGCTGCTTGTGTGTCGGCGCTGATTGTGAGGGCGCTGCTCGGCTTGGGATCGGTCGTGTGGTCGCGTGCTGAGTGCTTACTGCCGGCGGTGACCATTATGTGTGTGTAGAGTGACTGGCTACGTGCAAAAGTTAATAAGTTCTTTATTTCAAAAAAAGTTGGTGAGTGGAAAATCTTTTTTAGTGTAAAAGTGTGACCCCAAGAGGTGAGTTCCGGCACCTTTTTTTTTTTTTTTTTTACAAAAAAAGCACTGATCATACCTACCTCTGGTTGTGTTGCCTTCTCTACCTTCGTGATCAACATCGGGTAGAGAATGTTGATCTCTCGCCAGGAGCGTATGCTCAAAATGGAACCACGCAGCTAATTTTACCTCTTGAGAATGGATGGCCAAGAACTGACATAGAATCGTGACCTCCACTGATGTTACCCTGCAGAAATGAATTGGAGACATTCACTCTTTGAATCATCTGTGGTAGGAGAAGTGCTCCTTCACCGAAGCATTCATTTTAGAATTTGCTGTATTTACTGGGACTAAATAACATGAGATTCTGATCACAGTAAGATGTTCCACCCTGATAGACCTTATTTTCTGAGTAAATGCAACCAATTAAACCTCTATAAAGTTCAGAGTCATCCTCATGAATTGCTAAAAGCTTTTAGAAGTAAAGCCTGTACTGAGCAATCGCGACAAAGATTAATGATGGATAACTTGTCCCTTCTCAAGGTTTAACTTTCGCACCAACAAGAAACATTCAAGGAGCCCTGAAATCTATTCTGGGCTCTGTTTTTTTCCAGGTGGTTATTCTGGAATTCCATTCTCCATCCTTGGAATCGTGAATGCAGTGCTGAAAAAGAATATGAGCAAGGGAGAATTTGAGGACATGAGAGGAATCTGCAAAGGACTCCTCAGAGCTCTGGGAGCTTGTAGCCAGTTCTGCATGCTGGCTACCTGGCAGCGTGGCTGCATTTGTCTCTGCCAGAGGGCTGCCTGGGTGTGGCGTCTTCTGCATGGATCCGAGCGTCTGTTCTCCTGGTTCTGCCAGCTGAGATTTCCTGACCCTGTCCAGCACCTGTCCATGCCAGGCCACGATGGTGCACGGGGGGGTGCCTGCCAGGTGCCAGCTCTCTGCTGCACCTCAGGTTGCAATGAGGGCATGTTTGGGGTGTTTATCAGAAGCGTAGTATTTGCAACAGTCTCTAAGACTCTTCTGTACTTCCTATATTCTCATTCTCTCTCCCTCTCTCCCTCTCTCTCTCCGATGGTGGTGTTGGCGTTGTAAACTGTTTTTGGGACTTCTGCAAATGAGAATTAATGCAGACTTTTCCCTTCCAGGAAGCATGTCATCTTTAATCTATTGCTCTAATGATTAATTTTGCTGCAGGCTCTTTCATATGTTTCTGCTTGTAGCGGGCAGTCTTGCGTTGCATGCATAGAAAAAAGGCCTTTTGCAGATAGGAAACCACACTGGTTGTGCAATGCTGAGAGTTGTGGGGCTTTTTTCTACCTACACGTGCAGACGACTGCACTCTCAGTGAACCGGGAGCAGTGCAGTGCAGTGGTTGGAATGCTGGGCTGGGGACCTGGGAGATGTGGGTTCTAGTCCTCAGTCGGCCATGGAGCCCACTGGGTGGCTTTCAGCGGGACACTGCCTCTTAGCCTAACCTACCTCACAGGGTTGTTGTTGTGGGGATAAAATGGAGAGGAGGGTGACTCAAGCTGCTGCGGTTCCTTTCAGTAAAAATAGCTCAAGCATCAATCTAGTTGATAAAACATAGACAAACGTTTGGACTTGGGCTCTTGTCTGCAGCAACGTGGACGGGAATGTGGGGAGCCGAGCCTGCGACTCCGATGGGCTCCCTCCCAAAGCAGATCCCTTGCGCATCCCGACTCCTGGGCGTTTCAGTTCTGAGCGGAGCAAAGGATGCATCGCACTACCCGGTCTGCAGAGCAGTGACACGTTTCTGCCCCTCCAGCTGAACTAAAGCCTGTCCTGACAGTTTGCTCGTAGAGCTGCACAATGTGACTCATCTGGACCAGGGCACTTTCGCGTCATCAGGGAAGAATCAGGGAAGAGTAGAGCTGGAAGGGGCCATGAAGGCCATCCAGCCCAACCCCCTGCTGTGGCAGGACACCCATTTACACCATCCCGCTCAGATGAATGCCCAGTTTCTTTTTGAATGTCTCCAGGGTGGAAGAGCCCCCCACCTCTCCAGGCAGCTGGTTCCACCGTTGTATTGCTCTGACAGTGAGGAAGTTTTTCCTGATGTCCAGCCTGAACCTGGGTTGTTGCAGCTTGAATTGATTATTCCGTGTCCTGCACTCTGAGATCAGCAAGGAGAGATCTTGACCTTCCTCTTTGGGACAGCCTTTGAGGTCCTTCTAGAGGGAGCTCATGTCCCCGCTCCAAGTCTTCTCTTCTCAAAGCTGAACATGCCCAGTTCTCCCAGTCTCTCCTCACAAAGCAGTGTTTCCAAACCCAGGATCATTTCTGTTGCCCTCCTCTGCACCCTTTCTAATCTGTCTGCCTCTTTCTTAAATCTTGGTGCCCACCATTCATACCCTACCTCTCTTGCTCTTGCAAGGAACCCAAGACAGCTTGCAAGGTTCTCCTGTGCAGTAGGCTAGCTGAGAGTCTGTGACTGGCCCAAAGCCAGCCTAGTGAACTTTGCAACTGACTGAGGTCGAGGCACTGGCTCTCCCAAGTCCCAATCCAGCTCTCTCACCGCTGTACCGCATCGGCTCTCACGGCCCAGAGCGCAAGTTCCATCGGGACGCGATCCCAGCCGAGGCAGACTTTTCCGTTTAGAACACCCCCATCGCCCCAGCATGCCTGTTCACAAGTTCAGGTCCCACTGTGCTGCAGCCCCCCAGCCTGGCTGGGTTGCACACCAAGGTCAATGCAGAGCGGTGCTCTGGTTTGCCGCAGGGTCCCCACACATGGCCCCCAAGACTGCCGGGTCTGGGGGTCCTCTCACCTCCCGTGAGCTGTGAGTCTGTCTTCTCCCCACCGCTGTCCCCAGCTGCTCCTTCACCTCTTCGTCCTCGTTGCTGTCGCTAAGCAGAGAACCGGCAAGCTCTCCTTTCTCTCCGCTGGTTTTTGTAGCAAGTGGGTCGGAATGGGCAGGTGGGGCACCAGTCCAGGTGATCTGGTCCGTGGGGCCCTGCTGGGTTGTGGGCCTTCAGTGGGGGCCCAAGCATGCCTGTCCCTGAGGCCAACCCTGCACTTCCCGTGTCGCTGCAAAGCCAACGCCGGTTGGTTTCAAGACTATGGTGGCCCTTTGGCTGTGTGGGAACCAGGCATCCCTGTCTCCCAGCCATGATATTGTTGGCTCTGGCGAACTCAGCTGCACTCCTCTAGGCTTACACCAAGCTGTGTACCTGCTCATCTTTGCCAGAAGGGTTTTCTTGTGCCTCTTTACTGCTGGCTCCCGGTTTCTGAGGGCCCCTGAGCAGGACAAGGCATTAGGGGCCCTCGTCGGCAGCTCCTTACTTGGTGAGGCTTTACTTGGAGTGGGCCCTCGGTGTTGGCACAGCCATGCCTCCCCTGAACGCCAGCCTCCATGTGCTTGGCATGCTCTATTTGGGCTCAACCCATAATAGGGCTCGTGCCAAGTGGGGAGGGAATGTTACCCACAGGGATTTAAAAGTATTCCGGTATTTGTAGCACCAATAATCCCCCGTTCCCCTACTCCAGTGAATCTCTGTTCCCGTTTTCCGGCATGCACAGGGAGCTTTGCTCCGTTCTGGGATTTGCACGAGGCAGAGAGAGACTCACATGCTTCGGACCCCTGCGCTTTAGACCCTGCCAGCCCCTTGGCAAGAGCAGGGGGCTCACAGGAGGGGAAGGGGCTCTCACAATGGGCATCCGTCTTGGGGCCACCTCCATTTTTAGCTCCCAGAGCAAAGTGACCTCCTGTCTTTCTCACTCAAAGAGAGTGGGTGGTAGTTAAAACACAGGAATCCCGGCTGTTTGTTTAGGTTGGTTGAAAACGAGAGAACGGTAGCATTTTGTGCGTGCATGAGAAATGGCCCAGCCCTCTCCGCAGGAGCCAGAGTTGACCCTTCCGAGCATGTACAACATTCAACCTTTCCCTTCCTGCGCTCGCTGAGAAATAGCAGGCATGTTCCTCAGTCTCCAGCTGGCTTTGAGAGTGAACAGCTGTGATTGCAGGAGCTGATCTAAACCAGGCATTTGAAGAACGGAGCTCCTGGCTTTGCCGTCTCACTGACGGATTGAGCATGGAATTGGGTGTGTGGCCTGAAGTTTGCAACCATTTTTAAATGCAAGCTGATGGTAGCAGCAGAAGGAGCAGGTGGGGGTGGAGATGTTTGTGTTTTTTTCCTGGGTAAACATAAAAAATAAATAAGAAATAAAGAGTTAAAAAATAAATCAGGCAAGCGGAGATTACAGAAGTTTGAGAAATTCATTCTTGGGAAGTTTCTGCAGGCCACGTCCTGGTCTCTGCCTTCCAGATTCACATGAGAAGTGAAGAGTATAGGGAAACTACTACTTCTCGTGATTTGGAAATAATATTTCTATTAACACATCCCATAGAAACAGAGCGAGTCAGAAGGGGCCTCCCGGGCCATCTAGTCTGACCCCCAGCTCCAGCCAGTTCCATTCATGAGATGCCTACCACGTGCATGGCCAGCCTACCCTTTAACACCCTCACCAATGTCCAGCTTCCCAAAATAGCACTTGCTCCTTTTGCAGCTGCATTACATTGCTGGCTCATGTTTAGCCTGTTCTCCAGAATAACTCCAAGGTCTTTTTATTTTTCCATTCTATCCCCCATCTTGCCTTTGGTTTCTTCTTCTCAGGTGGAGGACTTGGCATTGTCCCTGTTGAATCTCATTCTGTTGCTTTGCGCCTAGCATTCAAGTTTATCAAAATTTCCCTGGATCTTCATTCTGTCTTCTCAGGGGTTTGCTATTCCACCCAGTTTTGTATCGTCTGCAAATTTGATTACCTTTCCTTGCACTTCCTCACCTAAATCATTAATAAAGATGTTGAGGAGCACGGGGCCCAGGACTGAGCCCTGCGGCACCCCACTAGCGACTTCCCTCCAATCTGAAAAGGTGCCATTGATGAGCACTCTTTGTGTCCGATTTAGCAGCCAATTTAGCAGCCAATCCACCTAACAGTTTTCTTACCTAGTCCACTTTTTCCTAATTTGCTTATCAGGATGTCATGGGGCACTGTGTCAAAAGCTTTGCTTATATCCACAGTATTCCCTCTGTCCATTTGAGAGGTTATCCAGTCAAACAATGAGATTAGATTAGTGTGACGAGATTTATTTTTGATAAATCCATGCTGGCTTCCGTTAATCACTGCGTTTTCTTCAAGATGCTTGCAGACTTTTTTATAATTTGCTCCAGAATTTTTCCAGGGATTGATGTTAGACTAACCGGTCCATAATCCCCAGGTTCATTTTTTTTCTCCTTTTTGAAGTTTGAGACAAGGTTAGCTCTTCTCCAGTGCAGCAGAGTTGCCTTCACTGTCCCTTGTGCTGGATACTTGTAAACCTCCAAGTTAGAGACTTAAAAGCATCTGCCATGAGGGTGACTGGTCCTTCCATAGTCAGGCTGCCTTTCCGTCAAGTCACACAAGTTAGTTGGCATCATACGGAAAGAAAGAAGGAATGGGGATGGAAGAGGAGAATAATCCCGTCAGGGCAGCCTGGTGGACTTGCTTTGGCTAAAGATAACTTGGGGAAAGGCAAGGAGCAAATGGCAGATTGTCCCAGCTGAACTGATGGGGTGCTTTGGAGCTTCGCCAGTGGAAACACCAACAGTAGAGGACATTTTTTTGTGAAATGTGTTTCATGTACCAAGAAAAGAAGAATCAGATAGCAGGTGGTCTCAACAGAGGCAGTGGGGGATTACTAAATTGCTTTTTCTCTTTGTTGCAGCCTGACAAAAGGGGCCTGCCACTCACAACTCCTGTTGTCTGACAAACGAGCAACGTTTCAAGAGTCCTGCCAAATGCCTTCTCTGCTATTCCCTTGCCCACTAATTTTACTGGTCCAGTTATTCCCAGTCTTTGTGTTCAAGCTGCCAAACAGTTGAAATGTCTATGAAGATTCCATAACAGCTCAGAAGCTGAGCCAATAGCCAAGGACAGTTCATTCTGAATATATCAAAACCTATGGCCATAGAACTTTCAAAATTTCACCCTATATTAACATTGGGTAAATGTCCCTTTGGCAAGACCACAATGGGACCTGCTGCCCGGAGATGCGGTGGGCTCTCCCACACTGGAGACATTCAAAAGAAACTGGGCAGCCATCCGAGTGGGATGGTGTAACATGGTCTCCTGCAACAGCAGGGGGCTGGACTGGATGACCTTCATGGCCCCTTTCAACTCTACTATTCTATGATTTCTTCGCAGTGCGTCGCATGCACATTCAAAACTAAACAAATGTTTAGCAGACACCCCACCGTTGTGACGCCGAGACGAGGCTTATTTGCAAGCGCTACCTGATTTTGCACTCTACCTGTGTAATCATTTTGTGCATGTCAGCCCGTTCTGGTTCCCCAAGCTGCCTCTGCTAAGAGCTTGCAATGGACCATAACGGGAAGCATTTTGGCACTGCAAAAGCAGCCACTGCTCTTCCACGTTGCGCTTCCTTTCCTTTCTCAGTCTTAAATTGCCGGCTTCAGTTCTAAGACTTCAGTCTTGCGCTCTCTTGTTCGGGGGTTCGGCACAGCAAGCTTCTAACATTTGCCAGATGGAGCAAAGGAAGAACTTGATATGAAATTACAGCAGAGGGCTGTGATGGCATCCAAGGGATGCCTTTTGGTGCAGCAAAGCTTCGCAGTGCTTAGCCTTTGTTGAAATATGCCCGGCTTCCCATTCTGTGTGACTGATGCCCATTTGCGGTGGAGCCCGTGCCTCGGTCTTTCCAGGTCAGGCGTATCCCTTCCCCGATGAGGAGAAAGACGGATTGATGGCGCGACCTCGTTTTCTCAAAAAGCATGGAACACTTTAATCATCTAATCACTTTTATTGGAGAGGCTGGCAGATAAGCTGCAGCACCCAGGGTGAACGGCCAGCCTCCTTGTCTTAAGAACAGAAGGCTGCAGTAATATTGAGGGATGATTCCTTCTGCGAGAAGCCTCAGACCTTCTGCTCTTATTAAATCGCCCTGTCGCTGAAAACAAAACAAAACCAAAAAGTGGGTGTTGGTCTTCAGCAGGATTGCATCGCAAAAGTGGATTTCAGATTTGGCCATTTCAGAGATCCAGTTTTGATTACGGTGGATCCTGGCCACTGAACCGATCTCCAGGTCACCTTTGCTGCTCGGCCCTTCTTTCAGGTCGCTCTCCAGGAGGTGGAGAACTTAGGAAGACGACCTCCTCCTCCTCCTCTTCCCCCCAAAGGTGTGGCAGAAACAGTGGCCGGCCTTTCCTGATATGCACTGAAGTGGCCCCAAGCGGGCCTGCTGCCTTCCGTCCCTCCTTTATTCCAGAATTTCACTCTGCACCACATTGTTCCCATTTGATGCTCACAGCCTCTGAAATTGGAGCGTGCCCTCCTTGCCACGGGGTTCGGTCCCTTGGGGCCATCACCAGTGCGTCTGCGCACCTTGATGGAATGCTGCAAAAGGCAACCCGTGACGAGCATCAGCCTTCTCTTCGCGCAATGTTTTTCCAAGATGCATATCCCCCCCCCACTCTCCTGTTAATATTAACGCTATGCCCACTCCCATTTTTTTAAAGATCCCAAGCAGTTCACAAGACTTAAACCTCCACATCGCACCAAAGTATCAAATTTAAAAGGAGAAGCAGCTCCATTGAACCCATACAAACGAGATTCAACCCTAATGGCATAATGAATTGGGTACAATCCTGTGTCCATTTAGACTGAAAAGTTCCTCCAACTCCCAGTCTGCCATGAACTTTTTCCTGCCTTAATACGCATAGAAAGATACCCTATCTTTACATTTAACGCTGCAGCTCTGTTTCACAGCAACTTCCCATGACACCCCTTCCTTCCCGCGGCCTCTCCCACTAAGGTAGGAGACCATTTTCTCTGTGAAGTTAGACAGAATCACTCCGAAATTCGCCATGCCAGGTGATCGAGTTACTAAGTACAAATGTGACCTATCGCATATTTTTATTTATTTTATTTATATACATATTTGTATGCCGCCCCTCGCAGCAGCCTCGCATACGGTCTGAGAAAGCAATGGCAAGGCTGAGGATTCGCTTTTCCTGTCTCTCTCTCAGTCATCTGAATTCTGCATCAGGGAAGGCTCTCTTCTGGGATTTCTGGACGTTCTGGCAATCAACCCTAATTGCATGCATTGCATAATTAGGTTGCATCTGCTCGTCAAGGGGAAGAGAGAGGAATTGTGCGGAACCGGCCGCCGCCAGACCGCGGCATTGCAAACCCTCATCCGCAAGCTTATCGCCGTCGGAAGCAAGTCACAGTGCTGCAGCAGGGAAGACGAGGGCCGGATTTATGGACCTCTGAGGTTGTTAAAGGGACATTAAGCCGAAGAATGTGTTGCTGCACACATGCGCATCGTAAAGCACCGTTTCACAAGGCGGGTTGCTAGTATTCCTTTGCTCTCTCTCAGGAAACAGTTCCAGCTAGAGAATGCTCAGAGTGGGACTCTGTTTTGCCTGAATGTGCGTACTATTGTGCCTTCGACCTGTCTCTGGGAGGAAAGAAGCGTTGGCGTCTCCCTTGGTGTTCTTGAATATCAGTTGCCGGACAATTGGAGATGGCTCTCTGCCCTCAGGTCATGCTTACGAGACTTCCTCAGGGGCGTGACGTTGGCCACCGTAGAAACGGAAGGCGGGATTGGCCAGGACTTGGGTGTCATCCATGCCCTACAGGCAAGGTGTGGAACTTCAGGTCCAGGGGCCCCGTTTGCCTCCCTGGTACCCTAATCTGGTCCTTCACCCTCTGCTGGTCATTTGACCGTTTCCCGAATTTGGTGCGGTTTCCCTCACTCTCATTCTGAAATGTTGAATGCCTCCCCTAAGGTTTAGGCGCTGCAAGTAAGAGCGGAACACTAAAGGGCTGGGTTCAGAGGACCATAGTGGTTTTCTGCCATGGTTGGTCTGTCGTGATGTCTGAACCCAGTAGTGGCATTTCCCCATGGTAAGTTTGGTCTTTAGAACCTACATTAAGGAACGATGGTTTGTTCTGTAGCTCCTCTGTACCACCATGACTTGTCATGCTGTCTGAACTCAAGAGTGTGATTTGCATGGTCCCGGTATGCCATTACCACAAAGTCTGCTCGCAAGACCGGCACCCTCCAGCCTCCATGTGTGGACCAATGAGGAAGAGGCAGGCAACATAGGCAGGGACTGATGCACCCTGGGACTGATTCTCAGGCACAATGGCTGGGTGGATGTGTGTCCACATTGGGAGGGCTGAGGGGGTGAATGGAGACCACGATGACATAGACACCGCTTAAGGAGGCTTCGTTGCAATGGGGCGGCACAAAATTGTTTTAAATAAATGAATGAATGAATGAATGAATGAATGAATGTCTGGTGGATCAAGGTTTTTTAAAAAAGCTGTGGGAAATGGTGACCACGCAAGGTTGCTTGTTGTGTTGTGTGAATTCAGCCAATGTGTTGGTGTTCTGGCATGGCTCGCCGCCTTTCTGTGAATGACCTAAAGACCTTTGGCCAGTCGGTGGCCACGGCTGTCATAAGTGAATCAATGCGGTCCCCCAAAGCGTCTCCTAAATGGAGAAAATTTTGTCCTTGAGTGGCTCTGTGACCTTGTCTTCCAAGATCTTAGACTCGGGAGGTATCTTGGAGGCTCCGTGAAAGTTCGACAAAGCAGAATGCAACACATGGGAGTCCGGTGGGTTCCGTGTCAGTGAGACAGTGCATCCTCCCGGACTTTGAAGGATCAACCCATGGCACCGAATCCCATAGCAAAAATGGGGATCTGGTACCACAGACAAGCTCCTTTCAGTCAGGCTGCAACAAGCGTGTTCTTTCGTTGGTGAATGAAAGTTTGGGGACTGCAAAAGGTTTGTGACAATTGTATCGCTGCTCATATCTGAGATTGCAAACGGGACACAATTGGCAGACAAGAACAGAATTCCAGTGTATCCCAGGGCTAGTCCATGGGACTACAGTGAGATATGCCTGTGGTTGCCAGGACTGGCCAAATGAGCAAGGATCAAGGGCTCTCTTGTTACGCCCTTTCCCATTCATGTTTGCAATTGCACAAACATGAAAATTGCTCAGAAGATGCACCAGTAGACTGTAGGAATGGCTCGCATTTTCCAGAATTTGTGCAACTTTCTTCCAGAGATGGATGTGGAGCCAACTCAGCCTGCCTTGAATGAGACGATCCCGGGATGAAAAAGGCAGAATAAATTTGAGCCCCAGAAACTGCTGTGCTGCTTCTGCTTCTTCATCATCATCTTCATCATCTTTGCTTTCCCTACTAACTTTTGCTGTTCTCTTCCTTTTGCCCAGATGGTCCTACACTGCGATTCCTCAGAGACCCTGGCTTTCTCCGTCCTCCTGGAGAGATACTGTGAAGAACTGTTTGCTTATCACAACGTGACAGGTAATGGCAACCTTCAGGTAGCACACAACTGTGAAGTGATGTCCCCTGGCTGAGATGACTTCAAAAGGGGACTGGCACTTCATGGGTGACAGCTCTATCGATGTATTTTGGCCAGGACAGAACCTCGGATGCAGTAAAGATCTGTAAATTTCTGCACTTGTAGAGTGATTTGCCGGTCTCAGACATGGTGTTGACGCCATGCAAAGATTGTAAAATTCACATGAAAAAATGTACATAAATCCACTTTAATCCACCGGATAAGAATGTATATAGTTCAGAGATGTGCTCAATTGATACATACTTTTGGAAAATATGAATGAAAATATTCAAATACTGGCAAACAAAAAGGAGAAAAATGCTTTGAGAAGGAATTGGGGAATTTCAGCTTCGGTTTTGTTGATTCTCGCACCCCTGCATAAGGGATTGTTGGATTGTGAAGCGCTCTCTCTCTCTCTCAGATGGTTTTGTGTGTGTTTTTGAGGTCAAATTCATCCCATTTCTGGATGAGTTTGGAAGCTTTGATTTTAAAAAATTCATACAGAAATCCATGCCTTTGTAAGATGCTGTTTCATGGCAACATTCCTTAAAGATGTAAGCATTTTCTGCACTCTTTCCCTGAGGTGACCCGCTCTGGAAAACTTATAAATGCAAATTTTGGAATGCACCTCTGTCTTGCCTCACTGAAAGTTTCCGGAGGTCCAAACCGGGTAAATTATTTGAAAACAAGCAAGCAACAAACCCCTTGATGGTCAGTGTTCACCCTCCCCTACTCAGTCACTGGGAAACTGCTGTGAGGAAACTAAATCCTTTGACACCCCTCCCCCCTTGCATCTTTTCCAGAAACATTTGGTTGCTCAATATGGACTAGCCTACCCTTTGGTCTGCTTTCGCAGAGCGCCTCTGCTGTTGTCCCACTGTCAGAGGATGCAGGGACCCAACAGGGCTGGGCTGTTGGTTTTGAGCCGTGCCTGCAACTTGGCTGCTTTGGCCGCTGCCGGAAGCAGGATCCAGCTGCGATCTTCGCACATCCCGCAGCTTTATGCGCCCTTCCATCTCGATGGCAGGGACAGAGCGCTAAGGTTGAACGCGTAGATGATCATCTGGATGGCCCCAGTGTTCAGGCAGATGCATTGAGTTCTCTCACAACCTCTCGCTCCATCTCTCTTCCTCTCTCCACATATGCGTGTATAAATATGGCTTGTGGCAAGGGGCGGCCTATAAATTTCCAAATAAATAAATAAAATAAATAAATAAATAAATATATGTCTCAAAAGTGCAATAAGGACCATGCTGCACTGCCCTGAAAGGCCTGCACTGCTTGCCAATTGCTCCCTGGTATGGAAAAAGTAATTACTACTAGATACAAATTTTAAAGTATGTCTTTTAAAGTAAAGTACTGGCAATGAGCCATTGTTTGTTCTCTGTTGTCTTCCAACTGCTAACTTCTCTCTCTCTCTCTCTCTCTCTCTCTCTCTCTCTCTCTCACACACACACACACACACACACACACACAGACACACACATGCACAAATGCACAGTGCCCCCCCCCAGCTGAAGAAGGGGGTCCCATCCCTTCAAGCCCTGTTTAACCTTTTCATTTATTGACGGTGATTTTTAGAGGGTACCTAGGAATGGAACGCGGATGGCTGTCTCCACCCAAATGCACTTTTGGTGTATCAGGAGACCAACGTCTGACTAATGACTCCTACTAACCAGCCAATCGCCTGTCAGAGAAACGTGACCAAAGCACTTAGCATGCACTTTGTCCATCTTCCCTCAGGAACATCAGAACAATTGCTATGCATTATAATTATCATCATCATTATTATGCATGTACACCCCACCTTTGTTCCTCTTGTGAGGAACCCAAAGC
Source organism: Varanus salvator macromaculatus (assembly GCA_023646645.1). NCBI lineage: Eukaryota > Metazoa > Chordata > Lepidosauria > Squamata > Varanidae > Varanus > Varanus salvator. The sequence continues at coordinate 117,738,169 of JAIXND010000654.1, read as the reverse complement.
AATTTACATAGTTTTCCTCCTCTGTACTTTTATCCTTGCAACAACAACCCTGTGAGGTAGGTTAGGCTGAGAGGCCATGGCTGGCCCAAAGCCGCCCTGTGAGCTTCACGGCTGAGCGGGGACTAGAACCCGGATCTTCCAGGTCCCCAGTCCAACCTTTCAACACCACTTGCATTACAGCCGCTCTCTTATGAAGGGGCCATGCTTCCGAAAGGCATTAAAATGAGTCCAACATGCTTCAAGAAATCATAAAATCTGCCTTCAGACTGAAGACACATACGCTGAGTGCTGACAACTCAGGTGATAGGCCAGTCAATATTCATGCAGTGTTCCATAACTAATAACAGCTCCATTTCAGAAAAGGGGAAAGATGAACAGGGGATCTCAGATTTTAACAAGATAGGTGTCATCTTAGTTAAATTAATTCTTTGCCTCTGATCCAACGATATTGGCACTAAATGCCTCAAAACATGATTACTATCAAGCAGACGAACTCAATACAACAGTCAGAAATAAGGTTGTAGGATACTTTAAAATAAAGCATGGGAAATTACTGTTGCTCATCGATCCCTCGTCCTTAAAGCAAGTTGCGAACACAGTCTGGGCTTTGGAAAAATAGCATAGGTGCTTTTTAAGCATCTGAGATGGCCAATGGATGCCTCTTGTTCGGGAGCAATTATCTGATGGGCAGGTCTCCTTGAAGGAGCTGAGATACCCACCCAGTGCAGAGTTGCAGGGATGCAGGAGAAGATGGCTTGTGAGTGGAATGTGATGAATTTTCCAGATTGAGCCAGCAGATTTCAAATCCTTTCCTCCCTGCACCGCTGGTGTTGACACAATTTATAAACAGCCAATGTGTAGATCTTGAAAGGCTGTCACAAAGGGGAAGGACAGGGTTTCTTCTGGATCCTTCCAGAGAGCAGGACACGGAATAAGGGTCGCAGGAAGCCAGGCTCCAGCTGCACTTCAGGAAAAATTCCCGACTGTTGGAGCAGTACAACAATGGAGCCAGTGACTTAGGAAGGTCGTGGGCTCTGCCACACCAGAGGCATCCAAGACCCACATTACAAAGTTTGCCAGGCCCCTCGGTTTCTGGATTCGGTGTGCTTTAGTCATCCCTTTTCATCAACATGGCACTTCTGGAATGTTTCGCCACTGGAGAGAGTCGAGAGCCCTTAGGTCGGCTAAAGCCAGTGTGGCGTAGTGGTTAAGAGCCTGGGACTGGGACTCAGGTGATCTGGGTTCTAGTCCCCACTCGGCCATGGAGCCAACTGGGTGACTTTGGGCCAGTCACAGACTCTCAGCCCAACCTACCTCACAGGGTTGTTGTTGTGAGGATAAGATGGAGGAGGAGAATGATGTAGGCTGCCTTGAGCCCTTTGTAGGGAAAAGGCAGGATATAAATCGAAAAGGAAGGAAGGAAGGAAGGAAGGAAGGAAGGAAGGAAGGAGTACAGAATTCAGATACAAGTACGCTTGCTTTGGTATTAGCTTGTAACCTTCAGGCAGCTGTTGCATGGATTTCTTGAACTGTTATTCCCCTCGTTCATTGGCGGCTCCAGAGCAATGGCTTCCTCTTTTTTTTGTATTCTCTTGGCATTGCCCTGTGGCCTCTAGACAGCATCTGGAGGGGTAGAGGACTCTTCAGAGTCTCAGCTCCAACCGCAGAAGCTCACTCGGAGCTCAGAGCAGCCACTTGTTTTGCCACATGCTTCTTCACCGTTGCGAATGCCGCATTCTGGGAGGCAGAGGAGGAAGGGGGTGGAGGCTGGCATGACGCACAGGGCCTGGCAGTGCTCAGCCTGCTCACCTCGTGCACCAAGATGCTTCAACATCTGGGATCGGCCATCAGGTGTTTTGCAGAACAGGAAGGCAGGAGTGACGTCCACCTCTGCTCCCTTTCTGCCCAATGTACAGTGCCCCAAATCCTCTGAGTTGGGAGCGTTATCCGCTTCCGGATTGGATTGTGTCCTCAGTTCATTCACCCACTAAAATGCTGCTCCCATTTTCCTTCCCATAATAGGGTAGCTTTCTTTTCCTGATCCCCACCTCCAAACCCCAAATTGTAAATCCTCTTTTCCTCCCTCTTCCTGCCCCCTGTAGGTGTCTTAAATCAGATTTTGAGTGCTGCACGAAAACTGCATGGCAACCCACAACCAAGGAAGCTGTTATGCGTCCTTATCCATGAAATTGGAACTGCCCAAGTGTGTTGTCATTAGATACTGTCGGAAAGTTTAGTTCTCAACAGATGGGCTTTTCAAAAATTCCCGTTCTGTGTTATTTATAAAAGGCATGATGGTGAAAGGCAGGTGGTAAGAGCGTTAGCGATGGAATTTTCAAAGCAGATTGCCACGACTCCGTTCTTGTGGGCCAAAACCAGGCCCTTTCAGCAGGGCCCACTTTGTTCAAGAGAGGGCGATATCTCCAGTATTCCACTTTTCTGGTTTCCAAAAGGGCTTTCAGAGCCCTCCATTTCCAAACAACGGGAGAGACAAGGAAGCCTCTTCGTTCAACAGGCCACCTCAACCTCTGCCGTCCCCTTCTCCTTTTGCCTTCAGTCATTCCCAGCATCAGGCTCTTCTCCAATGAGACCTGCCTTCTCATAGGTGGCCAAAGTATTGGAGTGTCATCTCCAGTGTCTGTCCTTCTGCAGAACAGGCAGGGTTGATTCCTTTTAGGGTTGACTGATTTGATTTCTTTGCAGTTCAAGGGACTCTCAGGAGTCTTCTCCAACACAATTCAAAAGCATCAGTTCTTCGGCACATTTTAAATCTTCAATGCCTCCAATATGGCAGAGCCCACAACCTCCCTAGATCATAGAAACATAGAAACAGAGCGAATCAGAAGGGGCCTCCTGGGCCATCTAGTCTGACCTCCGGCACCAGCCGGCTCCGCTCATGACATGCCCACCATGTGCATGTCCAGCCTATCTTTGAACACCCTCACCGATGGGGCCTCAACAACCCCCTGTGGAAGCCCATTCCACGCCCTCGGGGTCCTGACTGTCAGGAAGTGCTTCATGGGATCCAAACTGAACCTTGGCTCCCTGAGCTTTGCTCCATTGGAGCGCGTCTTGCCTTCCTCTGCAGGGGAGAACAGGCCTCTCCCCATCTCCATGTGACACCCCCTCACATACCTGTATGTTGCCCGTCCTGCTTTGGGGAGAACACAGAGGCAAAATAGTCATTTAGCATCTGTGCCTGTTCCCTCATGTCAGTCACTGGATCTCCTTCCTCCTTATTTAGGGGTCCCACCACTTGTCTCCCCTTCCTTTTCCTATTTACATGCTGGAAGAAGCCCTTTTTGTTGCTCTTGATATTCTTGGCAAGTCTCAGCTCATAATCAGCCTTAGCCTTGCGAAGAATCCTTCTGCAACGGGCCTCCTCCTCCCGGTATACCCTTTTGTCTATTTCCCCCAGTACCCATTTCCTATGGAGGCTCCTCTTTTGTCTAATCCCCCTAACCACCTCCTTTCGCATCCATGGCGGCACTCTCCTCCGCCTCCCCACCTTACTGACTAGAGGTATCGTCAGGGCTTGCGCCTGCAAAACCTCCCTTTTGAGTGCCATCCACCCCTCCTCAACTCGCTTACCTTCCAGTAACCTATCCCAGGAGACTTTCCCCAGCCTGGCCTTCAGTTGGCCAAAGTTGGCCCTCTTGAAGTCCCAGCTTCTAGTGCTCGCCCTGCTGCACGGCCCCAGTCCCCTGATCTCAAAGCAAAGGATGGAGTGATCACTCGCATCCAGAGCTCCCCTAATCTGTACTTCATCTATCAGCTCCTCCCTATTGGTCAAGACCAAGTCCAGGATGTTTCCCCCCCTCGTCGCTTCTCGGACCCTCTGTGTGAAAAACCCTCCCTGTATAGCTTCTAGGAAGCGACGTGACCTGGCTGTCATCGCCGAGTGAGTCTCCCAAGTAATATCCGGGAGATTGAAATCCCCCAGAATTACTGTGTCTCTCCCCCGAGATATCCTTAGAATCTGGCCTGTCAGGACATCATCCAGGGTCTCAAGTTGACCTGGAGGGCGATAGCATACCCCCACTGTCAGGTCTCTTTCTCTGTCAAAACCCCTAAGTTTCACCCAGACTGCCTCTACCGAATTCCCATCTGTGCTGCACTCTATCTCACTGCATCCTATCCCTTCCCTGGCATATAAAGCCACACCCCCACCTCTCTTTCCCTTCCTGTCCTTTCTAAAAAGGTGATACCCTTCTATGTTCACATTCCAGACTTGCCTTTCATCCCACCAAGTTTCTGTGATTCCCACCAGATCGTATCCTCCTATTCCCAGGAGAGCTTCAAGCTCTTCCTGCTTATTACCCATGCTCCTAGCATTGGTGTACATGCACCTCAACTCCTTCCCACTGCTTCCTTTCCTTGGAGTGCCCAGCATCCTCCTTCCTCCCATCCTCCCTGGTACCTGACCCCTCTCTGTAGAAGTCCTGTCAGTCCCTGCAGTATCTCTAAAACCCTGCTCCCAGAGCCCCGATCCTCCCTGCACACTTGTCCAGTGCAGACACGTTACTGGGGGGCCTGAACCCACCCCCCACTGGCTCAGTTTAAAGTTTTCCGGATGAAGCTCGCTAGAGCATCTCCAAAGGACCTTTTCCCCATCCTCGTGAGGTGTAACCCGTCCCTTGCCAGAAGTCCATTGGCAAGAAAACGAGTGCCGTGGTCGAGGAACCCGAACCGTTCCTTCTGGCACCACACCCTAAGCCAGTCGTTCACCTCGGAGGCCCTCCTGTCCCTTCCTGGCCCAAATCCCCGGACAGGTAAGATTGACGAGAAGGCCACTTGGGCTTTCAGCTCCCTGAGTTTCTTCCCCAAGGCCGAAAAGTCCCTGGTGATCCCGACCACCCCCTGCCTGGCCACGTCGTTTGTGCCCACATGGATCACCAGGAGTGGCTGGTGACCCCTGGAGCGAACAAGACGCTCCACTCTGTCCTTCACGTGCCAGATGCGTGCGCCCGGCAGGCAGCAAACCTCCCTTGTCTCAAGGCTGGGGCGGCATACCGCCGCCTCAGTGCCCCTCAGCAGGGCGTCCCCAACAACTATCACCCGCCGCCGTACCTTCTCGGTGCTGGTGGGCAGCCGTGCCCTGGTCCTCGCCTCTCCTGCAGTGGCTCCCTTGCCTCCTGATGTCCCAGGCTGGGGGTCCTGCTGGTCCCCCGAGGCCTCCTCAGCCCCAGCCTCCCCAAGTGGAGAGAACCTGTTTCCAGCTCCAGGTTGGTGCCAGGAGAAGGAGGAGGCCGTGCTGGCCTCCTCCTCCTGTGGGTGACATGCCTCCATGTCTCCGCAGCTGCTCCTCCCGTGGTCTCTCCCTCAGCCCTCTGTCCAGAGGGGGGCTGCTGCGGGGGGGCCTGGAGAGCTCTCTCGGCCCTCAGGCACCTCACCTCCTCCTCTAGCAGGGTCACCATCTTGCACCGAGGGCAAGTGTATCCCTGCCTCTCCTGGGGGAGAAGGGCGAACATGTCGCAGCTCTCGCAGCGGCAGCAACACCCGGGACTCCCGCCAAGGCCATCTCCTGGTCTGCCATCTGTAACCCTTCCGAGACCTGACCTTGGTCCCCTGTCTTGTAAGTCCTGCAGTTCCTCTCACTCTCCCGGTTCTCCCAGGCAAAAACCCCACTTGCACACACACAAAAGGAGAAAATAAACTTAAATTCAAATTGGAAGAAAAAAAAAGCACAACAAAGCAAAGCAAAGTGCAAACAAAACAAAACAAAACAAAAACACACAAACAAAACAAAAAACAAACAAACAATCAAACAAACGACCTCTGTGTCTCAGGGAAGGGAGTCCCTGGACCGCCCGGACCGCAGCTCAGGGACGCAGACGAGGGACGCCGCCCGAGCTGGGCCCTCTCAGTCCCTCCGGCCAGTGGCCCTGCCCCCTGCTTCCCCCTGGCTGCTCTCGCTCTCTGGCCCCCCCCTCCCTCTCTGCTGCTCCTGGCCCTCTGCTCCCACCTGCCCAGCTCCCGCCTTGCCTGTGCCAGTCCCCTGGCCACCCAGCGCTCTCTCCCAGCCTGTGCCTCTGCTGCTCTGCCGCTCTGCCAACAGTTCATGGGTTCCAACAGTCAGGAAGTTCTTCCTGATGTTCAGCTGGAATCTGGTGTCCTGTAACTTCAGCCCATTATTCCATGTCCTACACTCTGGGATGATCGAGATCCTGGCCTTCCTCTTTGTGACAACCCTTGAAGGATTTGTAGCGTGCTACCATCTTTCCCCTCAGTCTTCTCTTCTCCAGGCCCCGTTCTCTCAATCTGCTCTCACAGGGCTTTGGTTCCCTGCCCTGGATCATCCTCGCTGCCCTCCTCTGAACCTTTTCCAACTTACCCGCATCTTTCTTAAGCTGCAGTGAGCAGAACTTGATGCAATACTCTGGATGTGGCCTGGGTGAGGTCTAGCCACTGAGTAAACAAAAACCAGCTCTTCATATAACGTGGACATGACGCTTCTAGTCATCCGGCTCCAAATAGCATCTATACTCCACTTTTTAGAGGACTTCATACATATCCTTGTTTCTTCACCCTTTGGACACCTCTGTCAGGGAACAAGGCAGAGCTCAAGGGATGTGGTAGCTGAAATGAAGAAACAGTTGTGTGGCCATGCCTTTGGGGCTCCTTCTCTTCACTTTCTCCTGCCTTCTGGACCATCTTGAATCTGCTCAGGTCCACATGAATCCATTGACCTTCACCATAATGGAAGAACGTTCCCGCACATAATTTTTGAGAGGCTCTTGCGCTTCCCAAACTAAAATGACAAGGATGATTTCAACTGCATTACTACTGTGTGGAGGAAAAGAGTCAGTCTATTGATTTTCTTTCTGCTGCATGTAACTTCTTTCCTTTTTTTTTCTGCTAGCTTTATTTATTAAAGTCCCTCACTTTCTGGAACACCGTGTTGGTTTCACAACCGCATCATTGGCTTCTCAGAGTCGGGTACACAAGACTTGCACCCCTGGCTTCTCCATACACCTGCGCGGACAATCAGAACTTCCTGTGCCCACATGTTGCCCCATCTCGTGAACTTCTCTAGGCAGCTTATAATAAATGTAGACACAATTTAAATACAAAATAAAACATAAACTATGCCATAAAAAGCTGCAAAACAGATTTTAAAATGGAGAGCCCGGCCCAAACTACATGAGTCTTTTCAAAGGTCAACACTTATTTCAAGGGCATCAAAAGGATCACATTGATGCTACCATGTATTCTTTAACTTAGGTGCCACCATCAAAAAGGCCCTGAGTACTTGTTGCTCTGTGGAACTCTTTGGATGCTAAATTTTATGGAACACGCTCCCCAGAGAGGTCTGCCTGGCGCCATCATTATTTGTTTTTCGGCGCCAGGCGAAGACCTGTTTATTCAAAAGTTATTTTAATTGTTAATTTTATTTATTTATTTATTTATTTATTTATTTATTTATTTGGGCCAGGTCGACTCAAATTATATTATATTGTTTTAAACTGTGTTTATTTATTTATTATTGTGAGCCATCCCGAGGCTTCAGCGAATGGGGCGGCAGAGAAGCCTTCTAAATAAATAAATAAATATGTCCATGTCTCTGGCGAATGGGGTGGCAGACAAGCCTTCTAAATAAATAAATAAATAAATAAATAAATAAATATATATATATTTCCATGTCTCTGTGTGCTCATACCCGTGTGCACACACAAGTTTGTGCTGACTACAAAAGAAGCTTGACAGGGTCCACAATCTGGGAGTGCTCCTGGATCCAGGTTTGTCCCTGGAATACCAGGTGAGCTCGGCATCCAGGGTTGCTTTCCTCCAGCTGCAGGGGATATACCAACTTTGTCCCTACCTGGACAGACAGAGCCTGAAAACAGCTACCCATGCGCTGGTAATACCCCGAATAGATTACTGCAATGCACTCTATGTGGGGCTGCCCTTGAAGAGGGTTCCTCTCCTCCCACTGCCCTGGGAATGATCAGGGTTCGGGTTAGGGTAAGGAAGTCCTGATATAACACAGGATTTCTCCTGAGGAATTTTGGGAGGAGAAAACTGTGGCAGCTTCTAGTCCATACAACTTTGCTGCTGTTTTTAAGGAGAAAAAGATTCTAGCGCTACCCTGAAAAATGTTGAAATACCACTTTTAAACCATTTCTGAATCAGGCCACACAACTGTGTGTGTTTAGGGTGGCACAGTAAAAGGATCTCAGCAAACTGTCCATGTTTACCCTTTCCAACACCTCCAACTCCTGGGCTACATCCCATTAGGAAAATGTCAGAATTTCATTTCCTTTCAATTTGGGTCAGAATGTATCTCAAAGTTCTCTACTTTCAGGAGGGAAAGAACGTAAACATTTTCCAAAAAAGGGGAATGTGGCAGAAAGTGGATGCTAAGCATCCATCCGTTCAGCCCAAGGGCTTTAAGTGTTTTATAAATCCAGATTCAAGTCCTTCGGTATTCAACCGTATTGGTGCAAAATTAAAATAGTCCCCTCCGTTAAATAACCAGCAAATACAGCACAGTCTCCATGCTGCAAATGGGTGTATCCATTGAATTTGGTTGATGCATATGGGTGAGAATTTGATTTCTTTTCCTCTTTTAACGAGAATTTACCAAAATTCAGGAAGTTCTTCACACTTGGTAAAGAATTTGAGATGAAAAATTGAGTGGAAAAGTGAAATCAACTGATTCAGGCATTCTGAGCATCATTAAGCATATACAGGTCTGCCCATAATTATACCACAAGCTCATTTACAAAAAAAATAACGTTCAGATCCATAGATGGGAAGCCAACATCACTCTTACAGTCCGATTGAATGATATTCCTGAACTGAAACTCGGTTTGCAGACCTTCCCAGCGCTGCACAGAGGAAAATAGGCATGCAAATAGTTTTCATAAATTAGTGTGCGAGCTGCATCTCCAATCCCGAACATTACTATATTATTCTATTCCATCAGCTCTATTATTTTCTTGGCAGTTTCTACCATGTAGAAGCCAAAAGCATGATAGATCTTTAGAACAAAGGTACAGTAAGCGTATAACTGGTCCAACAGTAGGTATCTGTGCTCATAACATCTCACAGCAGTTTCAGCACATGAAATTCGTGTCTTGATTTTGTAATGTTCATATGTGGTACACTGATAGGAGCATTCTCCTGGACAAAAAGGCATATTTAGGGTTGGAAACTACAAAGAGGTTTTATCCTGATAAGTAGGCACAGTTATTCTGATCATTTGAGCATGAATTTGTGAACACAAATATTTGTGAGCAGAAGTGGGCAACTTGCAAGCTTCCAGATGTTTTGACCTACAACCATCAAGCCTAGGAAGCTTAGAAAATAGTGGGGGATTATGGGAATCACAAGCCAAAAATCTGGTGTTCTCTACCCCTGGTTTAGAGGTTTAATGTAGAATTCTTAGCACAGAGTCCTTGTCCACCCACCCCGTTCTTGGTGGGTAGCAAAGTCTAGACTCTGGTCCAATTTATCCCAAATGCAGTCAGATAAATTGACCAAGATGGTAACTGTATTTCTCATTTTCAGTACCATAGGAGAAGCATCAGAGAGAAAGAAAGCTAAGATTAATGACTGATATCAGAAACAGCTAGAATAAAATGTCTCCAATCTGATGTGCCATTAAAAATCAATTCATTAATCCAGACCGTTCGCTTTTTCTCTGCCAATGTTTATGGTCTGGATAAAAGTATTGAAAATGTGACTGCCAAACGGCACCTTAAGATTAGTATTAAGAGCTGCTGCATCTCTCTGCGGTTTTCCCACATGGTGGACCATTGACCCGGAGGTGGTAAGGTTCTCATTAAAAATACTTTTAACCCCTAGACTGGTTCCAGTGCCCCAGTCTGACCAGCTTCCTATTCCAGTTGAACTTTGGTTGAACAACATGGTTTTCTTAAATTCTTACATGTTTGATGCTATCTGCTGAAATACTAAAGTTACAGGAAGCTGTATTTATTTATTTATTTATTTATATTGCGATTTATATCCTGCCTTTTCCCTACAAAGGGCTCGTGGCAGCTTACATCATTCTCCTCCTCCATCTTATCCCCACAACAACAACCCTGTGAGGTAGGTTGGGCTGCGAGTCTGTGACTGGCCCAAAGTCACCCAGTTGGCTCCATGGCTGAGCGGGGACTCGAACCCGGATCCTCTCAGTCTCTTGCTCTTAACCACTGCACCACATCAGTCTTCCAGCTGAACATCAGGAAGAACCTTCTACTAGAGCAATATGACAGTGGAAGTATGACCTAGGGAGGTGGTGGGCTCTCCCACGCCGGAGGCATTCGAGGTGCAACTGGACAGCCATCTCAGGGGGATGGTTTAACTCGGACTCCCACACTGAGCGAAGGATCATTCCCAATGGCCTTCTTGGCTCCTTCCGCCTCCTTTCTCCTGTGATTCTGTGTCCTTTCAGAGTTCTCTGATAAGGTCAATAAATGTGGATAAAACCTCTGATGTTTACAAATTGGACTTTCAAAATGCTTTTGATGAAGTCTTCTCTAAGGACCCTTAGGCAGAGGCACCATCTGGATGGGGGACTTCAATGTTGTGAACCACCCAGAGAGCTTCGGCTATGGGTGGTATAGAAATATAATTAATAATCATCATTATCATGGGAAAAGAGGAGAGGAAACAGTGCAAATGAATGGGGAATTTTTGCAGTTCAGGGACATAAAGAATGTGAGGTCCCTCAAACATCCGTACAAGAATGGATGGTTTTTAACTTGTTCATACGAAATTCGAAATTGGATCTGTTCAGTGAGGTGGCCAAGTTTACTGACAACACCAAATTATTCCAGGTGGTTCAAATCAGGTGAGAGTGTGAAGAACTTCAAAAGGAGCTTGCAAACTGGGTGGATGGGCATCAAATTAGAGGATGGTATTCAGTTTAACGAGAATAAAGTGATGGATATTGGTGCAGAAATTCAATCTTTCCTTTTTGCTGATGGTGTCTGAGTCAGCAGTATCTGATTAGGATCGTGGTGGGCAGCTTGGGATCGTGGTGGGCAGCTTGATGTAAATGTCAACCCAGAGTGAAAAGGGTAAATTCCAAATTGGGTATAAAAATCTATATAACATTCAAATATGAAATATGTATATCATAAAGGTAAAAAAAGGTAAAGGTTTCCCCTTGATGTTACATCCAGTCATGCCCGACTGTAGGGGGCGGTGCTCATCTCCGTTTCCCAGCCGAGGGAGCAAGTGTTTGTCTGCAGACAGTCTGCGTGCTCATGTGGCCGGCATGGCTAAACACCGAAGTGCACGGAACGCTGTTACCTGCCCACTGAAGTGGCACCTTTTTACCTACTTGCATTTTCATGCTTTCGAACTGCAAGGCTGGCAGGCGCTGGGACGGAGCAACAGGAACTCACCCCGTTGTGCAGATTCGAACCGGTGACCTTTCGGTCAACCAGCCCAGCAGCACAGCGGTTTAAACCACTGCGCCACCTGCAGTCCCATATGTATATCATATAAAAGGTAATTAACCCCCTAGTGCAAATGTATGGCTTCAGCATCCTTGACGTGACGTGTCTCATCTTGGTCATCGGACCTGAAAAAGATGCAGAGCTGGAGCAGCTGCAGGAAAGGGCAGACAAACTGATGACGGTATTGAAGGAAATTCTTAGTAAAATGTAAATAACATTTGGAACTTTGAAAGGTTAAACTATGTGCTATATGACTTGTGCAACATTAAGCTGTGCTATTCTCCTTTCCTTTTGGAAGCTTACACCGAATTTATTTTTTTATTTATTTATTTTTCGATTTATATCCTGCCTTTTTCCTACAAAGGGCTCAAGGCAGCTTACATCATTCTCCTCCTCCTCCTTATCCCCACAACCACAACCCTGTGAGGTAGGTTGGGCTGAGAGTGTGACTGGCCCAAAGTCACCCAGTTGGCTCCATGGCTGAGCGGGGACTCGAACCCAGACCGCCTGAGTCCCAGTCCCGAGCTCTTAACCACTGCATCACATTGGCTCTCATGCCAAATGCATGCCTGGAACGCTAACTCTCTTCTTCCTAGAATCAGATTGAGCCTTTCTTCCTTTTAAAAGAATCCCATGTGAAAACAGGTGTAGAATTTCAAGAGGTGACACATGACAGGAAGTCTCCCAGTGCATGCTGGTCTCCATAACCCTAAAGCAAGCAAGAAAGAACAGGTTCAGCTACATCTTACATGATGTAGTTTGATACGTTGTTAAAAAGGAGAGTAGGTGGGACGTGATAGAGGTAGATCAAAATATGCAGTGTGGAGATAGTGGATTGGTGTTTCTCCTAAATCTAGAACCCAAAGGAGCCATCGCGTGACGCATAACTGGTGGGAGAGTCAGGACAGAAGCCCTTCTTTGTACAATGCATAGTTCAACTATGGGATTCACCACCAGAAGTTCTAGCGACAGACACCAGCTTGGACAGGGTTTAAAAGTGGGGTGGACGAATTCATGGAGGAAAGGGCTATTCATGGCGTCCGTTGTGATGGTCACATGTATGTTCCAGTGAACCTCTCCATACCTCATAAGGGTCCTACTGGATTTGTGGCTTGCCTTGCAGGCTTCCCATGGGAGCAGCTGGTTGTCTCTGGAGCAGATCGAGTGCTGGATGATCCAACACTGGCTCCCCTTATGTTCCAACTACATCCATGGTTCTAGGTTCCCAACTCTTGGCCTTGCCTGGACTGGTGGCCATCACCCTGCCTTGCTCATTGTCCGTACGGTGAAAAGGACTCTCTTTCCTTTGAAGAAGAAGAAGAAGAAGAAGAAAAGAGGAGAACAGTTGCACATCTGGATTGTGTACTGGATCCGGAAGATTCTTCTCAGTCAGTTTCCTGCTCCAAATGCCCACCCCGTGTACACACACTTTTTGATCCCAGAGGTGGTGTTGGCAGCAAATGACACCTCTATGGACGAACAGCACTGGAGAGATGACAGCTCCTAATTTATAGGTCTTATAGGATGACTGACAACAACAACAACAACAACAACAAGGATGGCTGGTATGAAAAGTATAGACCATGACACCTGCCAGCTGTTATCCCTCCTTTGTGCAATTACCGAAGCTTTCACATCACATCGTTCTCCTTTCAGGATGGACCTGCTTTCAGCTTTCATAGAAAGCCCTGAGATTTAGTTACAAGAGGCTTATCCAGATTCAGGAATGGGGGTTCACTGGCCGAGTTCTTTGCGAATAAGGATGGATAAATGCACCCCCAATTGGATTCACTGGTACTTCGGAAGGTAACAAATCAACCACTTCTGGGATGCGCTCATTTACTCTCAGATCTTCTTCCATAGTTGCAAGTTTTTGTGCAAGCGTATTACCAAACGCATCTTGGCAGCTGTGTTTTGCAAGTGCATGATGCACGGTGAGAACATGTGCCATGACATCACGCCTGATGCAGCTCTTTGGATCGTCTGCTCCCACATGGCTCTCCCCAGGCATTGCTTACTCACCGCTGTGCAACAGAATCACGTTTGCTCCTGCAAGAAAAGTGTGAAACCAACCCACTTAGCGCATGCACAGAAATGCCACAGTGCACACTCTGAAGCTTGTGATCAGTTGCACAATGAATAATGAATTTGGAAGGCAGCAGTCCAGACTGGCTACAGGCTCGCTTATCCCCAAACAAGTTTCAACCCAGAGCCGACAAACTATGAAGCTGGCAGCTCTGCTATCGGAAGCCCATGTGAGCTGAATGGAGTACTCATTTTCACACCTCCTCCCGTAGCCTTAAGGACTCCCTGCTTGCTTTCTTACCAAAACCCCCAAACAGCGTTCTGTAGAAGCTACCCAATTTTCTCCTTCTGCAGTGATGCGGCGGACGTTTAGCGTAGATGAGAATGTTTCGCTAGGCTGTGCTTTGTGATGCTTCCAACCCCCAAAGTAGCCGTGTGCCGAGAGAAAATATGCAAGTGTTTTTCTTTTGAACTCAACGCAAGGTCCCTGCACAATTAGAATATTTCTTCGAATGTTGTGGAACACCTGCTGCAAGGATTGCATTCGTTCTCAGGATGGATCATTATATTCTTTCGTTTTGATTCCGTTTGATTGTTTTCTTCCAGCAACTACTGTTCTGATGCTCGGTGTGCCCTTAGCAATCCCAGCAAGAGAGGGCCGTATTCTGAGCCTTTTAGTGGGAATAGTGAGGCCCAGAACAACTGGATTAACTTCTGGGATTTACTCCAATTGTAAACTAACAATTCCTCTCTGCTTTCCCTTTCTTTCTGTTTATGTCTTCAGCCTTTTGATTCCATGTTGCAAAGCTAGGTTGGTTTTTCCTCTCCTGCGGGTCATTCTTTTATACTGTCCAAGGTCTCACTTTTCTTACTTTAAAAAAGAAAAAGAAAATCAGCCACAATCAGTTTTCAGTGTGGTTTGTGTGTTACATTTTTATATAAAGCAATTGATAAGGTGGAACTCCAATCTGGGGCCAGGAAAATGGAACCTCTTGGATAGAATCATACAGCTGGAAGGAACCTCTCAAGTTTATCCAGCCCAGCCCTTGGCCAATGCAAGAAAGCTGCTCTTGTAGCTTTCCAAGCATAATTAAAGTTCATGGACCTGAAATGCTATTTTGCATGCCTTTCATCAGGCTGGACAAGGCTTGAAGCCACCTTATCTTCAACTGTCTTTCCTTCCTCTCTCCCCCTGGTCATATTTGGCAGTGCATGATATGTGAGCTGGCCATTTAATTCAGAGGCAGGGAACTGCTTTCTGTCTGAGGCCAACATCAATTTTGAAGAAGCGATGCTGCATCCCAGCAGTTAGCATAGGGTCAAATAAAAAGCAAGTTGAGCGTGTTTCCTGTTGAAGCACAAAGTAGCTAAGCCTTCAGAGAAGAGTCCACCCCTCTAAAAGTGGGGACAACCTCACAAAAACCAAGTGGCCACCAAGGGTGTATTCCTAGAGTTCCCTGATGCTTATCTAGAAGGCCATAGGGCAGTGGGGGCTAACTCATGACATGCGAACCGCAGCAGGCACCCAGCGCCCTCTCTGCCGGCAGGCGAGCCGAGTCGCCCCAGCAGCCGATAACAGCGCACATAGGGGCCATGCACATGCTCGGAAAGGAGTAGCGCCGCCAGGTGATGACGTCACAAGCTGCGACTCAGTAGCGGCGACTCATCCAAGCTTTCGCATGGCCGGTCAGTGTGCTGCCATGAATATATATATATATATATATATTGCTTGGACTGGCTGTGAGGTGTTTTTTCTAAACTAAAACCTCAGTTTTCAGGTTTTATTGTGTTAAGAATGGGCAGAAATGATGAGCTGTGCAGAAAAGGCTACTCAAGGAAAGCTTTTTCAAAATCGTCCTCTTTTCAATGGAACTTTACCCCTATATTAGGGTAAGGGGTGTTCACCAAGGTAGGGTTAGGGTTACAAAAATGAGGTGTCCTGGCATGATATTGATGATTGGAATGTGTTTAGAATGGGCAGAAATGATGAACTGTGCAGAAAAAGCTACTCAAGGAAGGGTTTTTCAAAAGAGCCCGCTCTGTTGGCACATGAGCCAAGTCACCCCAGCATCGCCCCAGCAGCTGAGCATTGGGTAACAGCGCACATAGGGGTCATGCGCATGCTTGGAAAGGAGTAGCGGCACCAGCCGATGACATCACGAGCCGCGACTCATTAGCCACAACTCGTCCGAGCTTTTGCATGGCTGGTCAGTGCACTGCCAAGGATATATGTACGTATATTTGCTTGGATTGGCTGTGAGTTGTTTTTTCTAAACTAAAACCTGAGTTTTCAGCTTTTATTGCAGTGTTGGCACTTTGCGATAAATAAGTGGGTTTTGGGTTGCAGTTTGGGCACTCGGTCTCTAAAAGATTCGCCATCACTGCCATAGGGTATCTCAGAGTCCCAGCTCTGACCTTGGAAAAGCCTTCTGAGGCCCAAGGTGGGACTCTGACTTCAGAGCAGCCTTGCAAACAACAGGTTCCTTCCAGGCCAGTGGTGGCCCCCAAGTTGGAAGTATAACAGTGCAGCCAGCACAGAGTCAGCGTTCTGGAGAGGTGGAGAGAGGAGATACAAGGTCCCACCAGGATATGAGGAACCCTGGTGGCTTCAGCCCATCCTCCTCATAAGCAGGATGAAGACATGGATGGCCAAGGTCAGAGGGCTGTGGAGGCTGTCTCAGATGGCCCTTGGATGATCAGTGGGCAGGAAAGAGGGTCAGGCCAGGGGGAAGGGAAGACGGCATGGCTGTCTAGGACAATCCGGCGGGTCGAGAATCCCCACCTTTTGTGTCAGGTACTAATCTCCAATATTTTGTAGACTCCTCTTTGGTTTATTGTGGGGCAGCTTCCGGTATACAATTGAACAACATGGTTAAGGAATTGCCATATCTGAGAGGTAACACATCAGCTGTAGATGCTGACGGCTCCTAGTTGAATCCCAGGAATCTTGTGTTGAAAAGGTCCAGAGAAGGCTCTCCAGCTGCCTGGGACCCTCTAAGGGCTGCTGTCCATCTGAGTAGAGAGTCCCAGGCTACATTCGTCACAGTCCATTAAATGCCTTTTGAGAACGTTGTGTGTTTTTCTAGTTCACCTTTTGATGACTGTGACTTTGGGAATTTGTGAGTGTTTTTGGAGAAGATCCACTCTGTGTTCAGGATTGTGAACAGCATTTTGGAATGGTTTGTGAACTGGAACAAGAGTCATGTATGTCATTCTGGATTATGCAAAAGACTGGGAGGAAGAGATGGGGGGCTCTTGGTGTGGGGGCAGCTGTGCACCTCTTGCAGTCTTTCGCTCCTGCCCATCCACACGCACTCCATCAACATCCCCATGCTTCGTTCGAGAGCCAGTGTGCTGTACCGGTGAAGAGGGCCAGCCTGCCACTCGGGGAGGCCGACTTCTAGTCCCACTTGGCCATGGAGCCCCTTGGCTGACTTTGAGCTGGTCCCTGCCTCTTCGCCGACCCTACCTCACAGGGTTGTTGTTGAACAGGTGAAACCGAGAGGAGAACCTTATCACCCACTTGGGGTTTCCCACAAGAGGAACGGCGCCTGGGTAGTAATAATAAAAATGGTTTCATGAATCCTTCTCAGCCAGTTTTTTGCCGCTTATCCATACTTCTCAGACTCTTAAATACTCATTCCTCTTGTCTGCCTTTTCCCGCAGAACAGAGAATGACTGATTTCCATTTGTCTTCAGTTTTACCAAGGAATTGTCAGACATACTTCAGGAAATGATGTTATGAATCTATTATTAACAATATTACAATACATTATAATATTATATTATATATATTATATATATATTATTAATAATAATAGCAGCAGCAACTATAACAACAACAACGACTGTAACAATCCTACCAAAACAATGGCAGTCCCATTTAGTTATTGAACTGGCTAAATATCCTGTAAGGACCGAGGAAAATGAATGCTCGCTGCACGGCATCCACGCACCCTTTTCTTCTTGCGGTTCACTTGTCAGCCTCGGCGCGGCTTCTGCAGCTTCTGAAATGCGTGAAAACGTTTCTGGAGGCGCTTTGCACCACACGGCCGATACATGAATTCTTTTTCTTCATGTGTTGGGAAAAGTGGGATCCATTAGATTCTTTTTTCAGCCTCTCGGCCCCTTAGGAGTAAAGGACCCAAACGAGTAACCTTAGCTAATTTGTTACGCTTCCGGTCAAAGGAACCAGGCTTGAAGGGTCTGTACTGAGCAACCCCCGGGAAGGATGCCGTGAAGGGGAGCCCCTGCTCAGCGAAGCAACCTCCTTCCCAGTGCCATGGGCACCAACGGCTCTCCTTCCTCCGCGGCACTTCTGCCGCTCGCTCGCTCGCTCAACAGGCAGAGAGGGAAGCTGGGGTGTTTCTGCTGTCACATTGTGCCTGCAGCACAAAGAGGAGGCCGGAGAAAACGTCTTTGAAACTCTGCTTTGAAATCACCTCCTATTTCTTCCAAACATTGCCTATTAGGTGCTGCATTCGTCCATGAACTGCATCTCTTCTGTCTCCTTTAGGAAAACCTGGATCTCTGCTCCCAGCAGGGTTCCTGTTTGCCCGACTGCAGCCCTGTATTAAGACCCCTGCTGGGCCTCTGATCTGGGTGGTGGAGCTGCTAAGCGGCCAAGCTCTAAACGGAGCCTGAGATCACCCATCAAGGCCGTGGTTGAACTGGCCAAACCTCCCTCTCCTCAACCGCAGGTTTTATGGAGCCCTTTGCAGTAAAGGCTGCCGACAGCTTGGAGAGAAACCTAAAAGTAACCGGCTTATTATCCTTGAGGGAGAGACCCGGTTTCATCAAGCAAGCTGGCCTAGTAGGTAGGTCGCTCCTTAGTGGGGCTGCAGGCAATTGCAACTTCAAATTAACAAGAAATCCAATCAAGCTCAAATGAACCGCCTTTTCTCCGTTTTCTGTGTCCAGAGTTATGGCCGATACGGTTCTCTATGACTTTTCCCAATGGCTTAGACCCCGTTTTTCCAAAATTCCAGAACTTTGGCACACCTGAGTTATTCTCATGCATTTGCAAACATTTATAGTGAAATAGCTTTGGGGCAAAGTTGCTTCCCATTCCCAGACCTTGCTTGGCTTTCCTGATTTTTATTTCAATTTCTAGATTTTAAAAACTAGGCATCCTTAAAAAAAACTGTGTGCAAAGCAAACTGGTTCCCAGAAGCTAATTTATTTCCAAGAAAGTATCTGGGATCAGGGCCCCCAAAGGGCAGACAAGAGTGAGTCTGCGTTTGAGAATCTAGCTGCTTTTCTGTTAGCAACACCTGTTGGACGACTGGGAAAGGGTTATGGGGTTTTTGTGTAGGACTGGCCTCACCCACCACAGTGGCCTAAATGCCCCGCCCCACTTTTATGAGACTTCCCATGATGCTCTCTCAAATTCAAAATGTGCCCACTCATCCAAAAGGCCTGTGGACCCCTGCCATAATGCCCGGTCTCCTCGTTTTATTAAGCACCCGTTTTCAAGTTGTGCTTAGCCCTTTTCCCCAGAAAAAAGCGGTTGTGCTGATCTGGATTATGACCCCAGTGTGCAGAGAGAAATGTAAACCTTTTCTTCTCTGCAGAATTTCATACAATCATCAGCTTGGAAGGAGTGGTGAACCCGTCAGAGCCAACCTTCTGCTCCATGTAGGAATCTACTTTAAAGGATCCCTTACATAGAAACATAGAAAAAGACCGAGTCAGAAGGGGCCTCCCGGGCCATCTAGTCTGACCTCCGGCACCAGCCGGCTCCGCTACCAGCCGGCTGTCTTCTTGGGTACCTTGAGTGATGGAGAGTCCAAAGCACTTGGTTTCATTTTCTAAATGCTTGGACAGCTGGGAAGTTTTTCCTAATGTTCAGTGGAAATTTGCCTTCCTGCTACATACGTGGCTTCTTTTGGGTCTTAAAGCTTGGGTGGTATAAAATTCCCAACTCTGTGCTGTGTGACAACCTTTGGACTGGAGTCTGACAAGAATGTCTTAACCTGGAACCTATATAACATTGGCACCAGGTGAATTTCCTTTCCATGGGTGCCACAACTGAGAAGGCCCTTCCCCTTGTAGCCACCTGACTTACCTCCCTCTGGGGTAACTCATGGAGAAGAACCTCTACAGGTGACCTAAGGGTCCAGGCAGGTATATATGAGAGAAGACACTCCTTTAGATGTCCAGGTCTTAAGAGCACCTTGAATCAGGCCTGGATTTCAACTGGTAACCAGTGTAGCCAATAAAGAACAGGGCTTACCTGCTCATACCTGCCCATCCCTGTCAATTGGCTGGCCTGTTTTGTACCAGCTGAATTTTCCCGACCGTTTTCAAGGACAGCCCCATGTACAGCGCATTACAATAAATGTGAGGTTACGAGCGCATGGGTTACCTTAAGAGCTAGAAACTTGATCTCTAAGCTGAGGTTCTCAGGATATAGATGCAGAAATTAGATGTCCCACTTGCGAGATTTCTTTCTGTCGCACGGCTCCGAAAGGCCTGAGGCCCTGCATTTTAAAGGAGCCCGAAAGCCACCACGGCTGTATCTCCTTATCTTCCACTTCAGGTTTCTGAAAATCCTCGCTTCCTCTCTCTTGCCAAAGAAGTACAAACCACAGTAAAATAAAATCTCATTTTGATTTGCATGTTTGCAGACTTTGATATGGGCTGGGGAATTGGGACACTTTAAATGTTCATTATGCGGCTTCCCAGCAGTTCGGCTTCCTACACATCCACCCACGCCCCTCACCCTTCCTCCCATTAATTTCCAGAGCCTTCCTTTGCATTCATAAAGACAGCGGAGAGCCCTCCAGTGGCCAAAGCAGCAAATGTCGATTTGGGTGGTGGGATCCGCTGGGAAAGGGGCGTGTGTCGTCCTCCAAACAGAGATTCACCCGTTCTTTAACGAGAGAGAGCTTTTAGCTTTGAAGAATGAACACGGCGGCTCTCCTTAGTGCGTGGCGGGCTCTTTTTCCTTCTCATGAGAAGGGTTAGCCAGGTAGTTTTCATATTTTTCTGCAACAGCCAGGTGTCTTTCTCAAATGTGCGAGTCTTTCTCGTCTTTCCCTAAGCAAGGTGAGGGCGATGGACAAAGGGCTTGCCCAGAAAAGTAAGTGCCTCCAAGAGCAGATGCCAGAAGGCAGAGTCCAATATTTTTTGCTGTCACCAGTGAAAGATGGGGAATATAATTTAAATAATTCAATCCTTCTTTAAGGCTACAGAGATCTTTGAGATTCTGGACTGGGGTGATGGATTCCTCAAGCTTGATTTCACTCCATAACTTATTCTTCCAGCGCTAAATTCATTCCACCCCGATTCTTCCCTGGAACATGAATTTTTGCTTTTAGTCCACTCTTGTATCTGTATTTAGTTTGTGTATTAAAATACATTTTGTACGTACTTTCCCCCAAAACACACACATTTTTGTACATTTTTTGAACTATGCACATTTTTTGAGCAGTTTTCCCATTGAAGGGTCCCCCCCCCCACACACACACACACACACACACATATTTGGGGAAAATATGCACGTTTTCTGGACACACAGTTTCAAATTCAGCATTTTAAAATTATTATCATCAGTAAAATTGTTATTGCGAACCGCATCACAAACTTCAGAAATGTGTAGTGCAAATTGAATTTGAGTTCTGGTTTATGTTTAGGTTTAAGATAGATGAGTTTGGTATATTTCTGTTCAAATGTGAACCAAATGACTTTTTCACCCAGCCCTATGCTGGACTGTGTTTGTCTTCATCGCAGCCTTGAAATTTAAGTAGGTCCTGTTGTTTCTGTTTTGCACTTGAGGGATGGCTGGTTAATTCTTTAGCCAAGGTTTTCCTTGTTCCATATGGAGCAATTGATTTTCCTAGTAAAGTACATCTTTCTCTCTTCTTGCTTTCATTTTGTCTACACAACAAAATTGTAAGGTAGAATAACTTGAGAAAATGAGAGAGACAGAGAGAGTGTTGGCCAGGACCATTCAGGGAACTTGTGGCACAGTTAAGGGTAGATTTCACCCCAGGTCCCACTGCTTCTGCTCTGACCACTACACCACACAGCTATTAAGCCCCACTTCCATAGGACCTGGATTTCTGAGGAAGTTTGCTCAAGATTGCAAACTTAGCCTCTACCTTCTGGCTGCCCCTTTAAGTGGAAGCAATAGAATATATTTTAACTGAAATACAAGCTATAGATTGGGATTCAAGCAATTAGGAATAAACCAGCTATGACTAACTTAATCCCTTCTTTCAGTGGGTCTATTCCAATTGCAACTAAATCTGCCAATTATTGCATACCCAATGCATACCCTTAGGTCTTCGAGATGGTATTGCACCTAAAAGACTTTGCATTACATTCATCAAAACAGTCCTCAGGGCAGCTTCCCCCAGTGCCCCCACCCAAAACAGTTGATGATAACATCCCATAAAGCCACTCATAAAAACAAGCCATCTATCACTGGCAGAGAGCAACGCCATTAATCAAGCCTTGGCAAGCAGTTGCTTCTAAAGGCCAAAAGAAAGGAATGGAGATGAATGGGCCCGGCAGAGTTTCCCCTTCGCAGCTTCTTTAAGGATTTGCCATCGAGGGGGAGCCAAATCTTCCCACATCTTTCATGCTTTCCTGAGGCTGGTCTGAGGCACAGCGTTTGCAAACCCTGCTGGGATGTTATTTTGTAGTGGCCAGTGGTTGCATCAGTCCCATCAAGAGTACGGGGGACGGGTTAGGGTCAAGCTCATTTTGTCCCGCTTCCTCGTGGCCTTGCATCTTTAAAACAGATCACAAGGAAGAAAATCTATATGGACATCCACTTGAGTGCAGGTGGAAATGTGTGTTTCCTGTCTCTCTGTGTGTAGTTTTGTGTGTATTTTTTTTTTTTACATATCCACATTTTCCTCTAGTTTTTTATGCTGCTGAACTAGAATTTTGTACAGACTTTTCTCAAATGCATATTTTGTTTCCACTTTTTCCTAATAAGCACATGCTGGGTGCATTTTTTCCTGAGATGAACTGTACTGGAGAATTCAAAATAATGCAGATTTGGAATGAAAGGCTTTGATGGCTTGCAGAAAGGAGGTACGAGAATTTGTAAGAATTTGGTAATTCCTTTAAAAAAAACTCAGTGGGGTACATTTCTTACCGCTGAAGAGAGAGACATGTAGAATTGTCTCTTTTGCAATAGGTCAGGCATTGGATTTGTTCTGCAGCAAGAAATCCCCCATTTCTGCAGATTTATCCCCCATTCATTTCAAGGGAACTTAGAAACATGGAAACAAAGCGAGTCAGAAGGGGCCTCCTGGGCCATCTAGTCTGACCCCCGGCTCCAGCCGGCTCCGCTCACGACATGCCCACCATGTGGATGCACATGTGGACGTGGATGCACAAATATCTTAGCTAAATTATGCCTACTAGTTTGCTGTCTTTTCACACGCGGATGAAAAAGTCCATCGGAATACTTGTGTTTTCCCAAAGATGCACCTTGGATTGCTATTCGTTTTAAACTGGAAGGATCCTGCGTCGTCTAGTAAGTCAGGCTAGTTATTACAACAGCAGATGGCTAATGGTGGGAAACCAATCTGGCCCTGATTTGCCATCATTGATTTTCCAACGCTTAATTATGTGGAATTCAGCAGGCAGGATCACTGAGCCCGTGCGGCTGGCGCTGAAGTCGACATAACTCCACAAAATGGCTGTCAGCTCTGGAGCAGAAGAACGCCGACCGCCTGCAGTGCAGCCGGCAACCGATCAGCACTGATGCTAAGAATAATCTGGCAAATGAGAAGAAGTCAAGGGTTGTAGGAGGAAACCTGCCCCGTGTTGCTCACTGAGTTCTTGCTGCTCTGAATCCAGTCTTTGCGCCAAACTTTATGCTGCCCTACATTTTAGCTTCACAACAACCCTCGGCTGGGGGAGGGTGTCTGGAAGAAGGTCCCCCTGGTCCAGATCCAGCCTTCGCTAAACTGGCATCCCCCAGATTAGGGTTAGGACAAAACTCACCAGAATGCTCTAGCGTTTCATGGACTTCCTCTTGTCCTCAGCCCAGTCTCTGACTGCAGGCTGAACATGAGCCAGCCGTGTGATGCAGCGGCCAAGAGGGCGAGCGCCACCCTTGGTTGCATAGCCAGAAGCATGGCTTCTAGATCGAGAGAGGGATTACTACCACTCTGCACGACTCTGGTGCGCCCGCAACTGGAGCATTGTGCTCAGTTCTGGGCCCCTTGTTACAAGAGGGATACAGCAAGGTTGGAATCGGTGCAGCGAAGGGCCACTAGGATGGTGGCTGGTTTGCAGGGGAAGCCGTATGAGGAGAGACTGAGGGAGCTGGGTCTTTTCAGCCCGGAGAAGAAACTCAGAGGGGATCTGATGGCGACATATAGGTATGTGAGGGGGTGTCCCTCAGGAGAGCTGTTCTCCCCTGCAGAGGAAGGCAGGACGCTCTCCAGCGGAGCCAAGCTCAAGGAACCAAAGTTCAATTTGGATGACAGGTAGTACTTCCCGACAGTCAGGACCCCAAGGGTGCGGAATGGGCTTCCACGGGAGGTCGTTGAGGTCCCATTGGTGAGGTGTTCAAGGATAGGCTGGACGTGCACATGGTGGGCATGTCGTGAGCGGAGCCGGCTGGAGTCAGGGGTCAGACTAGATGGTTCAGGAGGCCCCTTCAGTGGCAGTAATACCTCTCTTGATCTAGAAGCTACACTTCTGGCTATGCATCCAAGTGTGGTGTTCACCCTCTTGGCCAATAAGCCAGCAGTGTGACATGGCGGCCAAGAATTTAGCCCCAGTGCATGAGCTTCCGGTCCCCTTGAAGACCCTTAGAGCCACCCTTGTGGTAGGTGGACCTCCAGGGCTGCACTGCTGATGGACCACTTGCCGGGTGCAGTGCCCCATGTGGCGACCGTTTGAATTGCAGTGGCGGCTTTTCCTTGGAATATCTCCAGGTCTTGGACTGAGTCCTCCTTCCCAGATTGGCCACTGGGTCCTGCTGGACAGGAAGGCATGGAAGAGCACCTCCTGCCCAGTTGGCCCCTGCTTGAGCAGCGAAGTTCTTGGCTGTCCCTTGATCCCCATTTCTAGCTTTCCTTATCAGACGCCACGGGGGGGGGGGGGTGCCCAGGCCCAGATTGCAGTGGAGGAAGCACTGCCCAGGTCAAAACCTCCAAGGGAAGTGCTCTTCTGGCGAGGCAAAGGCAGCAGGCCTCTCCATCAGTCCTGGCCACCCCTCGAGCATCTTGCCACCTGCCAGTAGCCGGTGCTGGCACTGTGCCTTGAGGTGGGTTCTGATCCCAGTTGCAACCATTCCCCATGCGAGCCTCCCACACCAGTGTTCCCAGTCTGTGATCATGCCCAGAATCATCAGTTCCTGAGATTTACAGCATCAAAGGGCAAACACGATTGTTTTAAAACTTGCTGCGCTGCTTAAAATGCGAAGCAGATAGCAGAAGAGTGAGATTAGAATAATGCAAGGGTTTAATATCAGTTTTTCTCGGATTCATTCTTAGTACCTTTTAATGGGCAATCTTCAAAAAAATGACAATGTTGGGCCCAGCTATTGTCTTGGCAGTGCCTGCTTATAGTTTCCCAGCACTACTTCATCATCTTTCTCATATAATAGGATTCACTCACACAGTTTTTATAGGACTAGAGGAGACAGAAAGTGTTCACGCCTCCAGATAAAATATAGCTGCAGTGTTGTTAGGAAACAGTTCTTATTTGGCCTATTAATTTTTTGTGAGTATTTTTTGGGTCTTGCAGGCAGTAAATATTTTCCCCAATTTTGTTGCAGCTTAAGAATTCATCTCCACAAATCTGCATATTGACATTTTTAGAATCTCTCCATGTCACTTTCATATTTCATACCTTAATCGAAAATTGTTGGCACCACAGATGCGTGCTTGTCAGTGGCAAAAAGGAGGGAAGGGAAGGGAAGGGAAGGGAAGGGAAGGGAAGGGAAGGGAAGGGAAGGGACAGCGTCCATTTGTCAGGTTAGACATTTAGGTGAAAACAGGAATACCGCCTGGTCCCCTGGATTTCCCCATAATGCAATGTCCCTTGAAGATTGTTTGTTGGCTTGTTTCTTGGCTTAAGCCGAAACAGGCTGATGTTTGGAGCATTTTTTTATCCTACTGTTTTTGCCTTCATCCCTGGCCACTACCACACTCTTCTGCATCCATTGTGGGAGTCCAGCAGATTTGGAAAAGCGTCTGCTCAAACACGGGTAGCACAACTTGTGTTCCTGAGGGTCCTTGGCCATTGCAGCTTTTCTTTTAAGCTTGGTAGGAGTGGTCTATGGTGGCAAACCTGCTTTGGGGGACGGGGTTCCACACCATAGATAGACCC
Organism: Varanus salvator macromaculatus; assembly: GCA_023646645.1. Classification (NCBI taxonomy): domain Eukaryota; kingdom Metazoa; phylum Chordata; class Lepidosauria; order Squamata; family Varanidae; genus Varanus; species Varanus salvator. The sequence goes on along the minus strand of JAIXND010000654.1, from coordinate 117,712,421 downwards.
TAGAGAACTCTAGGTTCTGGGATAAGATGGCAGTGTCTTCTTCTGGGACTTCAAAGGTCAGCGCAACTAGGAGCATGGAAAACTTGTTGGACCATCCAGCTCAGTATGACAGCTGAGAGCCTCTCCCCAGGGTTTCCATCACGTCTGTCCCACCATGGCAGGAGATGCCAGACATTGAATCTGGGACCGTTTGCATGCAAACTACATGTTCTACCCCCAAATTTCATCCTCATCAAAAGCATGCAGGACATTGGGAGCCCCCAAGTGAAACTGCTCTTTCAGGATGTTTCTGGATGAGGGTTGCTGACCCTCTTTCAATCTTAGGACTGAACTCAATTCAAACTTCTCAGGACTTAGCTTCTAGTTGGAGCATGTCAGAAGGCAAAAGGGGGATTCCAAAAATGCTAGCGTGTTTTAGCTCAAAGTCTTTGCAAAGTCTTAGAGGCGGCATTCAGTCGTCACATTCACCAAATGACCCACAGTTGGGAGAAAGGGGTTTGGCTGGGAGGAGTCATGGGTCCTCTGGATTGCGGCCCCAGGTGGGCCACATTTGACCCAGGGGCTTCCGATCGCACAGTCCTGAACTAGATGGCATTTCACATTTGTTTCTCTCTGATTTAGATGAGAGAGGGAGAACCTGCTGATTCAATTATCCAACTTCCATAGCCTGCCCGTTTTGTCTTCCCAGGAGGGCCAGCCTACGTGGTCCTCTCTCTCTCTCATATCACCATACGAACAACCCTGTGGGAGTCAGTTACTGGCCCAAAGCCCCCCCTCCCCAGGAGCTTCCTGGCCAAGTGAGGATTAGAACCCAGTACTCCTGCGTCCCTGGCCAGCTCTCTAGTCCTTATGCCAGCCTGATTCTATCTGTGATGAGCGCTTGGCTGGCCTGAGATGGTGAGGACCTTGGTGGGATGAGTTCGGTGCCCATGGACTTGGTCACATGGATGCAGCATTGTTGTCCCGTCCCTGAAGTTCCTTTTATCCGTGTAAGAACGAATGCGCAGGAGGGTGGCTATTCTGCATTTCAAAATGAGAGCGTTTATCAAGGCGACCCGGGAAACCAGCAGCTGCAGCGCTCAAATAGACCGTGTGCCTGATGCCGATGGCCTCGCACGTAGACGCGCTTCGAGGAACGAGCTCACGCGTTCAAGCACGAGCTCCGAGGTCTCATGCAGTCCAGCCTCGCGAAGCGAGGTGACGGACGCCCATGTGAGGAGCAGCTTTAGGGAACGAAGACTCCCACCGATCTCTCCCAAGCCAAGGATGCATGTTCAACCTTTCTTGGCCTGAAGGCCCCCCTTGCTTTCAGAGATGCTGCAGTGGCAGACAGAGCCAGTGGCAAATGGGTCAGAGACAAAACCACCCCAGACAATCGCCGAAAATCGTAGACGCATAGAATAGCGGAGGTGGAAGGGGCCAAGAGGGCCTTTGGGTCCAGCCCCCTGCTCAGCGCAGGCCTCCAAGTTCAAGCACCTTGAGGGACAGTTGTCCAGCTACATCTCGAATGTCTTGGCATCTTACCAAGCTGCAAGAGGCACATTTTCAGATTTTAGAATAGGGAGAAACGTTTACAAAGCTGAGAAAGAACCTAAGGTTCGGTGGCTGAGGGAAACAGGGCACAGCCACCTGAAGAACCTGGAGGGTGGAACCGGGACCCTAGGAGGGCCAGATCTGGCCTCTGGGGAGGAGGTTCCGCACCCCGTGGCCCCAGGTTAACAGAGATGGTCCCCATGGCATACCCCACTGCCCAACATGGTAGCTGGCTTCATTTCAACCACCGTTTCCGGTCCTGGAGACAATCCCCTGCTTGAGCCCCTGCTGTATACACCTCAGGTGTCTTGCTTGCCTCTCACCTGGGAGCCATGCTCAGCCTCTTACGCTTTGAAGTGGGTCTCTCTGGGCACTGAAAGGGCTCCAGAGCATGGCCAGCAAGAAAGACGTCCCAGTCCTTTGTCCCCATCACATTTTTATTTATTTATTTATTTGCATATTTATATGCCGCCCCCTTGCAACCAAGCCTCGGGGTGGCTCACAACAATAATTAAACCAATATAAACTAATTAAATATTTTAAAACTTACTTAAAAAACTAGCCCATCTCGAGATGAAGATTAAAAAATACAATACATACCATAAATACAATAAATACAACAAATATAAATTAACGATTAAAATAACTGTTCAATAAAAAGGTCTTCGCCTGGTGCCGAAAAGCAAATAACATGAGAGTTCAGAACTGAAAGGGGGGGTGTGGGGGGCTTGGTGAACCAGGTCATGTTCAGGAGCACTTGGATGGGAAGAGGTGGCCCTGTGGGTGCCCCTGGGTGGGCCTGAACCACACACCCTTTAAAGGTCAAACACACCCTGTGAGTTGAGCTGGGAAACGGATCAATGGCACGTTCGCTGGAGCAACAGTCGTGTATGAAAGATGCGGCAAGCAGAGGCACCGTTTCCTCTTCTTTTACCCTGCGGTCGCTGCAGAGGGGAGAACGACCATCTATGCACTGGTGCAAAGAGGAGACATCGGTAAATCAGCACAAAAGGGGACGGCCGTTTGCAGCACGTGTGAATGGACGTGCACGTTTATATGGACGGACAGAAACGCAGAAATCACAAGTATGATTTAAGCAGAAACCTGTGCCTGCAAATGGAGGGCAGTGGTCCATAAAGGAGGCCACCCAGACATCCTAGCAGAGGGCCTGGTCTGGCTTGGGACCCCGGCATGGGGGTAAAGGGCTTGGACCCTCCTCCAATGCCCACGGCCTGGATCAGGGCCTGTACGGATATTGCCGAATCGCGGTCCATTTAAGAAAAGCAATCTTTGTTTGACAATATCAGTTGCAGGCAGGAGGGGGCTGACCCAGGCAGGTGTGTGTTCCTTCCATTGCACATACTGGGGTCCCAGTCTGGATCGGGTGCATTACACTTACTCCAGAGTAAGAAACAGAGATGCAGCTGCTTGCTGAAGTTTTTAAATCATGCTTGCTTCAGCCCTCAGCCGTTGCACTGGAGCAATGCATGCCGGCTGGACCTTCTGGGGGAATGCATACGAAGGGGGATCCCCATAGGCCTTTATGGCTAATACTGACATTTAGTTGTATTATTATTTCTTTTGCTTTCATTTTCTAAAATTCCACCATTCCCCTGGTGAATCATGCCTGTGATTATCTTCAGGTCAGTTGGGCCAGCTGTTCCCATCCAAACATGCCCCCCATGTGCTGTTTGGGGATGATGGGAGCCGTAAGCCAACACATCTTAAAGACAGGACTAGGCTAAGAGGGTGTGACCAGCCCAATTTCAGACAGGAATTTTGGAGCCAAGCAAAGATTTCTACCTGGGCTTAATGGGAAATCTGCACATTGGCTTAGTAAAAACCTTGTTCTCCCCAAGCTCATGTGTAGCAAGATATGTAGGTGTGGAACAGGGTTTTGTTGCATCCCTTCTGTCTGTGCTTCACATGTCCGGCATCTTTTGTTCTGTAGTCTCCTCTTTGCTGGAATCAGATTTAGTTATTTATTCTTACAAGTATTGCACTCTACTTGTGCTCAAATAAATAAAATACTTGTGCTAATTTGTACTAGGACTAATTTTCATTTACACACTTGTGCATAAGTGCTAACCCGCATTGGTTAATAAGCATTAGTGCTAATGCAAGTGAGCCTAAATCCACCTACCAGAAAAAAAAAGTTTAAAACCAACCTGCAGTCTGCAGAATCCATATTACGTACATAAAGCAGCCACTGCAAAACCGATCTCTGAAACTCCCAAGTAATCTGAAGCCATTACAGATTTCTCCGACATCGTTTGTGTGGAAAGACACACTCGTGGGATTAATTGGTCTGTCTGTGTACTGTTGAAACACAAGGGTGTGTAGTGTCATTATATAGCAGTGAAGGCGAACCTTTTAGAGACCAAGTGCCCAAACTGCAACCTAAAACCTACTTATTTATTGCAAAGTGCCAACACTGCAATAAAAGCTGAAAACTCAGGTTTTAGTTTAGAAAAAACAACTCACAGCCAGTCCAAGAAAACACACACACACACACACATATATATATATATATATATCTCCTTGGCAGTGCACTGACCAACCATGTGAAAGCTCAGATGAATCACGGCTTGTGATGTCATTGCCTGGCGCTGCCACTCCTTTCTGAGCATGCGCATGGCCCCCATGTGCGCTGTTACCCGATGCTCGGCTGCTGGGGCGATGCTGGGGCGACTTGGCTCGCGTGCCGACAGAGAGGGCTCTGTGTGCCCACTGGGACAGGCGTGCCATAGGCTCGCCACCACTGTTATAGAAACATAGAAACATAGAAACAGAGCGAGTCAGAAGGGGCCTCCTGGGCCATCTAGTCTGACCTCCGGCACCAGCCGGCTCCACTCACGACATGCCCACCATGTGCATGTCCAGCCTATCTTTGAACACCCTCACCGATGGGGCCTCAACGACCTCCCGTGGAAGCCCATTCCACGCCCTCGGGGTCCTAACTGTCAGGAAGTGCTTCCTGGCATCCAAACTGAACCTTGGCTCCCTGAGCTTTGCTCCCTTGGAGCGCGTCCTGCCTTCCTCTGCAGGGGAGAACAGGCCTCTCCCCATCTCCATGTGACACCCCCTCACATACCTGTATGTTATATAGTTTGGTCAGCAGAGGGCACTGGACTTGTGCCTGGATGGAGTGAGGCGTTCCCTGGAATTGTTCTGCCCTTGTCATTGTTCTGTGCTGTCAAGTTGTCTCTGATCAGTGATGTTCCTATGAAGGAAAGCCCTCCAAACCAGGGGTTCAGCCCCACTCAGCTGTCCACAAAGGCTGCGTCTTCCTTGGTGGTGTCCATCCATCTTGCATTTGGCCTCCCTCTTCTTCTGCCTTCTCCGGCATGAGCGGCTTCTCCAAGGAGTCCTTCTCATGACTCGCCCGAATCGGAACAGCCCACGTTTCACCATTTTTCCTCCCAGGGCAAGTTCTGGTTTGATCGACCCAGGACCCACTTGCTCGTCTTTCTGTCAGCCCAGGGCATTCACCACACTCTCTTCCAGCACCATGTGCTGGATGCATCTGGGTCCTCCTGTCCGTTTTCTTCACTGACCAGCGTTCGTTCCCTTGCGTAGCGATCTTGTCTAGGAGAGACCATCAAGTTCGTTTCAAGCTTCCTTTTTCTCCCAAGCCTTCCATGACGCCTCGCCATGCCTGCCTCCTCTGGCTTCACTCCCTCGCCGCTTCCCCTTCACCGGGCGTCAGTTTCAGAAGTCAGCCAAAGGCCCACAAAGTAGGAAACTTCATGGGCAGGGCAGGGCTAAGTCTTCCCCACCTCTGCCAGTGCCCACGATTCCCACCTTTGTTCGTTGTGGGAAGCAATGCTTTTACAAAGTCCAACAGCTAATGCGTTGCTTAGTTTTCAGTAGGACATAAGCACGGCCAAAGTTCCCTGAAGGAGAGGCTGTGCATCTAATCTGGGAAAGATGCAATATTTCCTTTAAAAAAAAACTATACTTTTGAGGGAATACTTCTTCCTGGGGTGCCACCAGATGCCCCTCAAGGGCTTGAATTTTCACATTTCATTTGCTGGGGCAGTTTCCTTCCCAATTGTACTTTCAGCAGTGTGAGAAGCAGAGTATCACAGAGCATGTGCAGAATGCCTTCCTCCCACACCGCCATGACAGAGACATCTCCTGCAGAGTACTTGTGATATGGCGGGTGGGCTGGGGGCAGGGGAGGTTACAGGGACAGTGGATGAGCCCAGACACCCCTCTGTGGACAGGGAGGAATCGCTTCGAAGCCGGAGAAATCTGGCAGATTGATTTCACCCTGCGACTTTCCTTGGAGTCCCTCGTGCCGAACTGATGGTGCATTAAATGTTGATTGCTTAAGGGATAATCAAGCCAATCATGACAGATGATAAAATTACATACACATGCACTTTCTGTGCCTCTCCTGCTCTCTCTCTCTCTCTCAGTAGCTGGGGAAGATTAAACGGCCGCCAAATGTCAGCAGGCGGGAGGCACTCGTAGAAGCCGAAAGCCCCGGACTTAGGAACTGGATGTGATCTTATTGGCTTCCAAGCTGCTGTTTAAAGCAGGAGCGCTTGGAGGATTCCACTGTGCCCACCCACCAAGAGACAGAAGCAGTGAGAGAGAGAGAGCGAGAGAGAAAGAACGAGAGAGAGAGAGAGATCCACATGGACTGGTAGAGGACTGCAGCACTTAATTGGCCGAGGAGAGCGGGTGTAGCCAAAGGGAATCTGGGGAAGTAGGGAGCTCGGTCCGTCTCCCACCTTCCCTCCCCCCTCCCTTCCTCCCCCCCAGTTCCTCAGACTCCAGTGCCGGACAACAATGAACGAGACGGTCATTTTTCAGTACTTCATTGAAGAACTGGATGCTAATTGCAGCCTCTTGGATCTATTGCAGGATGGATTTGATGGTAGGGAGCAAGGGACGGTCGGATGGGTGTCTGGGCAGCCGGGCTTCGGGTCGTGGGTTGCGTTGCGTTGCGTTGCTTTGCTCTGCTCTGCTCTGCTCTGCTCGAATCGTTCCGTCACTCCCCTACGCTTACATTTCTCTCTCTGTGTCTTATCCAAAGGTCCTTACTGCAACTCGACCACCGATCAGATTGGGACCTGCTGGCCCAAGACCATCGCCGGGGAACTGGTGGAGAGACCTTGCCCAGAGTTTGTCAATGGGGTCAAATACAACACCACCAGTAAGTGCCAACAGCTCCTTTCTCGGTCCCCTTCTCTCTTCCCAGACGCTTCAAGCCTAGGTTTGTGCTGAGGTTTTGTGACAAAAACATATGGGAACGCAATTTCTCTCTTAATTGATTTCTGTGGGAATAGAGACAACTCTTTCCCTTTGGTGTGTACAAAACTCCTTTCCCCAAAGTCATAGATCGAGGCTTCCAAATTTGGCTTGTGAGGACCTCTTTGACTTACCTCTGTTTGTTTTTTCCCTTTTGGAACAGAAGCTGGGTGTTTCTAAGCACTCAGTAAAAAGCGACGCATCCCAGTGAGTTTTCCTGTGGAATCCCCTGCATGTGGTGTGGTGGGCGGGGGGTGGGGGGGTGATAATTAGCAGATCCAGAGGATGTAACTGTGCTGCGATTGCACAACCCCAGCTGCTGGAGGAAATTTCCCTGCCTGGGTTCAAATCGAATGAACGGGCAGTGAAATTCTGACTGGGTTTGGCCAGCTTTCCTCTCCAAAGTTCTGATAGTTAGATGGAAAAATGTCCCATTTCCAGTTCTGTCTTGTAAATAAGGCATTTGGGGCAGTGCATCAAACACTGCAGCATTTAGGTGTTCAATATGTATCACAGATCAACATTTACCATCCAAGACAAGGCGGGTGAATATGTAAAAACTAAGAGTACACCACAAATAAGAGTTTGATAATGCTGGTAGTTGCTTTGATAGGAATTGTATTCAGCTTTGAATGCCTGGAAAGTGGAGGAAGGGATAGCCATTTTGGGAGATGTGTGTCCTTTTTCTAGGATTGTTGGGATCTGTGCATGAATGTTGGCCTTTGCCATGCTCTGGGCATTCTTTTTCACCGTTGTCTCTTGGTCTGGTGGAGAAATTGAATGAAAAGGGACAGGTAATGAAAAGGGACCCACGTATGGGGTGTAAGAAAAAGTATTGTGGGTGCAATGAAGAGGAGAGGACCCATTTTCCCCGTATTTGTCACGAAGTCGAAATTTGTCATGCACATCCATCACTATCTTGAAATCTTCGTTCAGTTTAAAAAAAACACAGGCGTTCCCCCAGCTTCAGGTGTACCTGCATGCCATAACCCCAGAAGTGCGAATATTTTCATCTCATCCTGGATGTGAGCAAGTTGGTTGAGGTTCCCAAGGGATGCAGCAAAAAGCAGCTTGCCCATGTGCAGGAACAATCTTCCCTTCTGTGTGATTTTGCATTGCTGAGGCCAGAAGCCAGATCTCAGCAGGGACGCCGGGCTCAGCTAAGGTGTGCCGAGGCACAACTAGGTCCCGCTGAGAAAAGTGCATGGAATGCTAAACACGCTGCTGTGTAGGTTTTTGCGTGCCTTCCTTTCACACAGGGGGAGTGCGTTCCCCTCCACCCCATGTTCAGTCGGTGATTCTTTCAAGAGTTCACTGCACATGTTGTGGGTAGCTTGAACCAAAAGCACCAAAGCTGAAAATTATCCCAGAAGAGGCTTATCTGGGTGGACTGATCATCTCAAAAAGATGATGTGATTGCCTGATGCCTCACAGAATCCTGGAATATTAGAGTTGGGAGGGACCCTGGAGGTCATCTGTTCTGACCCCCTGCTTAAAGCAAGATCCGGTTTGTTCACTTGCTTACATTTCATTTCTAAGCTGAGGCTGTCTGGGGAGTTTACAACAGTTCATAAACAATACAATAAAACTCTATTGCAACATTTTCCAAAATATGCAGATTAAAAAACAAAAATGGCAGCTATAATGATGATCATTACCTTGCATTTATATCCCACTTCTCCCTTTTGCAAGGAACCCAAGGTAGATTATATAGCTCCATTTTATCTGCACAACAACCCTGTGAGGTAGGCTGGGCTAAGAGTCTGACTGGCCCCAGATCACCCAGTGAGCTTCATGCCTGATCTGAGGACTGGAAGCCGGATTTCCCAGGTCCCAAGTACAACCACACTGGGTCAATATATATATATGCATAGACTATGTATAGGATATATAAGATAGAAAGAAGACCCCTAAAACACCTGGGATGCATCTTCCCTCAAGTCCTTGAATATCACGTGTATATTTAAATACCTTCGGATAGAGAACTGTTAATCTGACACTAAAAGGATGATAAAATTGACATTGGGCATCAATGGGGAGGGGAGGGGCCACCTCTGAAAATGTCCTCCCGCTTCTTGCTGCCCTCCAGGCATCTCTCGGGGAAGGCCCCAGGTGCTGCCTGCAGCATCCAGGTACCATGCAGCTGCGAGAGACTCTCCATCAAGTATTACGGTCCCAATCCATTGAGGGATGCAACTGCACCAGCCCTGATGGATGGTGCTCCAGCACCGCCTTTAAAAGCACCAACAAAGGAGAGTTCACCACTTCCTAAGACAGCTCTCTGTCCTGTACATCTCTCCTCTCCATTTTAGTTTATACACCTGCAGCAAATCACACCCCTGTCCTCATTTCACCTGGGACAAATAACATCCCTCCGGTCTCCATTGTGGATTTAACTTCTCCGTCATACACATCTGCTGCAAGAGTGGAGGGAATCCCACCTGTGAGAACGAGGAAGAACACGAAGGAGTAACTAATTCCAGCTAAGAGCACTGGAGTTACATAGTGGGAAGTCTGAATTGTGCCCTAGAAATCATGCAGCGGGAGTGCAGAGAGGAGATCGGAACGTCCTGAAGTGTTGGTCTAATTTGGGGGCGATTTTCTGTGCCAAATGGATATATTTATTGTGTGCTGAGTGCCAGTTGCATCTGGGAGAGGTGGCATCCGTTCTTTCCTCTTTGTCCTGGGAGATACCACGCATGGATACGCGTACAATCCGTTCCCTAATCCTAACACTTCCTGTCCAAAGTACTCTCTCCTTTCCAAATCTCTTGTTGCAGGAAACCCACACATACTGGATTGACATAAACGGCGTCTCTGCCTTGCTCATCCTCAACATGGACATGCAATTCTTGTTTGGCCTGTTGAGCATATCAGTTGGACCTGTTTTTTTTTCTGCAAACCTAAGGTGGCAAGCGGTACTCTAGAAAAGTAGTGTGGTGTATAATTTGTGTTTTCTGAGCTACTGAAACTTTGTGGAAGTGAAGCAATATGGACTTTAGTGAAAGAACCTTTTCTCATTTCTTCTCCCTCCCTTTCTCCTCCTCATTTTGTGTTTTTGATACACTAAAATGCTGTTGCAATTGGCAGTTTCAGATGTAATATTATACCTCAGTTTAGCATCATGCGAACAAGCCTGTTTGAGCACGTTCCACACACACTTGCTCTCACACACACACACACACACACACACACACCTTTCCCCCTCCTCTGCATTGGCCACAAGGAAGAACTGGAAGCAAGCACTTCATGGTTTATTAACTGAGGTTTGTTGTTACCTCTGAGTTGGGAACTATGGCTTTCTTCAACTCACCAGAATTAGAATTGACAGTTTGATGTTGGTTTATTTCAATACATTGCAGTTTAAACGGATCACTGTTTGAGTTCATTCAGCAATAACAATGAATTGAGGTTAGTTTAAGCCAGGAAACCTTGTTAGAAGAGGAGAGAAGAGACGCAGTTGAGATCAGAGCTCAAGCTGGCTTGTTGTTGCAGTGCGACATTGTAGTTTCCCATTCATTCTGAGTGAAAATACCGTGTGTGTGTGTGTAGCTTGCAGGGTATTATTTGCAATGTGTGGTCCAAACGAAGGACAGAGCAAAAGCAAGAGTTGCGTGGTTTTTGTAGCAGAGATGAGAAAGCCAATGAGATAAATAACGTGGAAGTAAGAGGACACTTCTATGCGTGTTTAGACGGGAAAAGTCCAACGGGAATGCATTGGATTGTGCCCTAAGGGCAGTAGTGGACATACAATAACATAATCAAGGCTTCTTTCTAACGAAACACAAAACAGGTGCCACACCTGAAATTGCTTATGGAGAACGCAGCGAAAGAGCAGGTGTTGCCTTGTGTGCCCGTTGTCCCACCAGTCAAACGGGGCAGGAGGAACTTCGAACAAGGTGCAAAGATTCTCTCCACAACATTTGCTGCTTAAACGGCAGGGGGCTCTTGAATGCAAAGATTCCACTGAGCTTCTGTAATGAAGGGCTATTCACGAGCCCCCCCCCCCTTCCTCTTCTAGGGATGAGTGAGAATTCAGTGGGATTTTTGTGGTTCAGGCCCCAGAAATTTCACTCAGTTTCTCTCCTCTGGTATCCACTCAATCTGCAGATGGAGCCCAGTAAAGCTGCTTTTGCTAACAGTGGCAGATTAGATGAATTGCAGACCTGGGACAGGGGAAAAGGAATGTGCAAAAGATTCCTGGAATTAGCAGGAAAGGGAACGGGATCTTCCACAGTCCAAGGAGATTTAGCAGAATGGAAATACTGAGAAATTCTGTTCAGCTGGAGCGATCCCAACAGCTCATGCCTCTCCCATCGTCTCCGCTCCGTCTCCTCCAGATTTTGTGTTCTCTTCCCAGCCCACCTGTCCTGCCTTCTTTTCCTTCTTCCCCTACCCCACATCCCTCCCCCTCCCCCGATCTCACCACCACTGATGCAAGTCCTCCATCCTTCCCCCTTTCCTGCTGCATCCCCCTCCTCTCTTTCCCATCTCCAGCCCACCGGCCTTCTCCCCATCTCTGCCTTCCCCTTCTGCTGCCTCATTGTCCCCCCAACTGCCGGTACCTCCCCATCGCCCCCTCACCTGTGGCTGCCCCTTTGCTCACTTCTGCCTGATTGCTGGCCACCCCCTTGCCTGCCCTCCCGAAAGAGTAGGACAAAAAGGAGTGGGGCTGAGGAACACAGAGGCAGACAAAACAGAGGAGCACCAGCGGATGGAAAATCAAAGCGCTTCTCCGCTTTTGGTTTTGCCTCCTTGTGCATCGCGCAGCACCCAAATGCACGGGGATGCTTGGAAGGATGACATGATAGGAGGGTTTTCCATGTCCGGGGACTTTCTCTCATCATGTTGCCCACTTCTGTAAAGGTTCTGTTCCTAATTTTGTCCTCCTTCTGGTTAGGGAGCTGTTCCAGTCTTAGTTGCCGCCTCTTTCCCTCCGGGGCTACATAACCTCTCCGGGTGTGATCATTGTGGGCATCCCTGGATGCCTTCACAAGGAGCCACTAACGGTCTGAGAAATGCCAAGTTTCCCGAGCCTCCCCTCACCTGACATGCAAATTCTGACTCAAAAGTTCAGCTCCATTCTAATCACGACAGAGAAATGTCCCCCTTTCGCCCTCCCCCCGCCCCCGATGCTCTTTCTGAAATCCAGTGGATCCAATTTTCAGCCACGGATGGTTTCTCAAAGGAGTGTCACCCCTCTTCACCCACCCACAAATGGCTTGGAGATGTAATTGTCTCCTGCCAGAAATGGTTCTGTATTCTTTAACTCAAGAATCTGGGGAAAGAACACCAGCGGTGACGGGGATAGAGTCTCATCGGGGTGAATGTCGCAGTGTCGAATGATCTTAATTGACCAGTCTTTTCATATGCCAACTCGGTTTCAGAAACGGGACAGAATGCCCTTTTTTTTTTTTTTTCGGGCTGTGAGTTCCAGGGCTTACCAAAGAAAGAAAGATGTCCAAGAAGCCATAACAAGTAGAAACAGAATGGGAAATAAGAGCGGGTTTGGAGGGAGAACGCGCTGCAAACAAATGTTGCAGTGTGAGGTGTTGTTGGCTTCAGTTCCAAGCCAGCCACACCATTTTCTGGGATACTCAGCTGCATTTTCCCTGCCTCTGATTCCCCACACAACATTTAGTCAGCAGTCTGTGCCAGCCAAGCCTACCCAATCGTCATTGGGCCGGCCCCCCATGGCACCCCCCCCCCCGCCATAAAGACACATTATTGCAAGTATTATTTCTTACACAGGTCTATGCCCCAAATTTATGACTCATCCTTAATACATTTTAATGTGGTCTTTGTGGATATCTTGACTGATCCAAATCTGCTCTGCTTTTTATAACTTTAAAAAATGGACAAAAATACTTTGTCTTTTGATTATTTTATCAGCATTATGTACATTATGATGTATAATGGTGCATATGTGAAAAGGCAGGATATACTTTGAATGATTGACTGACTAGCTAAATAAGTGAACTCAGTACATAGCAAAGCATCCCTTTTAATATAGGGCCTGGGTTTGGGGTGGGGGCGGGAAATCCAAAAATCTGCACAGGAGGGGGTAAACACAGGATGGTTTTCCTGTAATATCCCTTATTTGCACAGGCTCCAAAACAAGAATAAACCTTTGTTTTAAATGGCTTTTGATGCTTTATAAACCACAAAATGTTCCATCAGGTTTCCACTCACCTGCGTGAGTCAGTAGCTTAGGTGAAAGTTCTTTATTTCTTGCTTTAAAATGGGGGCTTGCTAGTTATTTTGTTTATTTGATTATTTATTTAGCCAGACAGTCAGTCCTATAATCTGCAAGCTGCTTTGTACATCTGACCATGTACGAAATGTGGAAGGAGTTTACAATGGATAAACATACCTTTCAAGATATGGCAGATGGAAAATGTGTTAGCAAGCAGGGGACCTACTCAGTAAAAGCAAGAGAAAGCTTGCTGTTGCAAAGAATATAAATGACAACTGAATAGAAAATACGGTAAGGTTTCAATTATGCCTGTACCACAGGGTCAGAGTCTGTGTGAGCTGCTAAAGTTCTCCATTTTCAAGGCAGAAAGAAAGTACTTGCATTTTCTGAAATACATATATAAGGGGAGAAACCAAAACAGGTTCATCCATCCAAACGCAGGACTTGGACTGCTTTGCTCTTAAAGCCTGGTTTGGAAACCACATTCAGGCACTGAATTGGTGGCACTGAATTTGAGTTTTGGTCCCCTTTTCATGCTATCTTATATAGCATGTTGGGTCAGCATGGCCCTCTGCATTTGGCCGGTGCAGTCGGGTGAGATTCTGTCTCGGTTTGCTTTGGATAAGTATTTGCTCAGATTCGCACAGTGCTGCATGCTCAGGAGAGAAAGACGTTTACTCAAAAGAAACCAAACCGGGCAGATTCACCCAGCCCTACGGTCTCCCAGTCGTTTGCAGAATCACACTCCTATAAAAGCGTCGGCTTTGCCTCCAGCCTCTCTGGATAGGCTTGAATGCCAGCCAGCCAGCCAGCCAGCCAGCGACACTCACCTTGGACACTTTGATGGTCCTCGCAGTGAAGTATACCATTTGTACCTGCTGAAGAACCCCTGATGTTACACCCGACAGGAAGCAGTTCACGCACTCTGCACCAGTTGGAAGTTTCTGAACTGTTTTCAAGGGCAGCTCCGCATCAAGGGTGCTATAGTTATCTAGCCTTGAGCTTACACAAATCCTGAATGGCGGTTGCTAGGTTTTCGCCAGCCGCCGTAGGCAAGAGGCCAAAAGAGCGGCACTGATCCTCTGCTTCTGCTTCCTCCGCCTCTTCCTTTTCCTCCTTTTCTTCAACTACCTGCTAAATTTTATCAGCAGGCGGTTCCTGCGGCTGCAGGGAATCGATTTCTGGATGGACAGCTGGGGTCAGAAGACTGCTCCAAGCACAGAGCTGGGCACCCAGGCTTGAGTCCTACCACCCATGTACTCCCAGCATGGAAAGGAAGGCAGCAACCGCTTCTTTGGTGTTATCAGAGCAACCTGTGGGGGGTCTTACAGGGGTGGGGCAGGGTAGAGAGCAGTGCCAGCAAAATCCGAGGTATTTTGGCCTCCCTGCCAAACAGGACAAGCACTTCAGCCATTATGACAAGAGTCTTTATTCCATACAGCAAGAATGTATTCACAAGCTCCGAAACACACACTCCAGGTGGACAGTTGACCTCTTGCTCTGACCCTGTTCACCCAGAGCTGTGCTTCGGAACCCTTTGGGGCCGTTCTCTGGAGGGGGGGAAGCCATGAAAACGGGCAAACCGCCACTCTTCCCATCGAGTCTCCAATTGGTCCAGCCAGCGGGTGCGTCGACGGGCTCTTGCGTCCGTGTCTCTTGGGGTGTCGAGTTCTCCTAAGAACCCCTCCCCAGCCTGTTCCCCGCTGGAGTCTTTCCCATGAGCAGGAGTGGGAGGGGGCTCAGTGGGTGTCCTTGAAGTGCTTTGATCCAGAGCTGGCTCAAGCTGGCTCACCAGGAGAGCTCGGGCAGCCGGGGCCTCGCTAGTTTCAACCACTCCAATATCAGAGTGAGAACCCTGAGCCACGGCTGGGTCAGCTCCCCCCCTCTACCTCCGAGTCTGAGCTGCCATTCCCACCAGAGCCCTCCATCTCTCATATGCACCTGGGAATTTCAGCTGGGCCCACGTGTACCACACCTGCAGCTTCGTTCTTCTTGCACCAAAATGCCGCAGTTAGATGGACAAAGTCAGCTGTCTCACTGCTTTGCAGATCAAGAGGAGCTTAGAGGAAGCCATTGCTTCTTGCTTCTCCTGCCCTGCATAGGATGCCCGTAATCCAAGAGTTCAGGCATCTGCCTTTGCTTGCATCCTGATACACATTAAATCGCACCCCCAAAAGACTATCCGGGAAGCTCAACCCCAAGGAGGCCTTCGTAGCCTGGCAAAAGACAGCACTGTGTAGTCAAGCTCCGTTCTGGCTGAGGAAGCCGGAGATCCGAGTCCGCATTGTGGGTGCTCACTCCTTAGCAAAACTGTGCTCTCAGTGCCTCAGGCAAAACAGCTTCTGACCCAAGAAGCATCAGCGCTGCTACCTCCTTCTTCCCAAAGGCAAGAAAATATGCCACGGCACTCAAGAAGCGAGGACAGTCCCCTGCTTCTTTCAAGCATCTTTCGAGCAAGAACTCCCTTCTCATAAATTTCCCTCTGGGCTGTGACTTAAATAAACCCCTGATCAGCAGGACCCCTATTAACGCTCAGTTAATCACCCTCCAAAGTATCATACCAAAGAGCACAGCACGGCCTTACATTTTAAGCTCTCCTTGATGGTTTCGTAATCCAAACACTGAAAACATGCAGATGAATTCTCACTAAACTTTCTGGATTTCATGTCTGGCTTGCGTTACTCCAGCACATGACAGATTGCTGAGCCCTCGACACAAGCAAGGAAGGAAAGGGTCTTGCTCTTCTTTAAATAGCTCTTCTGAAAAAACATAATCTGGGGTACCATCACGGTGGAGGGAACCTGGGCCAACTGCGCTTGCAAGATGCAGAATCCCATACATGCATCCGTGTGTACGCTTCTCCCCGGTTCTGCTGTGTCCCTCATGTTTTCCCTCTCTCATCTGGCCTTTTTCTCTCTCTGCCTGCTTTCCCTCCGTGCTGCACTTTTTCTGTGCTCTTTCCCCTCCCCATGGCCACATAAGCTGCAACTTTTATCTCTCTCGTTTCTGCTCTTAGAAGACAGAAATCAGAGGCACTGCAGAATCAGCCCTCCAGGGAGGCGAGCCTGGAGCCGACCCTCTTTCCCTTTTGGCTCCAGGCTAAAACCGTCTCATTTTCCCAGTATTTCAATTGTTACAAAACCTTTACGCTATTTTATACTGTAATTGATCAATACAGGTTGATGTGGATTGTTCATGTATTTATTTATCTGTGCATTTCTGCTTAATTGGATATGAGACTTGGATATGGGACTGTTGCATAATGACACATATCGCGCTCATATACAAGGGTTCTTCAAAAAGTATCTGCACTTTTAAAAACTCTATTTATTAAGAATTTCAAAAACAAATTACATCACTTGTCTACATAGTCACCTTTCTTCGCAATGCATTTTTCCCCAGCGTCATACCAGCTTTTTAAGGCCATCAGCAAAAAAATATAAAACATATTTATAAAATCTAAAAGTGTGGAAACTCTTTGAAGATCCCTCATATATTATGTTATACGCTTATTGGGTTGGGGGTTTTTTTTGTTTTTAACTTTTATTATAAACTGCTCAGGGAGCCATTTGGCTAAGTGGATGGTATGTCAAAGTTCTGATAAATAATTTAAGTAACTAAGCTGAAGTCGCACCCAGCATGTTGGTTCCTCTAGGCCCATAGGCCGAGCGGCTGTCTGGAAAAATAGAAGTATACCTGAGCTGCTTTAAACGTTAAGTAGTATGTCTGCTTTGTTAAAGTTAGAAGAAGTTGGGAGCAAGAGAGAGAGAAGCCGTTCCACTCCCTGGGGGGAAGTGAGCAGCCGGGAAGCAAGCAGGGCACCGTGAAGATATCTGGGAGATGTTTGTGGTCTCTTGTAGCTTGCAGGGGAAGCTGGTACCTCCAATGCAAGTTAGAATCAGGCAAGCCGAAGCAGGACCATGGATAGCTCCCCCAAGCGCAGTTGTCCGCTGTTTGGCTCTCTCATTTACTAGAGCCAGAGAGGGATGTTGTCTCAGCAGGGAGCAAAAGCCAACTGAAGCCTTGCAGAGGCTGACAAGACCTGCCAGAAGATGGCGGTGGCTCTCTGACCTCTCAATCGCAGGGCCTGAATAAGGCCCCGACTGCACGGTCCCTGGGGCCAGCCTGTGCCTTGCCCTCATCCGAAACTTCTCCTGCACATTGAAAGGTGCAAGGGCTGGGGGCGGACAGAGCAGCGGGACGGAATGCCAGCAGGGAAGGTTGAAAGGCGACGTTGTTGGAGTTCCTCAGGGGTGTCGCTCGGACCAAACTACTGATGGAGGTCTGGGTGGCCCAGAGGGCCTCCAGATGCACCCAGTCCCAGACCTCCACCCAGTAGTAGTGGAGCCCTAATGGCACCTTGGAGGAATTCCAACAAGCTCAGGCTTCATCATTGCCAGCCTCCAACATGGCAGCCATCCATGCCGCAAGTGTCCTCTTCTGTCGGACCATCAGAGGGAGACAAGGGACACACAATGCACAGTTAGCCTATGGAACTCTCTGCCACAAGTTGTGGTGATGGCCATGGGATTAGTGACTTTGAAAAAAGAGGTGAGACAAATTAGTGCAGGCTTTTCAGAGTTGAGCATCCTTTCCTCATCCCGTCAGGTGCCACCTTGGCTACTGGCCAAAATGGTTGCCTTCTGTGCCACATATCCCTCCGCCACCCCAGTGTCATTCACTGGCCATATGGGGTAGCCCTTGTTTGCTGGTGCCTGAAGCTCAAAAAGCAAACCGGTGTGGAAAATTCACACAGTGCACAGGAGGCAGTATGGTCTAGTGGTGAGAGGGCTGGACTGCGACTCAGGAGATCTGGGTTCTAGTCCCCACTCAGCCCTGAAGCTCATGGGGCAACTTTGGGCCAGTCACTCCCACTCAGTCTATTCTACCTCACAGAGATGTTGTTGTGAGGGTAAAATGCAGAGGAGGTATTGCAAGAGGAAAAAAGGTGGATTTCAATTTCAGACAATAGAATCCTCCTGGAAAATGCCTCCTCCTCCCCTCCACCTCTACAGAGATCTTATTAACAAGGGCTTAGCAGGAGTGGCGCTTCGACAGCCAAATCCGACTCCCACTCTTGATGTAGCTATTTCATTTCCGCTCCCGTGGCTTGGATCTTTCTCCATTTAGACCTAGAACATGTGCTGTGGCCAACACCAGCTCTCCAGGACTTCATGCAGGCGTTTTTCCAGCTGGAAAGTTGAACCTGAAGCCAAAGTTTGCAAGTCAAGCACTCTATCCGCGAGCTTGGCTGTCTTTGGGCAAAGCCACCCTACAAGGACAGTGTATTTGAATGCCTGTGCTGGGTCGCGTGTGCCACCAGCCAGGTCTCACCTCCCGCTGCCTGTGTAATCCACCCCATTCGGCTGTGAGATCTGCCATTTGCCTCTCGCATTTGCAAGGTCAAGATTCTGTTTGCTTTTTGGTTTACTGTGCTTGTTTTAGCTTTTCGCGTTATGTATACACTCTGCTCCGAGCGCAACGGGTTGGATCTGGCATCGAAAAGCCTCTTCATGTTGCATAAACTGTCGAAGCAAGTCATCCTGGGAAAAGCAGTTATTGAAAGAGGGGTGCAGGGGGTCAGAGACTTGCAAAACCGAAGTGCTCTTCCTATTTGCCATAACATTCCAACTCAGAGCTAAGAAATGGCTGTGGAATTTACGCCCCGGCTCTGTCACAGCGATAGTATTGCTTGGAAGAAAGCGAGAGAGAGAAACCAATAATTTCCGAAGGGTTAGCTACTGATTCTTTTCAGGACCAATTTAAGGAATGCCAGTTTCCACACGCTAGAAAAAATGAGGACTGCTGATTAGTGGGAATGGATGAATCGGTCTCTTTTTGATTTTCGCACACGTGCGTGAACTTAATGTTTAATCCACTCTATAATAGGGTTCTCCGGAGAGCCTGCAAAAGGTTAAAACGCTTTACTATACAGTTCACAATTTAAAGTTCATTTCTGTGTCAGATTGGAAGAATATATATTTTTAAAGCTTGCGTGAAAACCGGTTGGCATTTACATGCATACATGTTTTGGGTGAAATTTCCTCTAAAATGTGTATTCATGCGACATTCATGAATGCCAATGTCTCTAATATGCACCTTTTTGTGTCGATTTAGTTTTTGGAGAACAGCTCTGCAAAATTTAGAGAAGTGTGGAAAGGAAAGTACAATTACAGTTCAGTTCTTGATAGTTTGGGAAATACGAATGAATGCAGTTCATATTAACATGTGAACCAAATACATTTTGCCTCCATTCCTGCTGATGAATAAGACCTTTGCCATTAAAATTCTCCAGGCTTTTCCCGAAAGTGGATTTGCAGAACAAGCCTAACCATTGTGATCTATGCATAATGCACGCTTACCTGGAAATAAATCTCAGTGAAATCAGTGGGATTTATGGATGATGAGGGTAAATGTGATGAGGAACAAGCGACAAAAACCGGCATACTCAGGAGCGTGCCTGTACATTCAGTAGCACTGAAGGACATTTTAGGGCCTAGGCAGGGGGTCAGCAGTGTCTCGGCTCACCCGTGGAAAAGGCACACCCTGCATAGCCCCTTGAGATCAGCGGGAGAGGCCCTCCTCCGGGAACCCTCCGTGCGTGAGGTTAGGAGGGTGAGTACCCGGAGCAGGGCCTTCTCTGCAGTGGCGCCCCATCTATGGAATGCGCTCCCCAGAGAGGCTCGCCTGGCGCCGTCGTTATTTGTTTTTCGGTGCCAGACCAAGACCTTTTTATTTAAATCTTATTTTAATTGTTAAATAATTTGTATTTATTCATTTTAAATTTTTTAGCCGAGATACACCGGAGGGTTTTAAGTAAATTTTGTTATGTTGTTATTTATTTGTATATTTTTGTTTTGTTGTGAGCTGCCCTGAGGCTTTGTTGCGATGGGACGGCACAGAAATGTTTTAAATCAATCAATCAATCAATCAAAAAAGCAGAAAGGGGGCTACCCTCCCTTGGTGGTTGTTCCACCAAACTTCACTTGAGTTGTGCAACTCCATTTTAGATATCGTGGCCTTGCAGTTAATCAAAAAAGGTAGGACAATAAAGGCTTTACATGACGTTGGCAAAGGCTAATGAAATACAGATGCATGTTTAGAAATAGTTGCTATAGTACCAGTAGGAGAGGTTCAGTCTCTTCCAGGCTCATGGCCGGCTGCAATTTTGGGGGAGCTCTTGGTGGGTGTGGCCAAAAGCAAAGGGGGTGGGGCAGAGGTGAAAGGGGTGGAGCCAAAATACCAGCCTACCTGAGCTTGAAGGGCAAGAAAGTATTAGGAGAGGCGGTTTGATCTCCCCGCATGGTGGAGAAGTGGCGCAAAGGCCCAGCCTGAAGTCCGACTCTCCCGATTTGAATAGGCACACGGTCCCCATGATCTCAGTGTGGGTGTCGGTGCCCCAGTGCAAAATCTGCCGTCCAGCTGATGGGCAGATTCACGGCTGCTGCAGCTCTCCTTTCATCGTTCTTGATCTTCAAACTAGAGTTGAGCGACCTCTAAGCTTGCGGACTGCCCTCTATAAAATAGGGCACATGCCTCCCAGCAGCTGTTGATGGCTCTGTTCTTCATCAATTTATCAGATCCAGGGCAGGCAAACCTTTGCATCTCAGGGCCATGAGTGGACCCATTGTTTGCATCTGTATACCACTTTTGGCTGCTCATGTGCTTTGGTTGTCTAGTGACAACAGCCCTGTAAGGTTGGCCAGTGTTCTCATTTGCCCTTTTTGCAGAACCTAAGAGAGAAGGCGAGAGAGAGAGAGAACAGGAGTGAGGACTCAACTAAATACACTTTTTCAGTTCATAGGAATGTGAGACTCAAATCTAGGTCTTCCTGACTCATAATTCTCTTAGCCACCCGGCTTATACTGGTCTCATGGAAGCCAACTAAATTCCGTTCCGTGTCCTCACTCCATTTTTATCTCAAACTTTTGCATCTCTTTCACATGCATATAAAACACAAGTGACATGTAAACCTGACTCTCCTCTTGTTCTTCTCCCGCAAAGTGAATCCATGAGCACAACTTGCATTACAAATACTGGGCATTGACAAACTGAATCCCAGATTGGTCCTCAACATCCCCAATGAGCTTCCAAGAAGATTCCAAGAGACACGTGGATTTTTGGCTGCATTTACTTTCATCTGCCCTCCTGCCAAAATAAGGAAATTCAGTAAAATGCATGCTTTGCAGCTTCAGGGAGGAAAGCCTGAATTAGTGATGTCCCCACATCACCTCCATGGCTTGTTTTCCTTCACTCGAGCAGCGTGAAAAGCCTCATATCCCATTTTCCCCAGCCTTTTTCCAAGAGTCACCTGCCAATCTTGAGGTGTTCCATCTGCCTTCTCTCTGACCGTCTTTAAGCAGCAGCTCCCACTGGCTGTCATGGTTCTCTGGTTAACTTTCTGCTTCGAACTGAGGAAAACAGATATTACACGATATTAAACAGATATTATACTTATATCAAAAGAGCAATGAAATGCCACCTGTCTGAAAAACAGAAACTGGAGTACGAGTCATTGTAGCAGGAAAAGAGGTGTGGGTTGTTGTTTCATTGAGCCAGAGTAACTGGAATTCGGCGTGTTGTTGCTCTTTGTGATAAAGAACGAGAATTACTCTCTCCCCTGCCTACCCTCTTTGAGTGGTGCAAGTTGTAATTAGGGGATGGAAAATCAAGTTCTTCTCTAGGAAAAAGCAGACAAAACGCTGTGCTTCTGCAGCTATTTTTGGATGAACTGGTTAAGTAAACATGTTCTGGTAACTATGAACGCTGCCTCTTTTCCAAGCAGCAAGCCGGGAGGCAGGACCAATGCTGTTCAGAACTTTTTAACTTCACCACCAACTCCTGAGGGCTTGCTCAGTCTTGCACGCTCTACTTTCTTAGCAGCTACCCCTCTATTTTAAAGCAGCAACCTCCTTCTGGAAACATCAAGTCTTCTGGAAATGGAGTACTTAGAGATGGGGCACAGTTCTGCTTCCCTGGAATCTTCTTAAACTTAGGAGGCGGTCTCGGGCATGATATGGTAGTCCCCCTAAGCAGTGGGCCCTGGAGAGCGTATCTGGCTATGTAGAATTCCTGCAATGCCTCTCGGTAAAGCTGAGCTGGGCATCAAAGGAATTACGAGGGTGGGAGAGTTTCCAGATGGAGGGGAAAAGGTCATTGCAGGAGGCACAAGGTGAGCATCCACTGTGGCCCTGCTTGGAGACCAGGGGTTGGTGCCACCCCTGGAAATCCGCAGCGGAGCCATGATCCCCAGCAGAAATGGAACTGCTACTCCACTTTGCCACTTTGCAGAACTTTGTAATACAGCTCAGTGGACGAAACAAAGTCTCTGGTGGAGGGAAATGGATGTTTTCCCATCTTCCTCCCTGCCTTGGAAGCCATCAGTTGAGATACAGTGTAGTGTGATGGAGAGCTGGGCTGGGTTCTCCCCACATGTCTATGGGGAGCCGAATTCTCCCCACTTGGCTATGAACCTCACTGGGTCGGTCGTTGACCCTCAGCCCTAACCCTCAAAGGTTTCTTGTGGGGATAAAATGAAGAGAAGGGGGATTTTACAAACTGTGTTGGGCTTCGTACAGGAAAAAAGGCAGGGTATAAATATAATGGATGGATAGGTACAATATTGAACGTGCGTGGTGGGGTTCTGGCTTGCCTCCCATTCCTCTGGTCCAAGCACAAGAAACACAAAGCCACACACGCCACCCTGGATCCTTTGGATGCAAAGAGAGCTCCGGAGCAGTTAGCGGTTTCTGGGTCCCCCATTCCACAATTTTATTTGAATGCAGTTCTCCAAACAAAAATACATTAAATTGTGTATTTTAGGGGACAGCAAACACAAAAATTCAGCAGAAAGGTACCAAAAAGCCTGTTTGCACACTTGTAGACATGCATGGAGGAATGTATGTCTTAGGTAAGCCTGCCATGTATGTATTTCGAGAACTTTGCACGAAGATGCCTGTGATTTTCCCTGTGAATATTTTTAAAAGCTGAAGCATGCAGAAATGGGATGGCACGAGCAGAAGGCAGGAAAGGGAGAACCTGGGAGAAGCCAAAGTGGACAGACTCATCTCCACTAGCCCTGACCGCTAGCAACAAATATTTCCCAAAGCATCCTTGCCTTTTCTTGAGATCAAGCCTCGACATTTTGCTGCTTGAGGTTAGAACAAGAGAGCTCCCTCTCCACTTCAGGAAAGGCATGCTAGATCAGAGCACTTGGTGGCACTTGGTGGCCAACCAGCCCACAGGATTAGGGATGGGAGCAACCCCCCGGAATCCATCCTCCAAGCATTTCCAGGCGCCCACTTGGTCTTCCGAAGCAAGCTGAGCTGAGGAACATTCATTCATTCATTCAAACATTTATATGCCGCCCCATCGCAACAAAGCCTTGGGGCGGCTTACAACATAAAAATACAAAACATTTGTATAAATTAAAAACCTATATATCTATCCCTCCCCCCTGGTGCATCTTGGCAAACCTAAAAATACAACAAATTAAGAATACAAAATCATACACAAAAAACCAATAGACCACATAATTTAAATAAATCCACACGATTAAACTATAAACGAATAATAACCAAACTAGACAACAAATAGAACATAAATACCAACAATAAACTATAAACCAAATAAACAATTTAACAATTAAAATACGATTTAAATAAAAAGGTCTTCACAGGTGAGCGGCCAGGAACCTTCTTCTGCGCCAGGTAGGCAGCTGCACCTGGCACTGGAGAGGGGCCCAGCTAGCCATCATATGGGGCTCGTCCCCATGTGCAGCTTTCACCAGCGGGGAAATCCCGTGAATTCCCACCCATGAACGGATTCCTGCCACATCCCAACATGGGATCCCTGCAGCAGGGTGGCTGCAAGAGTTGCACCTGTCCACGCTCCTCAGCAACCTGTGCATGCAGGCATGGCACCTCCAATAAGAGGGGAAGCCCCGGGTTGCCAGCTCCTAGACACTGCTGGAATTGTCGCGGTTTCTCAGATACAGAGGGAGGTAACACGACGCTGTGGGACTGCAGGAGGGTTGGGGGCTGGTTTGCTCTCCATATATCACCCCACACAACAGGCCGTCCTGGGAGGATATGGGCAATAAAAACGGTTTAAAAGCTGGTTCACCCCAGTAAATTCAACGGCAATTTGACCACTTTGCTGCACTCTGTCATACTGAAAAGGGCTCCGTGTAGCTTGCTGATGAGATAATTCGACCTTTTTAGCATTCCATCGCCGATACAGAGCACTGAAATGGACGATTGCGGCTTAGTAACAAGCGAAGGTCGCCCTCTCTGGCGCCTCGGGGGCAGCAAGGACCCCTTGGACCCCCAGACCCTGTGTAAGAGAAGGTAACAGTCTTTGAAGAAGCAGCTTGCAAGCTTGCTTTTGTTTGATCTTCACTCCCTTTATAAAGCAGTATAGAACATTTCTTGTGTGCTCTCCGCAGGAAGATTGCGAATTGTTCTCCGGAGTGCTCGATGCATATTTCCTGGGGTTTTTTTTTCCTTTTTGCATCTTTAGTTCATGCTGATCGCGTTCACCTTTTGGTTGAACCATCCCTTCATGATGATATGCTGACTAGCAAGTCAGAGAGCCTGTACAATGCCGTCGTTGTTCTGTAAACAGCAAGCCACTTAGAGAATATTGCTGAACAAAATCCACCCCCGGTTTTAACTCGGTTTGCAATCTAGGTTGCGTCTAAAGGTGCAAGCAGGGCTTAAATGAATGAGAAACGCGTCTCCATTACGAAATGCGCAAGGATGGGGATCTGTTAATGGAAGCTTGTTCGTCATGCTTTTCATAAGAGCCTTGAGATATGAAAAGAGAATTTGTATCTTAAAATTGCCAACAAATTGGTAACCTGACCTGCTCTTACGAGACAGGAATTGCACGAAAGGGGGAATAAGCCAAACGTTTATTGGCTAGATTGCGGAGGACCAAGCAGAAGGATTTCCAAAAGTGATGTGTCAGGTTTATATCCCCTTTCCTCCAAGGAGGCCAATACTTTCCGTTACAGCTCCACAACGACCCTGCAGAGTAGATCAGGTGGCGTATCCATGACTGGCCCAAGCTCAGAGTCATCCAGTGAGTGTAACACCAAAGTGGCACAGGAACCCAAATCTGATCTCTCCGTTTCAACCCTGTGGCCCGAAGCTCCCCAACCTGGTGCTCCACAAATCAGGATTCCCAACCATTGGGAACTGGCTGAGGCTGATGGGAGTTGATGTCCAAATCAAACCAGCCTGGGGCACTACAGCTGTAGTGCTGTAGCCACTACACCACTCTGCCTGGTCATGGGGGGCAGGTTGACATTGCAGAGCACTGCAGGCAAAGTCCCCCAAGCTCTGGGACTTTGGTCAGTTTTCAAGCTACTCCCCTTTCTATACTTCATATTTCTGCTATTTCCTAACAAGTCAAAGAGCAAGGTTAGGACATTTTTCTTTTAGGGTTTTTTGACTGGTTTTCTCCCACTAATTCCCATGGTATCTTTGCAATATGACCACTTAAGAACATGGCATTCTCTGCAAAGTTACTCAGTATTTTTTAATCTTTACCCCCATTGGATGTTTCTTGATTGACGTTTGAACAAAAGGATCCAAATTCTGCATTCAGATTGCTAGCCACTCGCTACAAATTGCAGAGAGAAATCTCCAGTGATTTCATTAGCATGAAGAGCTTGAAAAATTATGAAAGGGCCAGACTTGAATGGGGAATAGTATTAGAAATTTGAGATCAAGCTATGAATTCCTTTTATTAATCAATCCAATGAGGTTTTGTTGCAAGGCGATATCCCTGAATCTGAGGAGACAGATCGAATTATTCTGATAAGTAAGAAAGGGGAAAATCAATCAATGCTTGACCCATGGATGTCTTCGCTCCAACTGGATCTGGTTTTTAAAATGTAGCATACGGGGCTTCTGTTCTGTTTTGGGGGGTTTTGGGGGCCAGGGTGAATATAATTGACAGAATTCTTTCTACTCAATGACCAAATAGGTTTTATTCATGGCAGAATATTATTTACCAGTGTAAGATTAATTATGGTTTCCACTGAAGTAACATTATTAGGTCAGTCTCGAACATCAGCTGGGTGAACAGATGCAGCAAAGGAGCAGAAGGTATTGATAGACCGGATTAAGTCAATTCAGGCTTGTTAGGAGCTGTGTGTAGCTGCCCCATGGAGTGCCTTAGGCCTTGGATAGATGGTTCCCACCCAGACAGCCATTGGGATCTTCCCAAAAGGGATCTATAGAGAAAAGCAGGCCAAGAAAGGCAGAGAGGAGGTAGCGTTAGGCTTCTCTGGTCCAGCCTTGTTTGAGCAACATGGTGTTCCAGAGTTTCAGTGTGTTCCTCTAGCCTTGGTCCATCTTTGGTCTTTTTGTCTGGTCAGATCCTTGATTCTGCCTCCTGGTTTGTCCTTTGGGTTTGGCATACGCATTGGTCTTTACTACCGGTTCTGTCCCATGGTTTCTGGCTCCTAACTCTTCAAACAGGTAACAGTCCTCTGACAGCCCTTCAAAGAAAGGAGTGTCTCCTCTAAAGTAGGACACCTGGCCACCCTAGCTGGCAGCCCGGGCACCCTGGTGCCTCCTTCACAATTTCCTAGACTTAGAAACATAGAAACATAGAAACAGAGCAAGTCAGAAGGGGCCTCCCAGGCCATCTAGTCTGACCTCCGGCACCAGCCGGCTCCACTCACGACATGCCCACCATGTGGACATCCAGCCTATCCTTGAACATCCTCTCCGATGGGGCCAACCTCTCATGGAAGCCCATTCCACGCCCTCGGGGTCCTAACTGTCAGGAAGTGCTTCCTGGCATCCAAATTGAACCTTGGCTCCCTGAGCTTTGCTCCATTGGAGCGCGTCCTGCCTTCCTCTGCAGGGGAGAACAGGCCTCTCCCCATCTCCATGTGACACCCCCTCACATATCTGCATGTCGCCAATATGTCCTCTCTGAGTCTCCTCTTCTCCAAGCTGAAGAGACCCAGTTCCCTCAGTCTTGCCTCATACGGCATCCCCTGCAAACCAGCCACCAGCCTTGTGGCCCTACGCTGCACCAACTCCAACCTGGCTATATCCTTTCTGTAATGAGGGGCCCAAAACTGATCACTGAGAGGCCCAAAACTTCACAAATGTGGGGTAAAATTGGAGGCATGGCACACGCCCACACACACAAGACACACATGTGCACATACAAAACGGTTGTGAACACATGGAGAAATGGCTCCAAGGTGCCCTTCTTCTTCTGGGGAAGCAAGCAAAAGGAGAACGTCTCCAGAAATTTTCTCAGGAGGAGAATAAGCCTTCTGAGAAATGTTGGCTCCGCTTGATGTACAAGCTGCAGAAGTGAATTTGCCATCATGAAGAATGGTTCTTCCAGGGCAAACTGAAGGAGACTTGCAGCCTAATTGATTTGACTTGAGTGGCCAACGTGTTTCGAAAGATCTTTCCCATCATACAAGTCGTCCCCATTTGAACACTCGCGTCCTAGTTGTGATTAATGTGCCGGCAGTTTCCTGCTGTGCCACTAGGTGTCATTTAGAGTGTAGGCAAAGCCCCCTTTGGCTAGAGTTGGAGTCATTAGTACCTCGAAGTGGGCGAAACGGAAGATGATGTGGGGAGGCAGAAAAGTGGCTTCTGTGTGCTGATATACAGACTCTCCTGGGCCCAGCGTGGACTGGGCAAGGTTAGAAAGAATTAATTCGGCAAATGCCTCCTCCTGAGTGACCTAATTAATTCCTTCTAAGCTTGGAGCCCCTGAAAAACCGAAAAACCACATGAGTCCAATGCCTTTCGTAACGTTGTCCCCTGCATCAGCTTTTCCCTTTGGATGCTACTCTTTTCCAAATTCAAAATGTGCGGAAGAGATGAGAAGGCAACGCTGTTAGGAGAAGACAGGTCTCAGAATCACTTGCTTCATTTTTATTATGGATTTATTACATTTCCAATCTATGCAGGTACTAATTGCATCTGGAATGTTTAAGCATGTGCAGAAGCTGGTGCCAGCCCCTTCCTTCATTCAATTATCCTTCAACAGCAGATGCCGGGAGCTGAAGCTGGGCTTCAACAGGCAAAACCTGTTGCTCAGTCATTGATGAGCCCAAAGCACTTTGCCTATGCTATCATTGGACCCTTTTCCAAGGTAGATCCGTATTATTGTCTGCATGTATTTTCTAAGGTTCAAGGCCACCCGTTTGGAGAGCTCACAGAGGCAGGTTTCTCTGCATCCCAGTCTCCTTTCCAGCAGATGAGGACAGAAAGCATCTCACTGTTGTTTTTATTGTGGTAAATTGGCGGATTAGGCCAACTTTACGATACAGAAGAGCAGTATTGCAGAAGTCGTTAACCAACTTCTGGCAAAATTAGAATACCAGGTGCTAGGAAAATCTGGCTTTGTGCTAAGATGATTGTTCCAAACAGAAAACCTCCCTTCCCTTCCCTTCCCAACCAGAGTTAGCTCCACCTTCAGGGTGGTTCCCACTGCTGGTGGGCCAGACAGAGGGGACATCGGACATTGTTCCTTTTGTCTGCTCTTTTGATGTGACACCAAAACAAGGGCTTGATCTTGTTAAGCCACCTGTTTCTGAGTCTGGCTGCTCAACAGTCATCGTGGGCTGGTTCTCACTGGCCTCTTGGATCATGGCTGGCCTTGGCATTTCAGCTCTGCCTGCTGACTCAGCCTCACCTTCCAGTGCTGATTCAGGTTCTGAGGCCGGGGAGAAGCAGGCCTAGTCCCTACAATGGCTTTAGAA
This sequence comes from Varanus salvator macromaculatus, assembly GCA_023646645.1. Classification (NCBI taxonomy): domain Eukaryota; kingdom Metazoa; phylum Chordata; class Lepidosauria; order Squamata; family Varanidae; genus Varanus; species Varanus salvator. The sequence continues at coordinate 117,683,679 of JAIXND010000654.1, read as the reverse complement.
CGTGATCGTCCCAATTCATGGGGGATACAGCTGCCATTTGCTACTAGTCCTGATGATTATAAGCTATGGCTAGTGCGTCTATGTACACCAGTTGCTGGGGCGCATGGGCAGGAGGGCTATAGCACTCATGCCCTACTTGCGACTTTTCCACGGGCGGCTAGGAAGCCCACGCGAAAAGGATGCTGGACCCCGCTCTGATCTAGCAGGGCTTTTCTTAGGTTTGGAGCCTGGAACTAGCTGGCTTAAGCCCCAGTCCAAGTTAGCCCGTTGCTGCATGTGCCACTTCAGCTCAGTTTTTCCGAGGCTGCCTCGGAAAGCTCTGTTCCCTGGTCACTCTCGCTCCAATGTGCCACAGAGTGGCTTCAACCATTGATGGGCTAGTACGGGGGAAATGGAAGCTTCCAAATGGCTCCCACTTCCTCCCCTGCACATTTGGTACATTCCTTTCTTCTTGTCCAGTGGACTGATGCTTAACCTCCTATTGCAGTCTTATAGCCAGACTGCAGAGGAAGAGCTAGAGCTATTTATTTATTTATTTATTATTAAATTTATATTATTTATTTATTATTAACTGTTTGTTTGTTTGTTATTAAATGTATATTCTGCAAATGTATATTCTGACTCTCTAGGCAGGTTACAGAACAAGGGAATAAAATCAATTATACCAATAAAGAAGAATGAAAGTAATAATTATAATATACATAATGCAGGAATAAACCAACAAATAAACAAAGCACACCAGTATGTATCGTACACAACAACATACGGTTCACAAGAATATACAATGATACCCAACTGAGAGTTAAGGCATTAACGTGGATGTTAAAACAGTATAAGTTAAAATTCTAAAACACCGTAATTCCATTTCAGGGTGTACAAAATAAAATCAGTTATTAAAATGCCTGGAAAATAATGTTGGCTTCTCCTGGTGCTGAAAAGATTGTAATGAAGGCACCAGGTGAACTATGGGAGGCTATTCCACAGGTGGAGCGCAGCCACTGAGTAGCCACTGAGTTGCCCCACTCCTTCTCAGAGGGGCCTCCCCACCAGATTTTAAGGACTGGGTGGGTATATATGGGAGCAGGCGGTCCTTCCGGAATCCTTGTCACAAGCCAGTGAGGGCTTTATATGTTAAAACAAGCACCTTAAACTGGGCCCAGAGCTCAACTGGTAACCAGTGAAGCCGGTATAGCATTGGGATTGTATGCAAGGATGTTACATTGCCATTGTATCCTGCAAGGCAGCTTTCATAGCTTCATTTTATCCTCACAACAACAACCCTGTGAGGTAGGTTGGGCTGAGAGCGAATGACTGGCCCACCGTCTCCCAGGGAGCTTCATGCTTTTGCAAAACAAAAGCCCCAACATGCTTTCGTCAGCGAGAGAAAAATCTGTACGTATCAGAGATGATTGCAATGCATGCAAGCAGCTGGGGAAAGATGCGCCAAAATGCGCATGGGTTGTCATGTACGAGGAAAAAGAGCAACCCTCGTGGTCTGAGACAAATGCGCTTCTTTGATGAGCTTGAGGTTTGGTGGTTCACACTTCCCTGATAGTGCAACGCATTTGGGAAGAACCAGGAGGTGGGTGACTGCCATATTGAAAGGACAACTCTGTCCTGGTTACCTGAAGGAAAACCTCATCCCATATGTCCCTACCTGGACCCTGAGGGTCTTCATCTTCAAGGGTCCAGGGGAAGGGGGGCCGGAGGCTACCAGGAGCACGGCCTTCTCAGTTGTGGCCCCCGGCTCTGGAATGAGCTCCTCAAATAAGTGTGCCTGGTGCCAGGAAAAACCCCCTTTTATTTCCCCTGCATTTCTGGGCGATGGCTTGCCCCACAAATAGGGGTGGGGCAGCCTGCACAGACGCTCTCCCCCCCCCCCCAGTGCAGTGCATTTCTGGCTCCATCTCCATTTCCAGAGGTCTCCCCCACCCCTTCCATGGGGAGTGGTTTGGGGTGGTCCCTGAGCCAGCGGCACGATGGTTGCTGGAGCGAAGGCTCAGACGGAGCTCGTACGGCACAGCAGTAGCCTCCGAACAATTAATACGTTAATAACGAGCAGGGCACAGAAGCCAGATTGTCTACTGTGAGAAATTAGCTTGGCAAAGCTTTCATCGCATTCTTGCTGAAACAGCTCCCTTTAGGAACGCGAGCAAAATGCTTTGCCTTCTCTCTCTGAGCAGTAGTGGCAGAGCTGTGCGTCTCCTTCTCCTCTCGACAGCGGAGTTCATCCGATGCAATAAGCGTGCGTGACACGCACCGCTGGGGGTGCCGAAGTGCGAGGATGCTGCTCTGGCAGAATTGCACGGCAGGGCAACGCTTTCTGTGTAATTCCTTCGAGATTAGGGGCGCTTTGACATTTATATCCGTGTGCGAAAAAACAGCATTTCAAACATTGGAACCGGGGGGCGGGGTCGCTTCTGCCGCTCACTTGAGTGGGCCCTTCCGAGCTTTTGCTCGAGCTCCTGTTATTCCCCGACATGTTGTAATGGCTGTCTGAGCAGACAAACGGCACGGCCCTCGCAAAAGCCTCGGAGGGAATTCCATGCCCAAAACTAAACAAACTGCATTTGGCTTATGGCAGAGCTCCACCGCCATTTTGGACCTCTGGGCACACTGTGGAATTTGGGCCCATTTGGGAAATAGTTCATCAGTACCGCTTTGGTGCCTCCCGCTTGTTGTGTGTGGATCGTAGGCCTCGTCTAATGCAACGAGAGCTTTGGTTTCTCATCTGCTCAACACCACAAGGTCTCCTGAATAAGCAATCGCCTGATTCAACTAATTGCTAGCAATGGGATACGGTTAATGCTCCTTTGAAACAGATGCTTGGGCACTGGCCAGGAGTTGCTTCTTTTGATGTTATTACACAAATAAATTTTAGCCTGCAGCAGTCTTGAATATTCACTGGTGTACAGCCTTTTTTAGATGATTGACCTGCTTCTGGAAATTAACAGATGGACAGGAAAATGGATTTTTAGTGCCCTCTTGAAAGCTGAAAGACCGTTGTTGCAGAATTGGAAAGGTAGACCCTCAGCTCTTATCGGTGCAAAGGACTGAGGTCTTTGGAGGTGTTTGATGCATGAACTGATGGAAAATATACTCCAAGCGGATACTTATTTGGACATTTGGTCCACTTTATTTATACATTCATGTATAGGTCATCTATACATGAATGTATAAATAGTGCGTATAGTCAAGGCTATGGTTTTCCCAGTTGCAATGTATGGCTGTGAAAGCTGGACCATAAGGAAGGCCGAGCGCAAAAGGATTGAGGCCTTTGAGTTGTGGTGCTGGAGGAGACTCCTGCGAGTCCCTTGGACCGCAAGGCGATCAAACCGGTCAGTCCTGGAGGAGATCAACCCTGACTGCTCTTTGGAAGGCCATATCCTAAAGATGAAACTCAAATACTTTGGCCACCTAATGAGAAGGAAGGACTCCCTGGAGAAGAGCCTAATGCTGGGAACAAGAGATGGCAAAAGAAGAAGGGGGCGGCAGAGGATGAGGTGGCTGGATGGAGTCACAGAGGCGGTTGGTGTGAGCTTGAGTGGACTCCAGGGGATGGTGGAGGACAGGAGGGCCTGGAGGAATGTTGTCCATGGGGTCGCGATGGGTCGGACACGACTTTGCGACTAACAACAACATAGGTCATCTATAGCTGCTGAGGCCTTCCTAGGCAGCTTACAGTACATAGAACGTATTAAACAAAATAAAACACATTTAACCCTATTAAAATAAAATGAATAAAACACTCTGAAAACAATATAAAAGGGGCCACAGCATTCAGGCCAAGTGTTAAATAATTTCCTTAAAAGGTCTGTCTTTCCCTGGCACCAAAAGCAAAATAAAGATGGCACCGGGCAAATTTCCTTAGGTCCTGTATGGAAACCCGTGGACAATTGACAGAAAGTTGCATGTTTCATACAAAACATGCTTCTATAGTTAAAAAACAGAAGAAAGTATTAAAATATGGGTGCCTGTCTGCACCATGTCAGGGCCCCTGGCCTTTGGCATGAAATTAGATTTTTGAACTGTTTGCAAACACCTGGTTATGTCAATATTTCTCAAAATGTTTGGTTGCTTATGTGTTTGAAATTTTGTGCAATCCAGATTCCCCGTTCAAACTCCACAAAAGCATCTCTTGTTGCTTTTTTTGTGGGGGGGGGGGTTTGGGAGCACCAAAACGCAGGTGGCTGAGCCCACCTGACCCAAGAAACCTTCCCGCCGGAGGCAAGAACTCTCATCGCAACCTGCCCCTTCCTGACTGCAGCGATCTCACCCAAGCACCTGCGGCAGGTCGGACGGGTCTCGCAGGAAGTGAGCAGGGCTCCCAAGGGACCATCAGGACAGGCATGAGACCCGCAGCTGCAATGAGGGGAAGTGGGGCGCAGACGTGCCGTGAGCCAGTGGAGGGCAGGCGTAAAAAGATGCACGAGGCACTCGATCAGTCGGCCGCCTGAGCGAAGGATTCACTTTACCTAATGAGGGGGCCGGCCCTCGATGGAAGGGGATGCCAGGATGCTCTGTGCCGAGGAGACTGGGAGAGTGGCGGGGTTTTCCCTCCTCCCCAACAGCTTTGGCACTCACTGACGATGCAGGCATAACGGGCGACAATGACCCCCTTAACATTCGCTGCCATGGGATTTGGTAATGGCACCTGCGTTAGGGGCTTTTAAAGGGCATTAGACAAATGGATGGATGATGGATGTCTCGGCGAGCATTAGCCATGATGACTAAATGGAGCCCTTCATGTCCAGCGTAGTGCGGCACGACGGCAAGTTCGCTGAGGCACAAACAGCAGTGGGGAGCTCTCTCGCTTCGTAGGCCCTCCTGGCTGTCGTTGGTCCAAGCAGGAATGTAGGAGAGGCCTGCTAGGATGGACCAGATGTGTAAATTGTAAATTGGATTGTAAATTGACTTCCCCACACATTATCATCATTATTAATCATTATTATTATTACATTACATTTATACCACCCATAGCTGAAGCTCTCTGGATGGTTCACAACATGGTCTGTTCACAACATTGTCTAGCTCAGCCCTTTGGGTTCCGTCCCATTCTGCTCCACTGGAGTCAGTTCAGTTTGTACTGAGTTGAGACAATACGGGGATTCCTCTTCCTGTTCCTCTTGTAAGGCAAAGAACATTCCCCACCGCCATTCCCCATGGAGGAGCTGGCCAGAATGGCAGTGGCCTCTAATTCAGATGTGGGGAATGTGTTGGCCTCCAGCACCTGGGGGCAACAGCCTAACTTAAGGGGACGTGCCAGGTACAATTCAACCAATTGCAAGGCACAAGAGAGGTTCCCACAGGGGTAGCTTCTTTTCCCCAGGGATCGTGTGAACCTGCCCAGTGTCTCTTCTGCCCACCCTCTGAAGCAGCCGCTTCAACGGTCTGCTTAACAGCAGCTCCAGCCTGGTTGGCTTTCTGGGAGCATTAATGTTTGACATGGTGGGCCTTGACTCCGATCTGGCAGGGTTCTTCTCATGTTCTTATTTTGAATAAGGGCTTTTTCTCAGATTAAGAACCATCTGGCCAAGGGTTTGGTTTCTGCCGTTCAGAGTGGTCTGAACATGGGATTAAGAAGCGGGTACAAAAGTATCCCAGTACTGAATGCAGGCGCGACCTTGTTGGCTCCATCCTGCACTAGTATCAACAATGCCCATAAATAGCTTTCCAAGGTTATCTGGATTGCAAGACGATCTCTACTGTTTTTTGCAGCTAACAACAGCTCTGTCCTCTCTTTCCTGCAATGTGGCGCTTGTTGCGAGGATGACAATGTGGTGCTTGTTCCGTTGTTCGCTCTCCTGTTTATCACTGCTCTTCTTCTTCTTTTATGGCTAGAAAGAAATTCATTTCATACAGTTTATAATTCTCATGGGAGGAATTACAAAGGTTGATTGAATTTCCTCCCCCCACCTACCCCCAGCGAACTGGGAAAGATATTGTTAAAAGCTGGTAGAGATATAGATTTTACAGGGTAATTGAACAGAACTGTGATTACAAGTATTGAACATCTATTTATTGCCTTTTCCACACTGAGCTGCTACCGGTATGGCCTTTGTTTTCTAATTTGTAACCTGCCACTTCCTGAAAACTCTTGAAAGCATCAAGCCAACGCATATTGTATTTTGCCTCTGTAGGTGAAAAAGCTGAGCATTGTTGAACAGATGTGGCAGCATGGAATGTTCATGAACATTCCAGTTGTTCAGTGAACAAAGCCATGAAAATGGCCTCATTCCAGCTGGAGTAAGGGAAGGGTACGTATATTGTCAGCTTGCTGAAAGTAAAATGTCATGCTGGCCTTGGGGGCAGAAATACAATTGTGGGGCAAGTTTGGGGAGAGAGGTCTGAGGAAGTCAGGAAGCCAGGATTTCTGCCTCGACTAGGATTTCTGGAGAGTGTTTAGCCCTTACTGCTGTGCCACCACAAAGAACTCTTGATTTTTCGCTATATGAGGCAACGGTTGCCATCCATTCCACGTAGGGCTGAAGGTGTCTCATGAGAATGCAGATTCGTTTCGTCCTCTGACCAGAGTCCTTGCGATGTGGGAAAAAAACCCTTCCGGACTCTGCCTGCCCATTATAATGACAGGCTTTGCCAGTGTGAAGAGATCCAGAATGAGTGTGCAGCAGGCCTTCCGAGCCAGCTCAAGGCCACAGAGTTCCAAGGACGCGCTCCAACATAGTCCTTGCAAGGCCCCCAGCTGTGGGCAGCCTCCCACCCCTCACCCAACTCCCACTTTCACTTTCATTCCCACTTCTGTCGAGTGGCCAAGGCTCCCAGGAAGGAGCTGTGGAAGACGCCACTCTCATGACTGCTGGCTGTCCAAGTGGCCCAGCGTTTCTCCAAGATGGTGCCAGCTCAGCCGTGGGGGAAACAGCAGTGGGGTGCTAAGTCGGGCCCCCAGGGTGGAGGCTCCCCACCCCATCCCTGGTGTATAGGGGTCTGGCATAAAGTTGTGGTTTAACACCTACTTCCTCCATTCCACTTAATGGGGCTTACTTCTGATTAAACATATACAAGTTTGCACTATTATGAAATGCAGCCGGGGTCAATCATATCTTGCTAATCCCACGTGGCCCCTTCTGGGTCATATGTTTTCAGGGAATCAGGACCCCCTTCTGCTGTCTTCTTGGATGTCCCATGACCTCATGAGGATCATCCTCCCAGTGGGACCACCGGCAACTGGCTTCCCCTGCCCCATGCCTTCTCCAGCTGTGGAGAAGATACAGGGCAGGCCAAGCCAAAATCCCTTTGCTATCTGTGACCCATAATTGGAGGTACTAAGAGGAATTCTCTCTCTAGCTGCTCACTAGGGGATGGAGTCCTGTAATGGTTGGGGGCTGGCGAGCTCAGTGGGCCCCCATCCATGGAGGGAGCTCAAGCTTCTGCTGGCCGGATGGACAACTTCCGGTTAGAAACATAGAAACAGAGTGAGTCAGAAGGGGCCTCCTGTGCCATCTAGTCTGACCTCCGGCACCAGCCGGCTCCGCTCATGACATGCCCACCATGTGCATGTCCAGCCTGTCCTTGAACACCCTCACCGATGGGGCCTCAACGACCTCCCGTGGAAGCCCATTCCACGCCCTCGGGGTCCTGACTGTCAGGAAGTGCTTCCTGGCATCCAAATTGAACCTTGGCTCCCTGAGCTTTGCTCCATTGGAGCGCGTCCTGCCTTCCTCTGCAGGGGAGAACAGGCCTCTCCCCATCTCCATGTGACACCCCCTCACATACCTGTATGTTGCCAACATATCCCCTCGGAGTCTCCTCTTCTCCAAGCTGAAGAGACCCAGTTCCCTCAGTCTTGCCTCATACGGCATCCCCTGCAAACCAGCCACCATCCTTGTGGCCCTACGCTGCACTGACTCCAACCTGGCTATATCCTTTCTGTAATGAGGGGCCCAAAACTGAACACAATACTCCAGTTGCGGGCGCACCAGAGTCGTGTAGAGTGGTAGTAATACCTCTCTTGATCTAGAAGCCACACTTCTGGCTATGCAGCCAAGGGTGGCATTCGCCCTCTTGACCACCGCATCACACGGCTGACTCATGTTCAGCCTGCGGTCAACCAGCACCCCGAGGTCCCTCTCACAAGTGCTGCTCTCCAGCCACTTGTCACCTAACCTGTACTTATGACAGCTATTCTTATGCCCCAAGTGCAAGACCTTGCACTTATCCACATTGAACGCCATCCTGTTGTCTCCTGCCCACTTCCATAGTCTGTCCAGATCCTTTTGGATCTGTTGTATCTGCTCCTCAGTTGTGGCCACTGCTCCAGTTTTAGTGTCGTCTGCGAATTTGATCAGCAGACTGTTCACCCCTTTAGAACAGTTGGATTAGTTGGATTGGATTAGACCCCTGGACTGGAAGCTTCCCTTTTCCTGTTCTAAAGTATGGGGACCTGCTCCTGCCCTACTTTTAAAAAAATGCTATATTGATAGTGTTCCAACCTCCGTTAAAGACACTGGCTGGGTTCAGACAAACTGTTGCTGTTGAAACATGGGTTAATGTGCTGTCTGAACCCAGCTGTGCTAACAAACCACAGCTTGTTCCTCACAAACAGCCATGAAGAGAATTTGTGGTTTGTGGCTGGTTTGCAAACTGTGGGTTGTTCTCTCTGGCTTGTTTGCTGGGTTCAGACATTAGGATAACTCATGTTTTGAGAAGGAAAGGCGTTCAACCCATATTGGCTTATTGTGTTGTCTGAATTCAGTTGACAGCAAATTTTCGGTGAAGCTAGAATTTTGCCCATGGGCAGGGAGTGTATTTGTGTTGTTATTTGCTCCGAAGGTGGAGCACAATACAGCACAAAATGGTTCAATGTATTATTCATGTTCATTTAAAATGTATGAATCCAATTTGCAGCCACAATGGGGCATATACCAAGCAACCTGTGGTACAATGAAAGTTAAATCAAAATGCCCAAGTTAAGACGCCCCCGACAAATATAGATGCAGAATGATACGAAAGGTGTCCCACCATTAATAATTGGCGTGAGTAAAATCTGCGTTCTCATTTGAGGCATTGTTTCCACTGTATTTCGTTAGCATTTCCCTCTCTCACTACCTTTGTCTCAATTTTGTTTTGCTCCTTTCCCAAAATTATCCTTGATAATACAGTGACTGCGGAAATTAGTTCAAAGCAAAACGAATAAAACTGCTATGGAAAACATCACAAAAGTTGAGACGTTGAAAAGGGAGTTGTTTTTCTTGTCACCGATATTGCTCATTTTCAGAAATGAGCTCATTTTCATTTTCAGGCAAAGACCTTTTTATTTAAGAAATATTTTAATTGCTAGTTATTGATTTTATATTGTTGTTATATTTATATATTTCTATTTTTATATTAGACTCTGAGATGGGTGAGTTTTTAAAGTGTATTGGTTTTTAACTGTATTTTTATATTTCTGTTAGCCGCCCTGAGGCTTGTTTGCAAGGGGGCGGCATACAAATATGTTAAATAAATAAATAAATAAATAAATAAGTTTGGCGCTAATTCATAGGAAAGGGTTAGAAGAAAACCTTTTGTGAACCTCAGTTTGATTGCAGTGGCCTTAGAACAGAGAAACTGAGCAAGTCAGAAGGGGCCTCCCGGGCCATCTAGTCTGACCCCCGGCTCCAGCCGACTCCGCTCACGACATGCCCGCCATGTGCACGTCCAGCCTGTCCTTGAACACCCGCACTGGTGGGGCCTCAACCTCCTCCCGAGGAAGCCCATTCCACACCCAAGCCTTGCTCACATGTAATGGCAACATAGGGCTGAATAAACCACAAACAACACATTGCTAAGCATCACCGCTAGCGGAGGACAAGTTCACCCTCCGGTCCTCACCCAGCCCATTTGCTGGAGCGTGTTGTGCACTATTCACTGAAAATAAACGGATTCCCTGCATCTTTCCACCTCCCACATGGATGCCATTAATTTCCCATCTGCCCCCCTCAAAGTCACCCCTTGCTGGAGTGGACAAGACTCGTTGCCTCTTCCTCTCTCCACTCACTCAACGTATTGAAGCTCAGTGAAGTGGATAACCCTGGATAAGGCAGGGCACAGAGCCTGTGGATCTGGCAGGGCACAGAGCCTTGGTATCCAGTCATTCCTGTACAGAGGCTGGGGTGGGAACCATACCGCTGGGCAGTTCTCTCCATTCTCCATGGCAACATTGGCCTCCGCAGAGGTCCGTTCTTCTTTGCTTGCTAGCAGCTCTGCTAGCCGAGTCTTCAGTCCTCCGCTGCATCGATTGTCAAGAAGAGGAGGGCTTGGTTTGTTAAAGGCTTAATTGTCTAGGGTGTCCAAAGTATGCCGGACAATTGCACGAGTCCAGGAAAGAGGGATGGCCGCAAACGGCTGCTCTGGGTCATTTTCCCTAAGTGAGACTCCATTTAGAGCCATACTTTTTGCAAAAATAGCCATCTCTTGACCTGAAAATGTTCACCCACAGTGTCATCTCTTCTTAAATATTGCTCACTGCTAATTTGGCTGCCATCTTACTAGAATTTGATGTTTTCTGTATCTCAAACGAGCTCTCCAGATGCATCTGAGGCATCTAAAGATATCTCCACCCTGGTTCATTTTTGTGTGCTGAGGTCTAGCAGGCTGGTGTGAGCTCAAGAGAGAATGAAGAGCATTCTTCCACGTCCAGGGTCGCCACTGGTGGCAGTCCAGGGTGCAGAAGAGGGGTGAGGCTAATGATCACGCGGGACCATTAGCCTCAAAGATTGGAATCAGGCTAGATGGCCCAGGGGTCAGACTAGATGACCTAGGAGGCCCCTTTCGTCTCACTGTATTTCTGTGTTTCCATATAATGCCCTGCACGACTTGGGATTTCTGAGAGAAGACCTTGTCCCTCACCAACCTGCCCAGTCACTGCCCAGACATGGACCTATGGCCCGATTGTGTGGACTCCAAAGAAGAGCCTTCAATTAATTTCTCCAATTAACATGGACGCAGTCACTCCAGAATTAGTCGCGCCATGTATTGGCTCGAGTTTTTAAATACAAATTCACCATGCATGATCTGCCTCTCAATTGCCTACTGAGAAAATAATTGCAAGGTTACGGATTCTTTTTCTCTGTTTTGCCATCCCCGTCCCGTCCTTCTGAGTTCTGCACAAAGGGAAACTATCTTCTAGGACCTGTATACATCCCGAAAGTCAGGGCTATTTGCATATATTGTATAATCAGGCTGCACTGTGAGTCATGGGGAGGAGTAAAGAATTTTGCAGGCCACCGCAGCCCCAAAGCCAGTAGAAATCTTCGTCCCAAGCCCATCGCCTTCAGAAGCAAGTCACAGAAACAGGGTTAATTGCATAACACTGAAGACTCAGGCTTGATTGATAGACAGCTCAGGTTGTTAAAGAGGCATTAAGTCCAAGAAATTCCTGTTGAATAAAAGGAATTTGCACACCTTCAAAAAGGGCTCACAAAGGGGGATCCTTGAATTCATTTCTCTTCCCTTTTCTTCTGCTGTCAGTACATGGGCTGACAGCACATTCTTTAGTGGAGCATGGAATACCTAGCAGAGCGGTTATTTGAAGAAGATGTCGATGTCTTCTTCTGTCCCACAATGCCTTTCGGTTCAGAGAGCGAGAGAGAGAGAGCGCACGCATTCACGATTGGCAGGGCTGCTAACATCCGTTATGCTCTTTGCCCTCCTCCTTTGCATACAGAGTCCTTATCATTTTCTTTTGCATCCACCCCATGGGACTGTAAGGCAAGTGTTGGGTTAGATGGGACAGGATGGGGAAAACGCATCACTTGATCACGGGAGCCAAACCGGAACCTACGCTTGCAAGATGCGGGGTGGTGGAAGTGTTTTCTGATTCCCCACACAGCCCTGGTTCAATGCCCACAGCAGTACGAACAGGGCTGCTGCTCCTCGGCAAGGGACAGGCGGAGCTCAGGTCCAACCTGCCCCTTCCGTCTCCTCTCCACCTGTAGGGACTTGGGGATCTCCCCCACTTTGGAAGCAGCTTGATGAAGGCAGACTTGGAGCACATCCACTGCACATAAACTTGCTTTGCTGCCCTCATATCACATCAAAACACTCACCCAGCTTCGCCCAGGGGCTCCCAGCCTCCCAGGGCCGTTCTCCATCTCCTGAGATCCTAAGCAGAAGTTTCAGGAAATGAATATGAGACCTCCGACATGCAAAGCAGGTTGGGCTGGTGGCCGTCTGGCCCCTTCCAACTTTACTATTCCATGAAAACATGTTCCTGTGCAGCCCCCAGTAGGCTCCATCCCATAAGTTCCCTTCCTGCAATGCAGAAGAAGGGGTCCTTCTCCAGAGGAAGGGAACCCAGAGCAGGTGGTGTCGTTCCACACACTCAGAACCCCCTCCAAACCTTTCTATTTTGCAAGAAGTTGTGCATCCCATTATCCAGTAGGCTCCCCAAACACAAAGAAATACATGCTTTGCCCTTGGACCTCAGTTATGTTTCCAGTCCTTTCAGATGCACAGTTTTGCTGTCTTTTATTCTAGTGGTGTGATCTTTTTCAGAACCGCAGCCTTTGCTTTTTTTTTTCCTGACAGCATTCCCGGGAATTCTTTGTTGTGATTGTAATCCTTCAATCACAGACTGTGTTATAAGGTAGCTTGTGTTGGGAGCATTGGCTGGTCTTTCAAAACAACAACACGCATTCCAGCAGCTGTGTTGAATCTCTTCACAACAGGGGTGTGCAGTTAATGCCTTATGTTTTATTTTCATGTGTCCAGCTAGCAGTATACTTCCCTTTTTGACTGAGTAGAGAAAATGTGACCATTGCACCTTTCCTCTCCTTTCTCTTCCCCCTTCCTTTCTTTCCCCTTCCTTTCCATAATATGGGCCAAGTTTCTCTTTCATGTCCTTGTGTCTTATGAATGAAAGAGCCATTTATTTCTCTGCGCTTTCTTGATTTTAATGTTGGGCAATTTCCTGTCTGTATTCAGTGAGCAGAATGCATCTTGGTCTTCCATTGAGAAGATAAAATGGAGAAGTCATGTTTGTGGGTACATTCAGATCAATCCATCAGCCCAATTCAACTTTTAAATAAATTAACAATAGGCCCAGTGATATGGCTATCAAGGTTTTGGGGGCAGTCAACCTTTCCAGAGAAATATTCTTGGTCTGTCATCCTCCGTCCAGAGATTCACTTTCGCAGCTGGGACAATGGACAACAAAATCTGTTTATCCTGTTGTTGTTGTTAGTCGCGAAGTCATGCCCAACCCATCGCGACCCTATGGACAACATTCCTCCAGGCCTGCCTGTCCTCCACCATCCCCCGGAGTCCACTCAAGCTCACACCAACCTGTTTATCCTACACCCTCCAATATTTCACAAATACAGATTTCAACCTTCTCATTTGTACAGAAATGGGAATGGAGAAGGAAGTTGAGCAAACACACCTGGCCCATGATGCAGGGATGCTCACTACCTTGACTGATTCTGCAACGGCTCCCGTCGCACTGCATTCGAAGCGCTGCCTGTTAGGGAACCGACCATAGCAGATTACTCTGAACAAAATAGCCAGAACCGTGTTTAATAGAATTTGGTTGGCTTGTATGTACAATAAAATAACAGCACTTCCAATACATGAAGAAATATTTGCCATTTGGATAGTCGGGTATAGACTATCCAACATTGTTGTAATGTTGGTAATTCCATTGCATATATCACCCACTCCAGGTATCCACTCTTTTGATCTCCTTCAAAGCAGGGTCCCGAAGAAGGACCGACCCAGATCTTAATGGGCAGGCAGGTATATATGGAAGGAGGCGCTCCTTCAGATATCCAGGTCCTAGGCCATTTAGGGCTTTGTAAGTCATCACCAGCACCTTAAATTGGGCCTGGACTTCAATTGGTAGACACTGTAGATGGTAGAGGACCAGCGTTATATGTGAATACCTTCCGGTCCCCGTTAACATCCTGGCAGCTCTATTCTGAACCAGTTGAAGCATCTGGACTGTCTCTAAAGGCAGCCCCACATCGAGCGCATTAAATTGTCCAATGGGAAGGTTACCAAGGTATGGGTCACCATCTCTAGGCTCTGCTCATCCAGGTAAGGGCGTAGTTGATGGATCAGCCGGAGGTAAAAGAAAGTGCTCCTTGCCACAGAAGTCACCTGGGATTCGAAGGATAATTCTGGCTGGAGGAGCACTCCCAAATTACACACACTGATCCTTAGGGGAAGTGAAACTCTGTCCCGAACGGGGCAAAGATCACTTACCTGGAGAGTTGAACCACCTACTAACAGGACCTACCATTGCATTTCCAAGGTGCCACAACTAAAGAGGCCGTATTCTTGAAAGCATGTCTGGAGCTGATCTTAGTCTCCAAGGAGGTAACATGAGAAGACACGGGCCCTTTGAAACCTTTTCTTTCTATTGGTTCGTCAACTCAACATTGTCCCCTCTCCATGCATGCACACTCTCTCTCACACACACACCAGAGTTGTTGCTTTTCTCTTCAAGGGAAAAAAATATTGAGGGCTTTAACTGACGGAAAACAAGTAAGCAAAACAACTTGAGGGATTCCATGGGACCCAAGCTTCCTTGTTCTGCTGAATTCTCTTGGGGCCCATTGAAATTTGGAATTTTTTTAAAATTTTTATTGTCTTAACATATACAAGTACATAGAGAAATTTGGATGTTTATTGCAGAAGTAAACTGTATATATTGTGGAGTTTAATAACCCCTGTGAAAACCGGGCCATGTACTGGCCTCCTGCCTTCCTCCTCCTAGTTTGCATGCAATTGTATTTCCTTCCAGCCTTCTGCCAACTTGCCATGAAAACAGGAGAATGCCACTTGGTCCCGCAACTTGTAAAGCCATCTGCATTAGTAACTATCATATTGTGTGATGGTAAAATCCATATGTCAAATTTATGTCTCATAAGACACCAGTGCGAGAACGAGCCATGTGTGAGCTGGCTGGGTTTCTTCCATTCTCCAGCACAAAGCTCATCAGCCTTGGTTCTCATTCACAAATATGCATGTCTTTTTTCCCAAACAGGAAAGGTGTGGATATTCCAAGACTAAGCGTCCATGCTCTTTCAAACAGGTGGCCCAAATATGTTATTTTCCCCAGAGGCTAAAAGTCTTAAAATGTACTTGGGAATGGGGTGTATTTCAGGAGTGCGCTTCAGGGGCAAACACACGCTTGGGAAATTGCAAACATTTCCTTAGGGTTGTAAATGGGACGTGTCTGCATGATTTGCAAAATGCAGCTTGTTCTCTGTGCATTACCAAGGAGGTCTGTGGACTCTCTCATGTTGGAGGCCTTGGAGAGGGAGCTGGATACCCATCTGTTGGGGGCACTTGAACTTGGAGTCCTGCACTGAGTGTGGAGCTGGACACAATGACCTTATGGGCCCTTCCAACTCTATTCTTCCATGAGTCAATGTTTTTCAGTTCAAGCACTCTCCCCACCCCCACTTAGAAGTTAGGAAGCAAAACTGGATTAGATCCAGAAAGTTTTGCAACCCGACCCTTCCATTTTCCTACAAGTATCTCCCTGGAGGTCAACCAGCCTTTTGCCCTTAACTTGGAGATAAGCACTTTTAACGAACTACATTTTTCACTGCTGTATTTACAAGCGCGGGAAGCCGTTGTGCTCAGCTGAGGCAGATAGCACTGTTCATCTTAATTATGGTGACTAGATACGGAACAACCTGGAATTTCCAACAACTGAGCGGGGCTGTCATAAATAGGCCATTTTGAATGGCTTTCATTCGGAGGGTCGCCGTAAAGTCGGAGACGGTTTGGTGGCGCATAAGAACAACCGATGTGTGACGCTTGTCAGAAAATAATTGACAAGAGTCACCGCCCCAAGTTTCTTCCGATGGATATGAGATAAGTCCCAACATGCAAGATGTCTTGCCATAATTTAAAAGTACGCGGTTTGAACAAGCCTCACTCACAAGACGGATTGGATGAACATCAACCGTTCATGCGCCATCCCCGATGCTCTTCGTGTTTCTTTCTCGTGTTTTCATTCGAGTTCTGATGAGATTTTGCTTGATTAATGAAAGATGGCCAGCCGGGTGAGCAGCAAGGTTTCATTTCTAGCAGTCTTGTTCATATTAATACCTCATCTCGGAGAACATGGTAGGCAGACAGTAAGCACACCGCTGGGTAGAAATTACGGTGCTTCATTAGGAGGCTACACAAAAGAGATGATAAAGGACAGGTAATACTTACATCTCTTCTGTTATTGGGAATGTCTCAAAAAAAGAATCGCAGACAGATCATCGGCCATCAAAGTGCATGTTCTGGAACTAGGTCTCTGTTCAGATGCTGCCCCATGAAGATTCCCTAACCTTAATTAGGTTTCTGGAGGGATCCCATAACCACATCTGCTCTCATTAAGCGAGGCAAAATTGATATGTTTTGAACATCACTAATTGGGGAATATCTTAAAAGGGAATGGACCTTTCCATCCTTGGCACTTGGCCTTGGCCAGGCCTATCAAGTGCCAATTAGGAGATGTGAGGCATGCAGGCCGGGGGTGGGATTCGGTCTGAGTCCCCCAACGCGGCTCCCGGACTCCAGCCCACTCTCTCTCTTCCCTGAGCTCACCTCATGCCAAGTGTTTGCGTGGGGACCCAGCAGGACTCGCGTTCAGCAGAATTTGGCTTCCACACGCAATTTGTGGGCTTCGCAAAAAGAATTGCGCAATAGGCCTGTTGTGTGCGCAGAATCGCATGGCTGGCATATCTTGTGCGCAGAATTCCAGACTTTGCGAACTCTGCACAAAGAACTCACTGGCATTCCCAAGCGGTCCTGGACCGGGCCTCAGCTCGGCTCGCTTCCAGGCCCAGGCCGAGCATGGGAAAGACGCCTGGCAAGCACAGGAGAGCAGGGTCCTGACCCAGCCGGCCCATCCCCGGGTGGCAATCAGCACTTCGGATTGGCCACGGCCCTCCCTAGGGCCACTGGCTTCCCAGGCCTCTGGCTCCAGCAGCCGCGACCCGAGGACAAAAAGGTCCACGCCACTGTCTCCTCGTGATCGTCCGGACTTTTCCTCTGCACCGGCAACTGCACCACGGAGCTGATCCAGCGTCTTTTCCGCAGGGGCATTTGCTGAAGCCGGAGATGACTCCCCCCAGCTGCTGTCTGCACCTCTCCAGAGGGTTTGGGCACCTCAAAAGGAGGGTTCCTGGAGGTAGTTTCTAGTGTGGGGTCAGCCAATAACTCTGTGCATGCTCAGAGACTCTTTCTTTGCTGGTTATGCTTTGCTGGGCACACACTGGGGGAAGAAGGGGCTTGTGCAAAGCGTAGTCTGTTGTTTTGAAAGGGCGAAGGGGTAACCCTTGCCCCGTACAGCCAGAAACAGTGGGTGAGTCTCAATCAGCACTAATGTTGTTCAATCCAGAGAGTCAAACTTAGACGGTGAAGAGCACACAGGGATAAAACTGTGTGGTTTAGTGTCTTGGGGAGGGGAAATAAAATCTCAAGTCCCCTTTGCCCAGAACATGGAGAACTTCGCAACTTTTGCTAAATTCTTCTGAGGATTAAACTGAGGCAAATGCAAAGCTCAAAAGCAGCAACCTATTCAAAGTCCCTTTTTCCTCCTGGGCAAAGTTCACCACATCCTATTAACTCTCTCCAAAGACGAAAGCATCAGCTCGTTGGAATGTTAGCTAATCACCATAAAAATGAAATTGTAGATACTTTGCTTTCGGGATGAATATATTCAGTTGCTAGAAAAGGATTTGTGGCATTTCTTACTCTACACAAAATAATCCGAGAGAGTTGGATCGTGTGTTTCTAAAACTTAATTTCCTGAACTAAACAAAATAAAATCTGTCACTTGGGGCTGTTTAAAATAATTGCTGCAATCGACTTGATTCCGTTTTTAAAGCTTGCCAGTGTAATAAATCCACGATTGCGAGTGTGTGCGCGCACATGCACACGTATGTGGGTAGATGTAGGCCTTGATTCCCGTGAGTTTTATGATGAGAGTTTCCGTATCTATTCCTAATGCTGAAAAATGATGAATTATGAACCTCTGTCAAAACTATCTTTTACAACTGTCGGCAAACAAATCTAATATTCAAGAAAGCAATTTTAACTCAGCGCCTTCTGACTGCATTGGGCTGAAGAAAATGAAATTCCAGCAGCCCTCTCTCAAGAAATACTCCTTTTAATCGCTTGGGGAGCAGAACTGGCAATTTGAAAAGAGCTGCTGTCTTTCGAATGACACATATGGAGAAGGGGTATAAAGCTAAGATGGAGAAACAGGCCCAGAATCACAAATACCCTGAAATCTCATTAAACCCCAAACTCCTGAAAGTAGGTGCATTGACCCACCTCTGCAGAATTGAAAAGTAATTCGCGGTATATGGGAGAAAATAAATCCATCAGGCAACTATTCTATATGTGCTTATCTGTGAATAAGTCCCCTCGATTCAGTAAGGCTGACTTGTAAATAATTGTACTGGGCAGGGCAGGCCTAACAACAGATGGAGGCCAGGGAATTGACAATTAATTCAGCCAAGAGAGTCGGAATGTTCTTGATACCATTATTCTGCTTTCGGAGAACTCAACCACCAGGGAAAATTCAGTGGATCTGCAAAAAAAAAGAAAATAATGGCTTGTGTCTTTGTGTGTTTTCCCCATTCCCCCTGAACTTTCATTAAGCAAGGTGACAAAATGGCTCAGTTCAGCTAAGTGGAAAAGACAAGAAGATGTTTGGAAGCAAAATCCTCAAAAGCCCGCATCTTCTAATGTAATAAACAAAATGGGGATCCTTTGAAACCTTGTAAAAAGACCCTTCACCCAAGGGAGAATTGGCCAAACCAAACAGTCCCTCCAGGAAGAGCGTGAATCGTAGAAACATAGAAACAGAGCGAGTCAGAAGGGACCTCCTGGGCCATCTAGTCTGACCTCCGGCATCAGCCGGCTCCACTCACGACATGCCCACCATGTGCATGTCCAGCCTGTCTTTGAACACCCTCACCGATGGGGCCTCAACAACCTCTCGTGGAAGCCCATTCCACACCCTCGGGGTCCTGACTGTCAGGAAGTGCTTCCTGGCATCCAAATTGAACCTTGGCTCCCTGAGCTTAGCTCCGTTGGAGCGCATCCTGCCTTCCTCTGCAGGGGAGAGCAGGTCTCTACCCATCTGCATGTGACACCCCCTCACATACCTGTATGTCGCCAACAGATCCCCTCTGAGTCTCCTCCAAGCTGAAGAGACCCAGTTCCCTCAGTCTTGCCTCATATGGCATCCCCTGCAAACCAGCCACCATCCTTGTGGCCCTACGCTGCACTGACTCCAACCTGGCTATATCCTTTCTGTAATGAGGGGCCCGAAACTGAACACAATACTCCAGTTGCGGGCGCACCAGAGTCATGTAGAGTGGAAGTAATACCTCTCTTGATCTAGAAGCCACACTTCTGGCTATGCAGCCAAGGGTGGCATTCGCCCTCTTGACCACCACATCACACGGCTGACTCATGTTTAGCCTGCGGTCAACCAGCATCCTGAGGTCCCTTTCACAAGTGTTGCTCTCCAGCCACTTGTCACCTAACCTGTACTTATGACAGCTATTCCTATGCCCCAAGTGCAAGACCTTGCACTTATCCACACTGAACGCCATCCTGTTGTCTCCTGCCCACTTCCATAGTCTGTCCAGATCCTTTTGGATCTGGTGTATTTGCTCCTCAGTTGTGGCCACTGCTCCAGTTTTAGTGTCGTCTGTGAATTTGATCAGCAGACTGGTCACCCCTTCTTCCATGTCGTTAATAAAAAGATTAAACAGGATCGGCCCCAGGACAGAGCCCTGGGGGACCCTGCTTGTCACTGGCTGCTATCCCGACGATTCCCCGCTAATGGTTACCTTCTGCTTTCAGTCAGTCAACCATGCCCTAATCCACCGGACTGTGCTTTGGTCTATCCCAAAACTCCTCAGTTTCTCCACCAGGATATCATGGGGCACTTTGTCAAGGGCCTTGCTGAAATCCAGGTATACCACATCCACTGCATCCCCTCCATCTAGCCATCTTGAAACCTTGTCATAGAATTCCACAAGGTTTGTCTGGCAGGACCTGTTTTTGCGGAAGCCGTGTTGTGTGGCTGTCAGCCTCCCTTCCCTATCTAGCATCACTAGATCTCTCTCTATTATGAACCTTTCCATTGTTTTACTACAATGGACGTGAGGCTAACCGGTCTATAATTCCCCATGTCCTTCCTACTACCCTTTTTGAAAATTGGGACCACTGATGCCACCCTCCAGTCCTCTGGAACTTCACCCATTCTCCACAAGGTCTCAAAAATGGAGGCCAGCAGGCATGAGAGAACCTCTGCCAACTCTCTTAGTACTCTTGGGTGTAACCCGTCAGGGCCTGGCGCCTTTGTAATGTCCAATGCCCTGAGGAGCCCCTCGACTTCAAGGGGGGTGACTCTAATCTCTGCCCCTAAATCCCCAGCCTCATCTAATCTCCTATACGGATCTCCCCCGTCCTGCTTTGGGGAGAACACAGAGGCAAAATAGTCATTTAGAATCTGTGCCTGTTCCCTCATATCAGTCACTGGCTCTCCTTCCTCCTTATTTAGTGGTCCCACCACTTGTCTCCCTTCCTTTGCCTATTTACATGCTGAAAGAAGCCCTTTTTGTTGCTCTTGATATTCTTGGCAAGTCTCAGTTCATAATCAGCCTTAGCCTTGCGAAGAATCCTTCTGCAACGGGCCTCCTCCTCCCGGTATACCCTTTTGTCTATTTCCCCCAGTACCCATTTCCTATGGAGGCTCCTCTTTCGTCTAATCCCCCTAATCACCTCCTTTCGCATCCATGGCGGCACTCTCCTCCGCCTCCCCACCTTACTGACTAGAGGTATCGTCAGGGCTTGCGCCTCCAAAACCTCCCTTTTGAGTGCCATCCACCCCTCCTCAACTCGCTTACCTTCCAGTAACCTATCCCAGGAGACTTTCCCCAGCCTGGCCTTCAGTTGGCCAAAGTTGGCCCTCTTGAAGTCCCAGCTTCTAGTGCTCGCCCTGCTGCACGGCCCGAGTCCCCTGATCTCAAAGCAAAGGATGGAGTGATCACTCGCATCCAGAGCTCCCCTAATCTGTACTTCATCTATCAGCTCCTCCCTATTGGTCAAGACCAAGTCCAGGATGTTTCCCCCCCTCGCCGCCTCTCGGACCCTCTGTGTGAAAAACCCACCCTCTAGAGCTTCTAGGAAGTGACGTGACCTGGCTGTCACCGCCGAGTGAGTCTCCCAAGTAATATCCGGGAGATTGAAATCCCCCATAATTACTGTGTCTCTCCCCCGAGATATCCTTAGAATCTGGCCTGTCAGGACATCATCCAGGGTCTCAAGTTGACCTGGAGGGCGATAACATACCCCCACTGTCAGGTCTCTTTCTCTGTCAAAACCCCTAAGTTTCACCCAGACTGCCTCTACCGAATCCCCATCTGTGCTGCACTCTCTCTCACTGCATCCTATCCCTTCCCTGACATATAAAGCCACGTCCCCACCTCTCTTTCCCTTCCTGTCCTTTCTAAAAAGGTGATACCCTTCTATGTTCACATTCCAGACTTGCCTTTCATCCCACCAAGTTTCTGTGATTCCCACCAGATCGTATCCTCCTATTCCCAGGAGAGCTTCAAGCTCTTCCTGCTTATTACCCATGCTCCTAGCATTGGTGTACATGCACCTCAACTCCTTCCCACTGCTTCCTTTCCTTGGAGTGCCCAGCATCCTCCTTCCTCCCATCCTCCCTGGTACCTGACCCCTCTCTGTAGAAGTCCTGTCAGTCCCTGCAGTATCTCTAAAGCCCGGCTCCCAGAGCCCCGATCCTCCCCACACACTTGTCCAGTGCAGACACGTTACTGGGGGGCCTGAACCCACCCCCCACTGGCTCAGTTTAAAGTCTTCCGGATGAAGCTCGCT
Organism: Varanus salvator macromaculatus; assembly: GCA_023646645.1. NCBI lineage: Eukaryota > Metazoa > Chordata > Lepidosauria > Squamata > Varanidae > Varanus > Varanus salvator. The sequence continues at coordinate 117,661,806 of JAIXND010000654.1, read as the reverse complement.
AGAGCATCTCCAAAGGACCTTTTCCCCATCCTCGTGAGGTGCAACCCGTCCCTTGCCAGAAGTCCATTGGCAAGAAAACGAGTGCCGTGGTCGAGGAACCCGAAGCGTTCCTTCTGGCACCACACCCTAAGCCAGTCGTTCACCTCGGAGGCCCTCCTGTCCCTTCCTGGCCCAAATCCCCGGACGGGTAAGATTGACGAGAAGGCCACTTGGGCCTTCAGCTCCCTGAGTTTCTTCCCATCTTAGGGGGAGCCACTGTGCTTCCTTCTAGTTTGGGGGTACCCTCATTCTGAAGGGCATTCTGGGAAAAAGAGCTGACAACGTTCAGCCAATCACAGTTAGTGCACTGCAGTAAATCCCCCCCCTTCACCCCCAGATTTGAACTGGCTGAAGTCCACTGTGGTGTGGACGTGTTTATGTTGATGAACTCCAATTCCTATCTTGGCTGAATATTGTCCTCGCAGGTTGGAGCAGATGGGAGTTGGTGTCCGAATCCGCCTTCTCTCTAAGAGGAGGCCTTTCTGATCATCTGGGAGCCAGCACACGCTCAAAAGCAGGCCTTCCGAGTAGCGACAGTGTGTTCCAGAAAAAGATTATTTGTCTTGCGTGTCTCGTGAAAATGTTTATGCGGACTTTTTCTGCCTTGTGATCAATCTTCATTATGTCGCGCCAATTTATTTGGGGGAGGGGTCCTTTGTTTACTCTTGTTTTTGCAGCTATAACGGCTTGCTAATAGTGTATTGAAAACAGTTGCTTTAAATACTGTAATATCTAGATAACTCAGAAAATGTATTGTACTTACTGGCATGTAAGTCTCTTCCGCTGCCTCCTTGCCACCAGGACTGAAAGAGCCCCTGGTGCTGCTCTCCAAGACCCGGAAAGCATCTTCAGAGCATCTGAGGAGGAAAGGACAGCAGAAATTCTGCAAACGTCTCAAGAATTAAGAGAGAATTGTTCTTAATTTTGCACAACAATTTATTTATTTATTTATTTTACAAATTTACCGTATTTTTCGCTCTATAAGACGCGCCTGACTGTAAGCCGCACCTAGTTTTTAGAGGAGGAAAACAAGAAAAAAAAATATTCTGAACCAAAGGGGCACATCATCACAGGCACATTCCCCATCGCTTCCCCATGGGCTGCACATCTGACAGACTCGCTGCACACACATATTCACTCTATAAGACGCACACACTTTTCCCCTTACTTTTGAGGGGGAAAAAGTGGGTCTTATAGAGCAAAAAATACGGTATATGCCGCCCCCTTGCAAACAAGCCTCGGGGCGGCATATAAATTTTATTACTTCTTCATGCATGCCCCCCAGGACAAGTCTTTCTGTATGCCTTTTTGCTAAATACACACTTTTGGGCTAACAGAATACATGTTTCTGCATTCTTAAAGGCAAATGAAGTTACATGTTCAATGTTTGCATGCGTTCTTTTGACCCACTGCAGAGACTGCAGAAGTACATCTTGCAAAGCAGAACTGAGATTTGGTTCCAAACGGGGAAGCGTGCCATTTTTGCAACCTGGATCAGCGGCAACCTGCAGCAACCTGGTTTCCGCTTTGCATTCAGAAGGGGCCTGGTTTGACCCACAGCATCTCTAGGTACAGTTTGCTGTAGCTCTGGAGAGAGCCCCTCACCGTCCGTGTGGACAGTGCTGGGCCGGAGTGTCTCCTTGCCACGAAGCAGTTCCAGGTCTTTTTCTGTCGACACAGAACTGTGCCCAACGTCTGTTTTCAGAATGCTGAATTCAGGATGCCGGCTCCGTTTTCCCAGCCACCTTTGCCAACTTTCTGTATGTCCCTTGATTCTGTTGCAGATTCAGCAGCACGGGTTGCTAGGGCCATGATGTTTGCTGATGCTTCTATGATTCTTACTGTTCTTACCTTTCTGTTCTGACTTTCTTTTCCTCCAAGAAATTCAAAACATTTCCCGTCTATTTTATCTTCACAACAGCCCTGCAAGGTAGGTGAGGCTAAGAGCCAATGACTGTCCCAGTCAACCTGTGAGGTTCAGGGTCTAGCAGGGTCTAGAACCAGCTCTCCTGAGCCCCAGCCCAGCCCTAACCACTACACCGCACTGCTCAGGGTTGGTTTTAAAGGAGGGAACATGGAGCGTCTTCCTTCACCACTGGTTGCTTTGCAGGTCCTCCAAGGAAGGCTTCTGCAATTCAGACTGCATTATTTCAAGCAGCAGTGGTGCTGTTTTCTTGGATGTCCTCCGAAGTCTTTCACTGATGTGCTGTTTCCTTTCTTTTTGCTTACTTCCCATTAGGAAATGCTTATCGTGAATGCATGGGAAACGGGACCTGGGCTTTCAAGGTTAACTACTCCCAGTGTGAACCGATCCTGGTTGAAGAGGTCAGTGTGAATCACTTATCTGTGCATCCTTCCCTGTAACTAGTTGTCTGCTTGAGAATATCCTCCCAGTAGAAGAGGTATGTGAGATCTCGCCCTGGTGTTCTCTTGAGCTCCTCGTCCAAGACGAATCTATGCACTGAAACATGTTTGTACTCTTTAAACATCCCCACCTGGCCCTTTTGCTGGCAGACAGGAAATGCAGTGATGAAGTCTTGAATTTTTTTGATCTCAAGTAGCCCTAATCAGAAGCCTTTGGAGAATCATTTGCAAGATCTGCACTCATCTCACTCATCCTGAGTGAAGAGAATTGCCAGATCTTATTTTATTTATTTATACTTGTCAGGTCTGTGACTGCATAATAGAGATTGATTGATATTTATTTATACAGGTGTTTATATACTGTTCTCATAGCCAGAATTGCTCTCTGAATGGTTTGCAGTCATAAAAATGCAAAGAAAAAATATAATACACACCCTACTACAATAAAATAGAATTAAATATAATTAATAACATAGAATGCCATCTTAACAGCATTTTGGCACCTAGGCTGATGAGCAGAAAATAGAAATAAAAGTAATAAAAATAAAATCTAACATAAACAACCAAGTAAACAATAAATAAACAATAAATAAATAGAGCACACCAAAATATAGAGATAAATGTAATAAATTAAATTAAAATTAACAGTTAAAATTCTGAGAGAATAAGAAGGCTTTTGCAGGGCACCAAACATGTAAAGAGTCAGCACCAGGTGTATGTCCCTGGAGAGTGAGTTCGATAATTGGGGTACCACTGCTGAAAAGGCCCTTCCCCAGGCAGCCACCCTCCTAGCATCCTTTAAAGGGGCCCCTGGAGAAGGGTCTCAGAAGATGATCGTAAGGTCTGGGTAGGTGGATATGGGTGGAGACATCTTGTGTCTCCCTTCTTCTACTTTTCAGCCAGAAGAAATGGCGCCAGCTTGCTAGCTTGTCCTCCAGGCGGGCTGATGCTGTTGTTAAATGCCAAGTCAGTTAATCTGCTTTCTCTTATTCATGACTTGAATGTGGATTGAGAGGTTAACCTGGTATACGAAACCAAGACCTGGCTTGGGGAGTTGGGATCAGATTGCTTTTCCCAGGCATGTCCTCCTGGAAAGTTGGTTTAGCACCAGAATAGAGTTAAGGGCTTGGAAGGAGAATTGTTGTGGTCTGTCACAGGGATGTGGAAACTCAGCCCAGGGGCCACATTTGGCCCCCCAAGTGTCCCGCTCTTGTCCTGTGCAGTTGGCCCGGAAGACCATGTCCCTGTCCCTGACCACTCCAAATTTTCTGCAGCCACAATCACGGAGTGTCCCCTTGCTTCTGTGCACCTTTTCCCCATTCTAAAAGGTTGAAATCCCTCTTCTAAGACTCAGTTAGGATCCTGAAGATGAAAATGCTGAAGCGTTGGCCCTGTTCCATTTGCTTTTGGCCCTTCCCACTCCAACATGGCCTCTGAGAGCATCTCCAAAGTTGAGTTTGGCCTTCAAGACAAAGAAGGTTGTCCGCCCCTCCTCTGCAGGGATTCCTTCTCTCTTTCCGGGCTTGCTATCCACTCAAATGTTCCTCTAGCGTGTCTGTGTCTTGCATTGGGTCCTTAGGACAAATTAGAGATTTTGTTAGTATACCCTACCTGCTGTGGACTAATCCTCTTGCCCAATCTGGAGGCGATGCTTGGATTTGCTGCTGAGGACTTCCAGAATGATGGTTCTGAGAGTAACCTCCATTCAGATGCAGGGCCACCATGGTTGATGGTGCAGCCATGAGGTCTGCAGAAGCTCCAAACATGGTAGTTCTAGACATGAATTGGGGTTGTTGTAGCAGCTATGAGAATGCACACCCTAAACTGAGTTTTTTGTACTGGTTAGGAGGCTGTGGTGGGAGAACTTAGATCTGTTCCCCTATTATGACGCGCATCGCATCTTGTTCAGATGTAGCTTCGGTGGACACTCCTATCGAGACCCTGATCATTCTGTGGAATATGGAGAAGTCCTCCTGGCATTTAACATAGAAACATAGAAACTGAGTGAGTCAGAAGGGGCCTCCCAGGCCATCTAGCCTGACCCCCAGCTCCAGCCGGCTCTGCTCATGACATGCTCACAATGTGCATGTCCAGCCTATCCTTGAACACCTCACCAATGGTGCTTCAACCAGCTCCTGTGGAAGCCCATTTCACATCCTCGGGGTCCTAACTGTCAGGAAGTACTTCCTGGCATCTAAATTGAACCTTAGTTCCTTGAGCTTGGCTTCATTGGAGCGCATCATGCCCTCCTCTGCAGGGGAGAACAGGTTTTGAGAAGGGAAGCTGTCACCTCCGTGTGACACCCCCTCACATACCTGTATGTTGCCAACATATCGCCTCGGAGTCTCCTCCTCTCCAGGCTGAAAAGACCCAGCACCCTCAGTCTCGCCGCATACAGCATCCCCTGCAAACCGGCCACCAACCGTGTGGCCCTTCACTGCACTGACTCCAACCTGGCTATATCCTTCCTGTAATGTGGAGCCCAGAACTGAACACAAGGCTCCAGTTGCTATGCTCTTGTTTGAACACCAGGGAAAGATTTCTACAGCACTGCTCTCTTGTTCAGTAGTTCTAGCCTTTATATTTTCAGTCCTTCTCATGGTGCTTCTGTTAACTGCTCCCTCTTTTTAACTGCCTGCTGCTTTTAATGGTCGGTTTGTGCTGACTTTGCTTCTACAAAGTTCTTCTTTTTGTTTGTTTTTGTGGACTTCATCCTTTTTATGGTACCTTGCCCTGAAAACAATGAGCTATGCAGCAGCTATTCGGCTTTGGAAGTAAATATTAGGAAATAAACACATGGCCCAAATACTGTATCCTAATGATAGAGAGGCTTAATAGCCCTCTAAGCCGATTTCCTTTCTGTGAAATCTTGCCAATGGCCATTTCTCTTGGGCAGCTCTTGGATGCCCTCCTAGCAGAGTGAGTGCCCATGCAGGGAATCTCTGCCGAAGGAGCTTTGCTCCCATCACGGGACGTCACCTCTGCTCAGTTCATTTTCATGTCTCCTTGTCACAAGTGTGCTAAGCCCCATCTTCTGCCAAGTGCTTCAGGAGGCGAGAGTCGAAACGTTCCCAGTAGCCTGTACTGTTTGAAAGGCATTAACCGTTCCATTCCTCACAGGTTTACCAAAGTGCTTTATAAATATTAAAGTGAAGAAATAATTCCCCAAATGCCTTGTGGCAGGCTGGTTTTATAAGCAAACGTCTCTTTGTAATCCCAGTGTTGATCAAAGCCCAAATTTGCGCTGCTTCAAATGGCCTTTTGTTGTGACTTCGTATTACTCCTTTTGCAATCTCAACAGATGGACTGTATTATCTGAGTGACCAGCTGCAGACTTTCTCCAAATGTTACAAGGCGAGCTTTACTTCTGTTTCCTTCCTGCACTCGGCTAAGCAGCACGGTCTGCAGACACTCCGCACGTGAGAGCAAATATGGGCTGAGTGTGGTTGTAAAGTTCCTCTGTTTTTTATCATCTCCAGACAAAACCTGCCCTGCATTACAAAGTGGCCATGATCATCAACTACCTGGGGCACTGCCTGTCTGTCGGAGCTCTTGTGGTTGCTTTCCTGCTGTTCCTGTGTTTGAGGTGAGCCATCCGCCTTTCCTCCTCTGGCTGTCCAACTCTCTTTCGTGCTTGGCATTGGTCTTGGGACCTTCCTCGCAATGGCAGTCCCGGCCGATGAGCGTGGGGTCAAGAGCACAGCAGCCCCAACTGGAGGTGGCTTTCTACCTCTGCTGGTGTTTCTGCGCTCTCCAGCTCCACAACCACACCATGGCAGCTCGGAAATGTGGACCCCAGCTTCCCTTCTCAAAACAAAGCAAAACAACACGCAAGAGTCCAGTCAACATCCAATGAAGGCCATTCTGACTGAGCCCACTTGGCTTTTGAAAATGGTTGCCTGGGCCTCATTTGCTTTGGACCACAACTGCACCACTGCAGGGCTGGGGCCCAGTGAATATGTGGGGCTGGGTGGATCTGTCCATTTTGCTTTCTCCCACATTTGTGTTTTTGAAATGTCAAGTTCTCTTTCTCCCAGGAAGGAAGGACTGTGCAGCATGTGGGCAGTTCTGATCAAAACCGTAGTTGGTTGATTGCTTGGAGAAGCAAACACAGGTGTTTAAGAGGAAGGCACACGTAGCCCTGGACTTGAATGAAAATTTCAGTTTCTTCCCATTTGTCTTTCCTTTCCTTTCCTTTCCTTTCCTTTCCTTTCCTTTCCTTTCCTTTCCTTTCCTTTCCTTTCCTTTCCCCCTTTTGCAGATCCCAAGTTCTTTTGTCCCAAATATAGAGAACTTCTAAATTCAGATCAAAACTGAGCTGATCCCAAACCAGTTTTTGTTACAACCCACTTCCAACTCTCAGGGTCCATGGGTGGAACACCCACTTCCTATCAACTCTCTTCAAAGGCTGTATGCTTTCCTTGAAATGTAAACTAATTGCCATAAAAAATGTGTTCATGCATATTTCACATTCAGAATGAATTTATGTAGCCACTGGAAAATGGAATTGTGGCTTACTTTGCATGAGTCAATGGAAAAATCTATCGATTTCAGTTTCTCCCACGTTTGATATTTGATATTGTTTCTTCTTAAGGTCTTTTTGTCTCCAATAGAGCTTTGCCAATGTAGGAAAATTCTTACCAAAACCAAACTGAAATTCTCACCTCACTGGGTGAATATTGAAGAAACCACAGTGAGCAACCTTGATTTCCCCAAAAAGGTCTACACAATTTCACACACACACACCACCTTCGTGCAAGCAGAATTGCTAACGTGAGTATTGCATATTACCAGGAAATTTCAGGGCATGTCTGATGCTTCAGAATCATCAGTAGAGCCAAAAAAGAAGCTTAAGGGAAGGGATCCCCCAACTGTCTTTCTCCCATATTAAAACCAAAACCAAAAAACATGGACATCAAAAGATGAGCTAAGCTGGGTCAGACCAAAGGCTGCCTCTGTTTGCACAGCTCTCCCAGTGAGAAATCCACAAGAGAGACAAGAGGGCTGCCCTCTCCTCGCCATGTTCCTCAGCTCCTGCTACGGGAGGTTGCCATCGGGACCATCAAAACCAGTAGCCATTGATGGCCTCCTCCCGCATGAAGAGTCCTGCTGGATCAGGCCCAGGGTCTCTCTACTCCTGCTTGCTGTTCACACAGTGACCAACCAGCTGTCCAGTTGTGCAACAGCACTCTTCCACCCATGTTCCCCAACAATGATGTACATAGAGATATTGCCTTGATATTGGAGGTAGCATGTAGCCATTGGGACTCTTAGCCATTAATAGCCTTTTTCTCCATGAAAGCGCACGATCCTCTTTGGAGGCTGTCCAAAATGGCGGCCATCACACACTCTTGTGGAAGCCAATGCCAATGTTTAACGATGCGCTGCTTTGGCGTGGGTGGGGTGAACTTGGCCCCCCTGCATGCTTCTCCTAGAACTCGAGCTGGCACCTCGTCTTATTCACAGTTAATGAAAGAGGAAACGATTCATACGAATCGCATCTTCCCTCTCCGAAGACCAAAGTACATGAACGGCTGAGTAAACAAGGAAGTAGCAATTGAGGGCATTTCTGCCCGACACGTCATTTATTTTCTAGCTTCTCATATAGTAATAAGTTCATTTCTTTGCTCATGTTGTGCTGGATAACTCCCTTACTTTGGTACTAGACTTCCGGTATCCAAAATGAAATAGCATTTTTAGTGCCTCCATCTATCTAGCCCTGAGTCAATACTCTTAAGTTAATATCTCCCTTTCCTTCCCCCATAGAAGTCTGTGCAAAGTTATTGGCGTCATTGGGGGATTTGGCATATAAGCAAGCACACAAATTCTTCATCATCATAAGCACAATGAATTTATAAGATAGGAAAGAATAACTTCGGAAGCAGCATCAGAGCCAAGGAAATTATAAGCTTTTGTCAGTGTTGGTGTTTTTAATAACGGCAAAAACATTAGCATGGCTGTAGCATATGAGTTTGATTGACACGGTCGTTTTAGGGCCTGGTCTTATGACTGCCTCTCATCATCTGGGAGGCTGTGGATTCTTCCGAGATCCAGCAGTGGGCTGAGGGGAGGGGAGGCGGCTGGAGCTGCAGACTTCATTTCAATGGATTTCGCCTGGCACCCCACCTCTTTCCTTCCCCTTCCCTGGCCCTAGATCTGGATGGTTGAAAATGGCCATAGGGAAAAATGTGGGCTGTGCGTTGCAGCGACAACAGATTTTCCTGCCCGTGCACCTTGATTCTGAGGTTGGCAGGGCAAAAGCATCCAAGTCCGGAGCGTGTGTCACAGGGATCACAGCTTTAGTTGTACAACAAGAAGCAGCGTCATTGACGAAGCGAAGTGCATGCCCCTATTCCCCGGAGGGACACAAGTGCAGAATGTAACTCCTTAAGAATCTCAGAATCTCAGTTTGCTTTCTTGCTTCCTTGATTTCTTTCTTTCTTGTTTGCTTTCTTGCTTGCTTGCTTTCTTGTTTTGTTAGCCTTTCTTCACTTTTCTTTCAGTATCTTGAAATCCTTCCCTCTCCAATGATTAATAAAATTAGAATAAGCTGCAGGAGAAAAAGAAACAAAAGAAAATAAATTATGCCACCTAAGAAAAGAAAGGATGATTTTTATAGAGAGCTCAAATCTGCGTTTCGTTTTGCAAAATTCATTTTGGTGCAGAACGTCTTGTTTGCTTTATTTTGGACTTAATTAATAGTTTTCTACACCAGATAAATAGTGCAACAGACAAAGACAGAGAGGGAGAGAGATGATAGATCTGTTGCAGCATGTCTAGCATACAATGTACAAAAATCAAAATATGAAAGAGGCAGATGGAAAATACTTCAAGCATAGCAATGATTGAAGGCTTGCTTGGACTCGTGCGTCTTAAAATTCTCCCTGGGACAGGAAGCAAAGGGTCCTGAGGGACATTCCCAGGAGAGTGTTCCATAGCTTTCATGCTAGCAGTACATGATTTCATTTCATATTGGTTCTGAATTCATCAAGTTCTCTGTTGAAGGGAGAGTGGCAACCCAATAAGATTGAGTTATACACACATGACCCACCATTACTTTAAACATCTGCGTAGCAACTGCTTCCCCTTTCCATTTTTTCCTGTAGGACAGGCAGTGAGGGCTCATCTGACCCTTCAGAGCTCCTGACCTGCTTTCGTAGGGGCCCAATCCAGATTGGGAGGGCTGCACCTTCTCAAGAGTAAAAACTGGGAAGGGGGATGTAGTGGCTACACTGTAAGCATTCTTTGCAAAATTGTCTCTGAATATCTGATTCCGGCTCGTCAGAATCCACCCTATTTTTTTCAGACTGTGCATTTGCCAACAAGTTCTACCTGGGATGGTGGGGATCCAGTGCACTGGGATTGCACCGGAAATATGTTGTTTTCTTATCTTGGCTTTCTCAACAGCATTTGAAGAGGCACACCACCTGGGGAATGCAAAGAGCATTGGAGAGACCTGCAAATACCTCTCTTAAAATAAGTGGGAAGGCTTTTTAAAATAGAAGAGTTTAAAGAATTAAAACCAAAACACAGGGGCCCCTCAGCCACTTTGTAACTGTAGTTATGACGGAAGCACCCAATCCCTCAACCAAATGAAACCTCATTCATGGTGAGTGGAATTCAGCACAGCTCTAATGCAGCTATAGGAGAGTCATGGGCCTTTGTTTATGTAAAATATGGAATTTCAGCTGCTGTTTGTTTATGTCTGCTTCTCCCACTTGTATATGTAGACATAAAATGGTTGCCTTGAATTGCTGCCTTGAAGCAAAAGCTGCATCTATGTATGGATGGCTGAGATTTTGTGCTTCAGTTTTGATCAGAATTTACCAAAGTCCAACAAGTTCTCCATATTCAGAACAAAAATGACATGAGGTTGTTTTTTTAATCAAGTGTGAAGAAAACCAAAACAGAGACTTCTCCTCCAAGTCCAAGACTTTAAGTGCCTTTCTTCTTACAGGTCTGGGGTCAAATCTTTGAATGTTCAGCTTTGCTAGTGCCCCTTTTTTGAGAGGGTTTTCATCTTTAACAGCTAAAATTCACACACCTGTATCAAAGACCCCTCCAGCCTGGGAGCAGCTGCACCCCTTGGATTCAGCTGGTGCAGAGTCATGAGAATTATTTTATTTTCAAAGTCCGAATTTTCCAAGATTCTTAAAAGTTATATATGGGACAGCAAGACATGAAACAAGAGAATGCAAAGCAGGCAGCTTCTCCCATTCCCAAGACCTGCACCAAGACTGTCCTTGTGGGTTGTGTTGCAGATGAGCAGGGCCTTTCTGTGTGGGAACACACCACACAGTAAAGCATGCAGTTGACTGCAGGTGTGTCTAGTTCAGGCTGTTTAGCTGCTTCTGCGGTAGACTCAGGTGTGTTCATCCTTCATTAAAGGACCACAGAAAGGCTTCCGGGTCCGATCATGCGATGCGCTTTCTCCACACATGCATTCTGCAGTGGTGAAGAGAAAGGGAAATATCCCAGCTAATTGAGGGAACCGAAGCGTCTGTGCTTAAGATGCCTTTTGTGGGGAAAGCGCCTAATAAATATAATAGATAATGAACAAATGAACGGATGAAACAAGTTGTCACAAACCCTGGATGTGTGGTTTTCAGATGGTGGTTGTTACACCCGAACAGGTCGCTTCTGATTTATGGTGCCCCTATGGATGAGGGCCCCCCAAAATGTCCAGAACTTGACAGCCCTGCTCAGTTCTTGAAACCTCAAGGCTGTGGCTTCCGCCATGGAATGATCCATCTTGTATCTGGTCTTCCTGTTCTACTTCTGCCTTTGACTTTCCCTGCCATGTCTTTCCCATTCTCCAGGGAACCTCACCTTCTCACGGGAGCGTATTAAAAAGTTACACTGGAGAATTCCTAGTCCATGATTCCTGATTCAACCTTTGTTCATGCTGTTGTTCAGTTGTTGTTGTCTAGGCCACCTTAATTAGCCATTAAGGAAACAAAATGCAAAATTAGCAGGTGAGCTTTCCAGGTCATTGTTTCCTGTTCATCCCATGCGGAGATTTGTTCAAGCAGGTTGTGACACCGCAATTGCTAATTTAATTACCTGCATTAGCTCCAGGAGAGAGTCAGCATTTTGTTGTTCGATGGTTTTGCTTTGGTTTGCTCATTGTTTAGGGTGGGGGCAGCTGGCAGTGCCTTCCGCCAGAATTTGGAAGCCGCGTGCATCTCCTGCGTGCTGCTTATGCTGAAGTATCATTGAATGTGACCTGAACCTGAGCAGTTCTACACCCCGTTAATCTCAAAGGGAGAAGCAACATAAACATATGATTGACTTCATGCTGAAATCAGCAGGGAGTTAGTGCTTGAGTTTGGCTGATCTGTGTGCCTGGGTTTTTAATGCAAAGGAGAGGACGGACAGCAGGGGTCTGTATTAAAGCAAAAGTGGAGCTCATCAGAGTTCTCAAAGCTCATCTCCATCACAGAAGGCAATCTTCATTTTCCTTTTTGAACAGAGCACGTGTGCTTTATGTACATTCTTCCAAAGGAAGACGTCAAGTTTTGCGCATCTTTGAAAAATGCATGCTTTCTTCTGCCATTGATTATGACATGGTTGCGTGATTTTTTCAGAAGTACAGGTTTCCATGCACAGTTTTTAAAGGTGTGCATGACATCAAACACTTTTTTGGTCCTCAAATCATATTATGAGCCTGGAAAGGTACGGTCTGGATTCTTGTCCAGACCGATATTTGCAAATCAGTTAAGTCTTCCTTAAAATGAATGGAAACAAATGTTCCATGTGTTTCTAAGGAAGGCACAGAAAATGTGTTAAATCCAAAGAACTTGTCCACACAGAGAGTTGTCCACAGCATCTCCATATGACCTCATGCTTTGGTCTTTCCTCCCAGAAATCATCCAAGCACAGGTGAAATCCCTCCTTCAGGTGATCATTCCAAGACTCAAAAGGTTCATTGGATACCCTTAGATGAGAAGTTCCGATATATCCCTCCACTGATCACTCTCTGATCTTGTTGCCTTCCAATCAGGAGCCCATGTCTGTACTTAATGCAGAATCAGGAAACCAAATAGTTGGTGGCTCATTCGTTCTTGGCATGAAGTTGAGGCAGGAAAGGCAGACCAAGACTCTTGGCTTTAATCTGCCTTCATCAGCCTTTATTTTTGCCTGTTTTTGGAGCGGATGCTCTACCTCCAGACTGACCGACTGCTTCTCCGGATCTCTGTCCTTGATGACGAGCTGGAGCAGGTCTGAGTTGCAGCCTGGTGGACGCCCCTCCTGGTCCAGATTGGTTGAGTGGTCCTAACTCTGCAAACCATGCTTTGGCTGTGAGGACTGCAGGAGTGCAGTTAGTAGACAGCATCCAATGAAGGAGCAGGGACCGTAACCTCTGTGGTCCAGGACGGGATACACCTTGGACAGACTTCACCCCCCAAAGGCCACCATGCCTTTCCTTGTGGTTCGCCCACTTCCAGAATGAGGACCCATCCATGTCTGGAACAGTGTCAGACAGAGGAGAGAGAGAGGGGAACCCAGTGAGATCAGACAGCGCCATGCAATTCAATGCATTTCCTGCTGCTTCCACCACTTGGCAAATACCTTGTTTATTGCTTGTTTGGCTGGCTGGTTGGCTGGCTGGTTACGTTTCTAGACCCCCTGTTGCTAACCTAACCCAGATTCTGCCAGAGAATTGGGAAGCCTTCATCCTATCAGGCAGCAGTTTACCATTTCGGCTTCAGGTCATCTCTCACCCTGCACCCAGCCCTCCATTGCCCTCCAATTGATCTTAATCCAGCACCCAGAGATGTCATTATTTTGCAGCCAAGGGCCATGAACGCAGCCGGTTTCGCCTTCGCTGTGGATTTCCATGTGAAGTGTTTGGGATCTGTTTGTTGTTGTTTTTTTAAAGGCCGCCTGAAGCTACAAGGGGTTTTTAAAACAACAACACAGACTCTTTCCTGCTGAAGAACCTTGCAAGGCATAATGAGATTGAAACTTTGGAATGCTCTTGGTGATGATGCCTGCCATAAATACTCAGAACGCACCCCCAAAAGCAGCATGTGATTGCTCTGGTTGATGATGTCGTGATTGCCATATGCACTTTTGTGCTTAAATATTCACCGAATGTCAAAAGGATCCCAAATTAACATCCCCGCCTATCCTACCTGGAGAACTGCAAGAGTGCAGGTGAATCTCCCCGAGCAGCCCTCTCCCTCATTAAGATAACTCAATACATCTTTCGTGAAATGTTTAGTGACTGCAAAATGAGGAATGAGGCTGCCCGGTAGGTGCTATTAATTCTGCAGCCGTTCACAGGGTCCCCCGAAGAGGAGCCAATTACCGCAGAGTCGGCTGCTGACGGATCGCAGCCTTCCGCCTCTTCCACGAAATGTGCAGAATGGTTTGCAGCCTTTTTCAAGAATACCTGAGAGTTGATATGTTGTATATGTGATATGCGCATACAGAGAACGCATGCATGTGTAATTATCCATGGAGGAAGAGGTGTACACTTACGAAGTGCGTATAAATCTTGTGTATAGTTTGAAAAGCACAGACAGCAATGCAAACAGACGTAGGAAAGGGAAGATTTGTGGTCTGGTGCACACAGTTAATCCCAGTTGAGCTTGGCTGTGGAAAAATGAGAGCCTCGGCACAGTCAAGCTTGCAGAATGCCCCACACCTGCTCTGAGAACCCATAATTCTGGCTTCGTGTACCCTCTAAATGCAAACCGTCTCAGGTATAAATGCAAGCCACGTCTTCCATTCTGTGCGGGGTCCACAAAAAGTTTCCACACTTTTTGGAACTCTATTTATTAAGAATTTCAAAAACAAATCGCGTCACTTTTCACCCTCCGTCGTGATACATTTTTCCCAGCATCGTACCAACTTTTAATGCCATCTGCAAAAAATATATAAAATATATTTATAAAGTATGAAAGTGTGGAAACTTTTTGCAGACTCCTCATAATTTTGATAAAGTGTGGCAGGAACTGGAAAAGGGTACAGGCAAAGTTTCCCGTCTCTTGGTCAGATGGAACAGTTGGGGTGCTCGTTCCTTCGGGAGCATCAGCATGCGCTGAAGGAGGAGGGATTGTTCTCCCTTTCCCATAACACTTGAACACAAGGGGGTCCTCGCCTGAAGCGCTTTGGTGGGAGACGCAGGGCAGATCAGAGAGAGGCCTTCCGCTGCCCTGTGGTTCTTTAACGGGGGCTTCTGCTTCCTTGCGATCGTTGACCTTCCTTTGCCTGTTTAGGAGCATCCGATGCCTTCGCAATATCATCCACTGGAACCTGATCACGACGTTCATCCTGCGGAATGTGATGTGGTTTGTACTTCAGTTGATCGACCACAACATCCACGAAAGCAATGAGGTACTCCCTGGCACTCGTCCGGCCACGTGGCACAACCCACGGCAGACACGTGTCTTTATGAGCATTGTCATATTTGAACCCCACCGGTCCCCATGCAAGGAATGCATGCCAGCTCCTGCGATCCTGTTCCTCTTCACCATTTGATCCTCACGGCAACCCTGTGAGGGGGTGGTTGAGGCCCCATCGGAGGGTGTTCAAGGATAGGCTAGACATGCACATGGCAGGCATGTGAGCAGAGCCGGATGGAGCCAGGGGTCAGACTAGATGGCCTGGGAGGCCCTTTCTGACTCGCTCAGTTTCTATGTTTCCATGAGGTTGGGTAGGGAGTCAGCGACAGACCCAACATCACCCTCCTGGGTCCTTCCTGGGCATCTGCTTTGTGTACAGTTCCCAAGATCAGTATGAATGTGAGACAGTGTGTTGGACAAGAGCCTCTTCCAAGCCTTCTCCATGAAAAGGGGGTAGCAGGACTGTACCATTTCTGTCCTGCCTCCACCCTTGCGCATGCCACTGCCGCCACCTCTGGAGGTGCTGACACAAAGGCCGGTCAGAGGTTCCAGACATTGGATATCAGCAGAAAAGTTATCAAAATCAGGAAGACGTGACCGTGCATCGCACCATTGGCACAGCATGCATTTCTCCATTCGCCTCCACCCTCTTGGTCCATTCATTCTGCCAGAAGTCAGCCCAGACTGTTCTATTTCAGAATGCGTCGCCTCCTTTTTTAGTCCCCTTCAGATCCCTTAAACCCCCTCCCAATTCTAATTCCCAGGTGACTGTAATCCCAAACCTGCATTTCCTTACTTCAGCCCCTGTAACATCGCCTGTCTCCTCTCCCTCTGCATCTGCCCTGCCTTCACAATGTAGCTTGTAAGCTGCGCTGGATCGAGACCCTCTCTCTCGGATGCAGGTTACGGTGAGATGCATCCATGACACTGATGTTCAGCATTCCCTGCACACTAACGAGAGCCATTATGGTGCAGTGGTGGGAGGGCTGGACTGGGGACACAGGAGATCCGGGTTCTAGTCCCCATTCAGCCATGAAGCTCATCGGGTGACTCTGGGCCAGCTGCAGACTCTCCTACCTCTCAGGGCTGTTGTTGCGAGGATAAACCGGAGCTAGGCAAGTCACCTTGGCTTACTCCCCAGAAGAGAAGATGGAACATCAATGCAATGCAGCAGCAGCGGTAAAAGTAGCCAGCTCAGTTCTCTGCATGCTGATCTGTACATAATCAAAGCAGTACTTTCTTTGCGTGAGGTTTTCGGAAAATCCAAAGAACACCAAGAAAGGCGGTTATAGGTGGCATATAAACGTGCCATATATATAAATTTATATATATATAAATCATAGCTATCGCCTTCCCCCTCCACCCTGATAAAAGCTGTCCAACAAGAACTGCACTTGTTCCTGCTTCACCTGGAATATTGATCGACTGTTAAGGGGGAAGCAGGCAGCTGGGGGCGGGATATGTAATGGAGTATTCTGGAAGAGGGCAGAGCCCTGAAAAGAGTGCTCTGTGCCACAGGATTTTATCACAGCTCTTGCTCGTGACACGCAATTTGCTGAACCATCAGAAGTGCACGGTTTCCTCAAAGTCACAGGTGCCTCTCTGTGTATTCACTTCTCTCTCCCTGTACCCTTAGAGGAACTTGTAATTTATGATGCTATTCTATTTCCTGGCCTTGATGGTACCTTGAGGAAATAAAATACTTTCAATCATTCATCTTTCACTCTTTTTTTAGAAAAGGGGAGCATTCCTATAAATAATTTCTGCCTCTCGGACATGGCCCAGCCCAGAACAGTAGGATTCTGTCAGATGAAATCACGTCTCCTCAGAATTATGCCTTTCACCTCGCTATGCCTCATCTCATCTCTCCTTCTCTTGCTCATCACACAACGGAGCTTCACGTTGACTGATCACCTCCCACATACGCCTAGTTTGCTTCCGACAACCTCTTTCTCATGCAACCTCATGGTATCCATAGAGACAGAGACCCCCTAAGCGGGAAGGAGATGGCTCTGCTCCATCAGTGCCAACCCTAGAGAAAAAAACTTTCCACAAACTTCTCAGGCTAAGGAAAGGATCAGGTCTTCTTTTAATTAAAATATTTCTTCCTGGCACTTTCATCCCATCAAGAAACCTTCATGATGCTGTCAAGAAACACTCCCCATTTCCAGTAAAGCTTATATAATGAGACATCCCAAATTGGATCCGGATTTAGACATCCTTGGAGCAGACCCACTGAAATCCGTGGGACTTAGGTTAGTTCTAACTTCTGTCCATATGCTTTCAATGGGTCTTCTCTAAACCTGAATCTGAGCCCTAATTCCATGATGTTGTCAAGGTGAATATGGAGGCGAAGGTTAGTCCTGGTGAATCCATGCTTCCTCCAGTATCAGAGGCAATGTGCCTATGTACCCCGGTTGCTGGGGAACATGGGCAGGAGGATACTGCTTCAGTCATGCCTAATTGTGTTGACCACTGGGTGAGCACACCACCGAGTGAGATGGACTCTTGGCTCTTCTTACGTTGTTGGAACAGCAGTGCAAACAGCAGCAGGCATCCAGGGACTTGTGGATCCGATCCACCAAAAGCGAATGCTCACATTCTCAAATAAGGGAAGAGAAGGGACGCGCTACTTGTCCCAGCGGTTCTTTCTTGCCGCTTCATAAAATAGGCAGCTGAGATGACGCACCCCCATCTCATGCTTCGTCCGCATTGGTCTCATCACTGGCTGGAATCTTCCTTTTGCAGATGGAGGGGGGGGGTGCCCTGCCCTCTTACCACATGGCTCCCCCGTTCAGTGGGGTTTCCCAACCTTCTGGGTAGCATTTTCCAGGGATCGGTAGCGCAGCTGCAAAAAGATGGGGACTAGGAATCCCATCTGCACCAGCTCAGTTCACATGCCTAAGCCTGGCTCTGTCCCGTGCTATCGCACGCATGCATGCATGAATATATCGGGTTTCTTTAAAGCTGCCCATTACGAACATGTCGCCTGTCAACATGGTGTGCAAGTGAGGCTGAGAAAGCCACAGAATTGCTCTTTCAGCTGAACCGAATCAGTGCTCTGTATCGAGCCGGGGGTCAGACTAGATGGCCCGGGAGGTCCCTCCTGACTCGCTCTGTTTCTATGTTTTCTCCCCAAAGCAGATGTGATTAAGCCCATTCAAGGGATGGTGCATCTAATCTCGTGCTTCACGAGTTGTGAGCTCACGGGGTCAGGTGGGGATTCATTGATTTCTTTTATCGTCTTCTTCTCATGCTGCAAATTTCTAATTATGCCTTTTTCAGAAAGGGTTGTCTCTAGCATGATTATCTTCAGGACATATGCTAGCAGCGGGTCGCCGCTGCTCCTTCACGTCACTTTGACTCGGGCCCCAATTTGCTCTGGCTGATTCAGAGTCAGTCATCTTCAAAGTCTGGAAGTTTAGAAATCCGGTGTTTCATGCTTCCTGTTGATTCTCATGGGAAATTCAGAAGTGCCTGCTCCTTAATCTCTCCCTGTTGCAGTCTTAGCAGCCATTAAGGAGGGAATTACGTACACCAAATGTCAGATGAATGGCTGTAGAAGTTCAGGTCTCCCAGATTTGGTCTCCTGGGCTCCAGTTTGCTAGTTCTGTGCTGGAATTTCCTTGTTACGGCACAAGTCAAGCCAGCTCACAGACGTCTGTGATGTGCACGCTTCTTTTTAACCACGAACGAAATCAATTATTATTTTTGCAAAGCACAGACAGTGCAAACCAGTCAGTCTTGCCCAGAGCTCAGTGGGAACATGGCGTTGGGGTATTTATTTAATTAGTAGTAAAAATGATCTAGAAATTGCAGTCTGTCTTAGAGCTGGAAGGGTGTGAAGCAAAAACCTGCTCTAATAATAGGATCTGAAGTGGGCAGGAAGTCTGCCAAGTTCAGATGAACTGGACTTCTTTGTTTCAGTACCTGTGCAGCCATAACTACACTGCAGCTTTGGCAGCTGGTGCCAGCCATCATCAGAGACAAAATTTTGAGTCAGAGGTGGATCACTGGCTTTGAGCCAGTAGAACAGCTTCTGTTGTGTAAGGAACAAGGCATTCTGGATTGCATGTAAAACAGCTCGTTCTTATTTCCTATTATATTCTCCTGGTTTTATGGCCATGCATTTACAAAACTCTCACTTGCCAAGGAAAGCTCAGAAACGTGTGAGCAGATGGTATTAATAGGAGACTCTTAACTTCTCACAGTGCGATTTTGCTTGGAAAGCATTTTCTGAAGAGTGCCTGCTCTCTTCTAGGGAACAAGAATTGGATTGGAGCTCACAGATCATCACAAATTGCCCAAATCTAGACCCAAATCCCTGCTCAGCCATAAAAATCACCATCGTGTCTCTGTCAGCCTTGGACTTCCTGAAAAGACGATTGTGAGAATTAAAAAGGAACCGGGTAGCAACACGAAGCACTTTTGTAGCACTGCAAGGATTAAACGCATGATTTAATGCAACCCTTCATTCCACTACAGCCAGCTAAATTGGCGTGTCGCAGGAGCACGTAAAAGTGCCCCATACCATCTAGAACAGATGGGGCCACGGGTGCCCACCTGCTCCATATGTCTCCCCCATGGGTCTTGTTTGATTCCTTTGCTAGTTGTGGTGTCGCTGCATCACGACGATCTTCAATTACTTTGTGGTGACCAACTTCTTCTGGATGTTCGTGGAGGGCTGCTACCTACACACCGCCATTGTGATGACTTACTCGACAGACAAGCTGAGGAAATGGGTCTTCCTCTTCATCGGATGGTGTGAGTCACAAGGAAGGGGGGTGTTCCTGCAGCCCAAAGACTGGAATTTGGAGGCGCTGGCGGTGGGGAGGGTGAAAAGCACAGAATATGCTCTGCTCAGGACTGATCCTTGTTGCATTTGAAACATACTGAGCCGTTTCAAAAGCTCGTGATCAGGCATCTGCTCTGCGAGGCTTTGTAGAGGCAGTGTGGTATATCAGCTAGAGCAGTCAGTCCCTTAGCTGGTACTCCCCACCTGGACTTGGATTCCCATCAGCCCCAGAACTGAGCAATGTTCGGTGTCTGTCAAGTGTACAGCAATCTCAAACGGAAAAGATCGGTATGTTTTCTCCAGTAGGGCTGGGGTTGTTGACCCCTTTTCCACAGCAGCCCAAATCCAGCCACCAGCCCCCCCTCCCTCATCTAGCTCTGGACTCTCCCTGAAACTGCAGGCCCCTCCCGCTGATTCACCTAGACATCCTCCTCTAACCACCTCCTCCTCTTCCTCCGTACTCCTAGTTTTATTTTTTTTAATTCTTTGTTGTTAAAAATAATTAGACTTGCTCTCTAAGCAGCTACCAGTGACACATCTGCCTACACAGTGGGCACGGTGGGTCACAGTACTGAGACCCACCAGGGGGATTGTGCCGTACAGAGTGAGAAACGCCAGTTTGAAGATCTCCCTTTCTCACTCTCCTTCTCAGGTATTCCATGCCCGATCATCATCGCCTGGGCTGTCTGTAAGCTGCAGTATGAAGATGAACAGTAAGTCATGGCGGTCCAGTCCTCCTGCAAAGACTGGCTTTGAGCGAGGCCCTATGGCCTCCCCACATTTTCTGGGGGGGCCCTAGGAGTCTCTGGATTCCCAGCTGCAAGATCCTGTACTTTCTGAGATGGGGATCCAAAGGCCAACCTCCCACCCTGACCCCTCGTGGCCTGTGCAGAAGGAAGGTTGTATTCGATCCTTGGGGGAGAAAAAAGGGACATGATGGAGGTGGGGAGGGGAAGATGGTGGCGCCAGGGAATTGCGCTAGTTCTTCCTCATGCAATGAGTGAACAGCAGTGCAATTCGCACCTCAGCCTCCTCCTCTCTGTTGCTAAATTTAGACGGCCAAAAGTGGCCTCCAGAAAAAGCAAGATACAACAGATGGTGGTGCCACCGGTGTGGTTTGGTCTCGCCACTGGATTCTCATATGCTTCCAGGTTTGGAGGCATGTGTGTATGACCCACGGGGCGATCAGATTGTGCCCCTCTTGGATGAAGGCAAAACTACCAGGCCCAAGTGCTCCACACCTGTACTAATGACCCAGCCCAGAGTGTTTGCAGCCATTTTCAGAGTTCAGCACTTTGAAAGAGGAGAACCTCCAGAGCTTGTGAGGGGCCTGGTGGCTGAATGTTGCTAGCGGATTTTGAAAAACGAAAGGAACCGCCCGATGCTCAGCACTTTAATGCCTGTGTCAGCGGCTGCCCAGCCCTCCTTCTCCAACTGGCTTGTCCTAGCAGGTGGACTTTGGATGACTCACCTGCTGGCTCCCTCTTTCAGCATGCTGACTTTTTGCTTCAGCATTTCGTGTGTGGTCTTTTCTATGCAAAGCCAGTGCGGTTCGGTTCGGTTCGGTTCACTTGACAATGCATTATCCTTGCAACTCGAGTCTTTTCCTTAACGAAGAATTCAAAAAATCATTTGTTATTCAGATGGCTGATGTCTGTTAGCCTTGAACCAAAAAAAGAAAAGAAAAGACAAGAAAAGGCAGGGGAAAGTTTTCTTTTTGCCATCTCTGTAGGAGGGATGTATGTAAAAATGCTCACATGTGCCATAACTTGTGATGTCAAAGGAAAGTTCTTTTTTCTTCTTTTATGCTTCCTGAATATCACTGCTTTTGCGTGGGAGGAGGATATAGCAGTCTGCACAACAAGATACATTTGCAGGGGTTAAGCGATGACATTTAAAATTAGAAGAGGGAGAAACAGCCCCCCTCCCCACATGCTTGCCCCCCAAATAAATACCCCTGTCCAGTGTTAAGAATCTTCTCCACACACACACACACCAGGAGGAATTTTCCACTTAGCATTTTGTTAGAGAAATGTCTTTATTCAGCCCTATTGCACCTTGTTGACGTGTGAAGATTGCAAGGGCTCTTGTGGGAAAGCCGTCTTCCCTCAATGGAAGCCTGGCCATTTACAATCCAAGGGGGAA
Source organism: Varanus salvator macromaculatus (assembly GCA_023646645.1). Lineage (NCBI taxonomy): Eukaryota > Metazoa > Chordata > Lepidosauria > Squamata > Varanidae > Varanus > Varanus salvator. The sequence goes on along the minus strand of JAIXND010000654.1, from coordinate 117,640,110 downwards.
AAGATGTGCTTTTCTTGCTTTTCCTGAAAGTGTTTCCAAATGCAAGATTTCAGTTGCTCCTATTTAATCCAACAATAGGGTTCACTCTTTTGGAAAAAGTGGGCCCTAACCCTTCTTCCCAGTTCTGGGTGTCCTGGCCATGGCCTGTTAACTGAAAAGCTCCCTGACTTCGGTGGCAAAGCCTTCCTTGTGAGATGACTGTACCACTTGGAGGTCTTTGTTGGCTGGGTATCCTGCCTGCCTGGAAATATACACACCTGGCCAGGATGAGGTGCCAGTGCTCTTCCAGGCTCCCTCAAAAAGCCGAGAACAGAGGAAATTGCTGACCAGGGAGAACTTAGGGGAAGACAGAGCTGGTGTGGGGCGGGGGGGGGGGGGGAACACACTTCTTTTCATGTCTCCAGCCATGGCAGGGCAAACCCCAGAGATGCCACAAGGCCAGGAAGCAACAGGGGAAAGAGGGAGCGGGCAGGTGGTATCCGCTCCCCACGCTGCACTGAACAGAACAGAGAGGCGGTTTTCAGGACCCTGGACAGCATCCAGGACTCCGTCAAATTAGCCTCCTTCAACCTAGCACTCTCCAGATGCATTGGACTGCACTTCCCATAATTCCCACCCAGCCTTCCCAGATGGCTGGGAATTAGGGGAGGTGCAGTCCCACATGTCTGGAGGTTCCCAGGCTGGGGGAAGCTGTATTCTGGGAAGCCTGGGAAGAGCATCTCTTTCTGGCTCTGGCTCCTGGCTGAGGTGTGAAGGACCATAAAGGAGAAGTCTCTTGGACCGCGCTTGGCCCTCTCTCCTTCTCACTGGGCCTCTCATCCTGCTCTCCCAAGCCACTGGGCTTGGAATCCTGCGTCCACTGGAGAGATTGGGGAGCAGATGGACCAGTGAAGGCCCAGAAGAGTTGACATGATGCCGGCTGACGTACTTTTGGGCTGGCTTGGCCAACCTGGAGGAGCACCTTACAGATGTTTGGTACTACAGCTTTCGTCCTCCTCAGTGCTGGCCTGTACTGGCTGGGGCTGCTGGGTGCCATCGGCCAAGCACGTGGAAGGCACCAGAGACTTTACAGCCAGGGTGGGCTAGTGGGTCCTGTATCTATCCAGGGGGGCTTCTTCCCTTGCAGCATGATAGGCCCTTTATAAGAACTGTCTGTGGTACTGAGCTGTATCCCCAAAGTACACCCAGCACCATGGAGTACCATGGATCATTCCTATATAGCTGAAGAGAGAGGCAGCAATGGAAGAGGAGATACTGACAGAAGGGTCACCAACCTCCCCTGTTTACAGCTGAAGCTCCTTCTTAGCCTGGCTAGCTCCTTGCAAGCTTGCTGGTATATTTGGTGTGCTGGCTCCATCCTTTTGGGTACCACTAAGAAGTTCTCCAAAATGCAGTTTAGCTTTCAGCTGAAGGAACTTCTGCATCTTTGCCATAAGTGTTAAGGCCAGAAATTGGTTCTCCTCTTCCTCTAAGTTCTTGACTGGTTCTAGGCGAGTCGTGCTAGGAAGGTGGCCAAACAGGCCCTCAGATCTGTTGCCTGAACTGGCATGTGATCAGTCCACGAGGTGAAGCCTTCCCCTTCTCTGCTGAAGTGGGCCCAGGGTTGGAGGTCTCATGCCCAGGGCTCCAGTCCTTAGTGGAGGAGAAGCCCTCCTCTTTTTGCTGGGTTTGCACAGTTACTCCAAAGAAAAACACTGTACAAGGTGACCTGGACAAATTCGCAATCACAAATCAGCCCCATATCATCTCCCACTGAAGAAAACACCTTTGATGAAAGAAAAGCTGCTCCATCAATTTCATTCCATATGCATAATTAAACTGAAAAACAAAGCAGAACTCTCTGTAATTGTGTGTAATTCCTAAAGGCGCAGTGCAGACTTAAAGAATATTACTTGATGCATGGGATTTGCTCTCTCACAATAAATCACTTTTTATTTACAGATGCTGGTTTGGAAAGGAACCGGGGAAGTACATCGATTACATCTATCAAGGACCAGTCATTCTTGTCCTGCTGGTAAGGCAAAGATCAGCTTTCAAAGTCTCCCAATTGTGGCTGCACTTAAATGTTTCCCCAGATGAGCATCAGCCTTGGCATGGCGTCTCCCATGCCGTTGAGGTTCTTGTCTTGCTATTTTGTCGGCACTGGTACATTAACAATCTGTTGTTCTTCCGGCTTGGATTCGGAGATTTGTCCACGTTACTGTGTATGTTTTACTGTGATTTTCAGTTCACCTTTTCCCCTTTGCAGTTTTCTAGGATGCCCAAATGCATTTATGAAATCATGGTGCCATACAGATCCTGAAAGAATGGAGAGTTCTTCCCAGCTAGTGTTTGTTCAGTCTACCCACTTGCTAACCTGAAAAGGGGGATGGGGGTGTCACAAACCAGCCCCTTCCCTCCTTTTCCCATTGGCCCGTGCATGTCCTAAGACATAGGAGCAGCATGAGCAAGCGGCTATCTATCCACTCCAGAGTTCACCCTGAACCCCTAAGGAACTGTCCATGGTACTGAGCATAACTGGCGTTGGATTCAGCGCCACGCCTAGTTGCCATAAAGTTCAGCCTGGTGTCTGGAGCAGATATAGGGTGTTGCTCCCACTGTGTAGGAGAAAGAAGGGGTGGTTTTGAAAACGCTTTCAGGAGGAGCAAGATTTCCCCGCTGCAGCCATGCGTGTTGTCACAGCTCCTGAACTAGCATCATGCAAAAAACGGGTGCTTAGCAGGCAGAGAGTTTCCTGCTGGGTCTTCCTGCGTTTTCATCTTATAGAATACCCTCTCCCCTGTTGCCTAACGGTCGACTCCTGCCTCTGTTCATCCCTTGCCCAGCATGAGAAGATTTAATTGGCACGTTAGTGATTAAGGTGCCGGATTACTGGTCTTTCTCCCTTGTGTAAGCATCTTTCACAATGCAGATCACACGGAAGAGGCCCTCTCTTAGCAAGTGCCTTTCTCGTGGCCCTTCAGAGCAGGCGCATAAGACCTCAAGCAAAGAGGCAGTTCTAGATGTGGGCAGTATTGTGCTGGCTGGAGAGGTGCCAAGGCCAGGCATGGGAGGGCCCCTGCCCACGTCCCGCACCCAGCAGGGGCTCATGACAGCAGCCTGCAGCTCCTCTCCATCCTTGCATCCTGCCTGCTCACTTGCTCTGGCCCCAGGAAAAGGGGTGGTGAGGAGGAGGAGGAGGAGGAGGAGATGCCCTGGCCAGCTCCCTCTCTGGCTCACTGCCACAGCAGGGAAGAGTGGCAAGAGAAGCAAGACATCAGCACGGAGGAGGTTGACTGGCTTAAACCATATAAAATACCTGGGGACACCACAGTGCCTTTGTCTCTACTAACTTCATGGTCAGTCCTACTGAGGGGAAGCCTTTCTAATGGAACATTTGGGGTTCTCATGGGATCATAGAAGAGGCGACTTGGAAAGTGCCGGAAGGACATTGGGTCCAACCCCCTACTGAATGCAGGACTTCAGTTAAACTATCCCTCTCGGATGGTGGGCTCCCCCGCACCGGAGACATTCAAGGTGCAGCTGGGCAGTCATCTAAGAGGGATGGTTCAGCTTGGAGTCCTGCACTGAGCAAGGGATTGGACCTGCTGGCCTTCTTGGCCCCTTCCAGGTATTCCTATCCCACCTTTCTCCCCTTGTGGAACTCAAGGTGGCTCCATACGGTTCCCAGGCGGTCTCCCCTCCAAGCTCCGGCCAGCCCCAGACATGCTTAGCTTCACCCTGGTGGACAGCCATCCCAAGACCTAGGGAGGTGGGCTCCAACAGTCGTGATACCCCACCATAACTCGGCTTCCTGTAGCATCTGCCTGTTGTTCCATGTCCTTCACTCTGGGATGGTCAAGAAGAGATCCTGGCCTTCCTCTCTGTGGCTGCCTGAGGACTCATCAGCTTTCCAAAAGGTCTGCTCCTGGAAATGAAATTGCCTAGATTTGTTTCATGGATATGAATCAACACAGCTGCCTGCCTTTTTGGACTTTCCTTGGGGTGAGGAAATAGGAACTAGCACAAAGAGTGTGTGCATTCCAGAGTTCACTACTCCCCCACTGGGAATGAGCTGCCCCCCAAAATTAGGTGCCTAGAGATTGGACACCAACATAATATGGAGAAAGTATCCACTCCACCGATCTGCCCCAGACTTCCAGTTCCCAAGATTCCTGGATGGTGGTTGCAATCCTAAAAGCTTGTTTGATTACACTGCTGAGAATGTTTGTGCCACCAAAGCAGCAGTGTGCTAAATTTTTGTTAAAAAGGGATTTGCCGAGAATATTATTCACAGATTTTTTTTTAAGTTATCAAGAGCATGTCCTAGTTTATTGGAAGAAGGAACTCCATCCAAATCAAGTCATGGCTTACAGGCTAATACATGAAATGGAGCCTGGCTTATTAAAAAATTCACCAACGCTAAATAATATCTCTTTGAGCACTGTAACATGCTGGCATTTGTCACTGTGGAAGTTGCCTGAGATTTATGAAAATCATAATGGTAGTTGTCACCAATGAAGGCGGTGCATTTTTTATTACAGGAGGTAGACCTGTAGAAGAACTGCTGATTTCTGGAAAATGGTGATAAATGCCCATAATAAGATCTTTAAAATTCACTCAATTGTACCCAGAAATGATAGTTTCCTCTTAATTGGCTTAAAGCAGGACTACTCATAAATTTATGAGAGGCTTTGTCGTATGAATTTATCTGCTGCAAGAGTGAGGTGCGAAAGGGACTGGAAAGACAAGGACGTCAGAATGGCTTTTGAAGATTTAGGGATTATTCAGTTCGGTTAAATTAGGAGCATTATTCTTACATTGGGTGCACATCATCTCTCTCTTTCTGTCTCTCTCACAAGGCACCCCCGGTAGCTCAGGAGGCCCTCCTCCCCTCTAGTTTATCTTCACAACAACAGCCCTGCAAGGGAGGTTGGGCTAAGAGGCAGTGACTGGCCCAAAGTCACCCCTGGGGCTCCAAGGCTGAGTGGGGACTGGAACCCAGATCACCTGAGCTGCCTCTCAGCACTCCTAGCTACTAAATTGCTGCAGAATCAGTCTTTGCTTTCTTCTGCCAAACAACTGCGGAAGTAGCTTCTGGTGGCTGGTATTTGGGATAGCCAACTGGGGCCCATGTTCCAGAGTCAGTAAATCCAGTTTCCAGTTTCTGGGGAGCATTGTAGTGCATCAAACCTTCCTCCCTTCGCACATTCGAGGCAACAGAGCAGCTGGCACTTCCTCCGTTCCCAGTGCTGGAGTCAAGAGTTGTAGCTGGTACAGCTGACTCTGAGGGCTTTTGCCCCCACTCAACACCTGTGCCTCTTGGCTATTCTCAGAGCCCACCTGAGCATGTGGGGAGGGTGGCCTTGAGAAGAGTTGCATTTGTTTCAGCTCAGTCTGGAGCCCCACGTTCCCAAGCTCCCTCCTCCTGCTCTTTCTCTGACTCACAGTCCAGATCGGTGAGTGCATGCCAAGTAGAATTGATCATCAACCTGGCAGAAGGTGAGCTAGATAATGCAACCATTAGGTGCATCCACAACTGGCTGCAAAATCAGATTCAAAGAGTGATCAACAAGACCTTCTGAAACTGGGGAGAGGTAGCCAATGGGGTTCCATAGGGTTCTGTCCTGGGCCCAGTGCTGTTCAACATCTTTATTGATGATTTAGATAAAGACGTTCAAGGAGAGATAATTAAATTTCCAAATGACACGCAGGTGGATGGAATAGCAAATACCCTGGAAGACAGAGAGAAGATATAGGGCGATCTCATGGATTAGAATTCTGGGCAGAGAACAACAGAATGAAATTCAATAGGGCCAAATGCCAAGTCCTTCATTTAGGAACAAGAAACCAGATGCATTGATACGAGATGGGGAACACGGGGCTCAACAGAACTGCGAATGAGAAGGATCTTGGGGTAGATCGCAGGCTAAATATGAGCCAACCATGTGATGCAGCTGCAAAAAGAGCGAATGCTGTTTTTGGACTGCATTAAGAGAAGCATCACTTCCAGAACATGTGAAGTACTAGTTCCATCATACACCTCACTGGTCAGAGCTCACCTGGAGCCCTGTGCCCAGTTCTGGACACCTACATTTAAAAACAACCCAGGCAAGCTGGAAAGGGTACAGAGGGGGGCAACAAGGCTGATGCAGGGACTGGAGGCAAAGCCCTGTGAGGAAAGGTGGAAAGAACTGGGCATGCTCGCCCTCAGGAAGAGAAGGCTGAGCGGGGATATGGTAGCACTCTGCAAGTAGCTGAAGGCTGCCACAAAGAGTAAGGACAAGATGACAGGACATGGGACTTAAGTTAAAAGAAACCAGATTTAGACGAGACCTCGGGCAGAATGCTTTCACTCTCAGAGCAATGCAGCAGTGGAACCTATTTCTTGGGGAGGTGGTGGGCTCTCCCTCTCTGGAGACAATCAATTATTTCTGTGCCACTTTGCTTCTAATATCTATCTTTTGTAGATGGTTCATTCATCCTCATGTTGTGTGTTGTCTGTGCTATTAGTGTTCTGTGAGTAAGAAATAAGAAATGAAATATGGATGAGAATGAGGCAAGAGTTTGGAGATGGTTTATTCCTCCTTCCTTCCTTCCTTCCTTCCTTCCTTCCTTCCTTCCTTCCTTCCTTCCTTCCTTCCTTCCTCCCTCCCAGGACTTCTGTTACCGTACATGTTCATTTTCCTGTATTTCATCTGTACAGTCTGCGATGACCGTGTGAGGAAGGTTAGGCTGAGAGATAGAGAGTGATTGGCCCCAAATCACCCCCTGGGTTTTGTGGCTGAGTGGGGATTGGAACCAACGTCTCCTGAGGCATGTACAGAGCGAATCTAACGCCAGCTCAGAGGTGCGTGTGCCAGGTGGCGTCTGCCGGGAAGAGGGTGCTCGCCTCCGGCCCGCAAGGCTCCATCTCCAAAAAGCTTCACAAAACAACCTCTGATTGCAGAGAGCAGGATGCAAAACTCATATCCTGTTGCATCTCTATTCATAAGTGGCTCTCGTCCTTCTGGAGAGGTCTCTTTCTGAAGGAAATTGGAAGCTCCTGTTGGAAGATGAATATTCAAGTCAGATGGGGAGGTGGCCTGTAGCTTTGTGTCGATTTTTCCCTTCCGACTTTGCCCACCCTGAACGGCAGGAGGCCGGCTCTCCAGAAGCCGAAAACCGAGCCCCAGGACAAGATCCAGGAGAGATCTGCCCCAGAGAGCCTCTGCTCCAGGGAATGCCATCCTGCATCACCCGGGGGTCACATGCAAATGAGCGCAGCACCGGTTCCGCTGTGTAGAAAAAACTTGACCTGGCGTCCGGGAGTTGCTGGCAAGATGGCGGACACGGGGGATGGCCCTTGGAAAGTAAAGCTTCTTTTAAGAAATCCATTAGCTTGGCGTAAGTGCGAGTGAGAGCAGGAGCAGAGATTTAATGGGAAGTGCAGGACTGGCAGTTCCTTCTGCCCATAACCGACGACGACGATGATGATAGAAGGGAAGAGGCGAGGTGGAGGCAGTGGTGCCTCTCCATGCTGACTTCCCCATGAGTAAGTTCCACTTATGCTCATGTGAATGGCTTGTGAATAAAGCCATCGAGGAGGGTGAGCGGTGCAGGCAGGCCGTGCTTTTCCATGCGCTGTTCCTTGCAGCAGGAGGATGGAGGAGGCAACCTGGAGGCTTGGGAAGACATTCCAAGCTTTCTTCTTTCAAGGACAAGGGGAGGGGGCAGGGGGGGCATTGTGTTGGCTCCCAGTTCATGGGGCAAGACGGAGAGGTGGGCAGAGGTGAGGGCTCAGGAAAGCAGCGGAAGGCTGGTCGGCTTGTCAAGGGAGCCCGATGGGCACCGGAGATGTGTGAGGAAGGCGTTGGGGTGGGAATCCGCTGGATTCCCCGGCTCGGCTCCTGGGCGCCCTTCCATGGTGCTGCAGCCCTGAGCCCAGCTTCCTGGCAAGCACATGCAGTGCTCACGGGGCGCTTGCAGGAACTGCGCCCCTGGCCCTCTTTGAATCCCAGGAGCTCACACAGCAGCTGCTCCTCGAGCTGAAGAAGGCTGGTTGTAGGGCACTCAGTCCACCAGGAAAGCCCCCAACCCCTGCACAAGCAGCGCCCCTCTTGCGTGCCGCTGCAGCCACCTTTTGGCAGAGGCAGCGGCTGCTGACCTGGAGGAAGGTCGTTGCGTGTGGAACTGGGTCTCCATGACCATTCGCGGACTTCCTTTTGGCTCAGCTCGCTTTGGAGACCCAGCCAAGCTCCGGAGGAATCCTGAGAAGGCTTGGAGGGACGGATCCTGGCAGGGCTTGTCCCAACCGCAGCCTGGAGGGGCTGCATCACTCTCCTTCGTGACAGGACTGACCCTGACCTGCACTGCACACCACAGTCCTGGGCAATTTTTCACCCCTCCTTCATTGCATTTCTTTCACACGTCTCACGAGAACGGCTCGATTTGAGGTGGTGGGCTTGTGTGGTTTTAACGTGTACAATCCTCCATGAATGGGCAGAAGAAATGGGACTGTGATCTCAGTTTTAGTCCATTGGAGGAGGATTACTCTTCATTCCCCATCTGTAAAATGGGTACAGCAGTGGCATTCTGCACAGGAATGATGTGACGAGACTGAGCACTGATATGCAGACCGCCAGTAATATATAAGCACTGGCACCAGACATGACATGGGGCAAGGTGTGTTTTCGCCAAATGTTAACCCCAGGTCGGCTGTCTTCCCTGCCCCCTCCCCCACCTCCGACAGTAACATTTCGTCAGACGTTCTAATATCCCTGGCACTCCACTTCATTAGCAGCGCGCAGGAAAATAATACAGAGAGGTCTGCTCAAGAATTCATTGGCTCATGAATTTGCTGCACTGGGAGATCTGTGAAAGCCGTCCTTAGAGTTCCTGGACTTTCTGGGGCGTGATGGGAAGCAGCGCAGCAGGGCCTTCTTGGTTGTGGTGCCTCATTTCTAGAACTCCTGCGCCACCCCATGCGTTTCCCACAGGTTCTCACTGACGGCTGTTTAGTGACAGGTGTTCAGCAGGCCAGCCTTTGAATGATGCCATTGGTGCCGTATTTAAAAGCAGAGGCATCACGCTGCCGACAAAAGTGTGTATAGTCAAGTCTATGGTTTTCCCAGCTGTGAAGAATGGCTGCGAGAGTTGGATCATAAGGAAGGCTGAGCGCGGAAGAACGGATGCTTTTGAATTGTGGTGCTGGAGGAGACTCCTGCGAGTCCCTTGGACGGCAAAGAGACCAAATCTGTCAATCAATCAATCTTGACTGAGCTTTAGAAGGTTGAAGCTCAAATACTTTGGCCACCTAATGAGAAGGAAAGACTCCCTGGAGAAGAGCCTGATGCTGGGAATGATTGAGGGCAAAAGGGGAAGGGGGCAGTAGAGGCTGAGGTGGCTAGGTGGGGGCACTGGAAAGGTGGATGTGGGCTTGGGTGGACTCCGAGGGATGGTGGAGGACAGGAGGGTCTGGAGGAATGTTGTCCATGGGCTCGCAAAGAGTCAAGCACAACCTTGCAACTCAACAACAATGATGCCAAGTTAGGCATTCGGGAACAATGTGGGAAATTTCAAAGTGGACACCAAATCCCCCAGTGACTAGGTAGATTACCCAACTGGGAAGTAGATCCGCCCCCTCTAATGGGGGGGGGGGAGGGGTTGCAAAGGGCCCCCTCAGCTCCGGGACCAGACTCAGCTAATGAGCTGTTGTCTCTGCTCAGCTTTGTTTTAAGATGGATGGGTTTCATTAGACGCCATTGTTGCGAAGTAATTTGCCAGGCATCACCTTCAAGAGTCTTTGAGTGAGGTGTAGGATGCACATTTTAAAAAATACGATAAATATTGCAAGAGGTGCTGGGAGTCAGGGGAGAACCATGCACAAAGCTGCTGTTTGGAGCAGCACCCCGTGCTGAGTGCCGCAGCTCCTCTGACCCATGACGGGGAAAACACGGGGGTACAATTGTCTTGAAAATTATGCCTGGCTGCCCTGTGCCAGATGCAAGAGAAACATTCTGGTGTTTCAGCATTTCCGAAGAAACTCCATCTGCTCTGTTCGGAGAGGGGGTGGGGGGGTATCATATATTTGCCCTATATTCTCACTCCCGTCTCTGACTTCCAAATCAGATTGTACAGATTTAGATGAGAATATAAAGAGCCCAGCTGGATTGGACCAGAGGTCCATCTAGTCCAACATCTGGTCTCCATACTGGCCTACCAGATGTTCTGGGAGGGACACAAGCAGTGCATGGGAGTCATAGCATTCATGTTGGTTGCCTCCCACCACATACATCATCATCATCATTAGATTTATCATTCATGTTATTTCTATACCATCCCATCGTCAAAGTTCTCTGGGTGGTTTACACCAGCACATAATATGCAGTGCGAAATACAGGCAACCGTAAAACCTTCGTAAAAATCACCATACAACATTTAAAAGCCACTTGGTTATTCGAGATGGGCCAGTTTTAAATAGTTTTAAATAGTTTTTGTGTTTGTAGTGTTGTGAGCCGCCCCGAGGCTTTGTTGCAATGGGGGCGGCATACAAATGTTTTAAATAAATAAAATGTTTTTAGAAACAGGTGAAAAAGCTACAATTGTTTATGCAGTTTAAACCATAGGGCCTGTTAAGCAGCCAACATAACCCCCAATATGATAATAAACTCGTGCAATGGCTTGTGGCAGAGGAAAGTCTTGAGCTGGTGCTGAAAATATATTACTGTTGGTGGCAGGAGGGCCTCAGTGAGACATTTGTTCCACAGATGGGAGCCACCACTAAAAAGACCTTTCTCTTTGTTGTCAGCAGCTGAGCTTCCCTTGGAGGTGGCAGTGAGAAGAAGGCCCCAGGCCATGACCTGGGTAGATTGCAGTCTGAAGAGACATTACGTCAAGTGTTGGTGGTCCCAAACTGCCTAGATAGTCCTACTGGGACTTCCATCATCCTATTATCATCATATTCTATCCTTCCCACCAACAGCAAACTCATGTGTTGAGTCTCCACAGAAACGAGGCCAAAATGGGTCCACGGAGAAGCGAAAGCGCCAGGGTGGCGCAGTGCTTAGGAGTGCTGGGTTCGAGTCCCCACTTGGCCACAAAGTGCACTGGGTGCTTTGAGCCGGTCACTGCCTCTCAGCCCAGCCTACCCCACAGGGCTGTTGTTGCAAGGATAAAACGAACAGAAGGAGAACTTTGTGTGCCTTCTTGGCTTCCTTGCAAGAGGAGGAAAGCTGGGATAGAAATGCAGTGTAGGAGTATTGGTATGCTCAGATAAAAGCCAAGGTCTGCAAAACGGCAGGAGTATTTTTCAAAAACCATAGTAAACGCAAGTGTTCAAGTGTCTTAGTTCAAAAGCGAATTAAGCCATTCCATCTGCTCCATCTGAGTCACAAAACAGGTCACTGTTTCTGTGTATTCAAGGGTAGGGATGCAAATATAAGTCAGCCTGGTTTTGTGTGTGTGTGTCTGTGTGTGTGTGTGTGGGGGGGGTGTTAGGTCAAATGCACATCAGCTTGCAAGTCGACAGGACGGATTCGTGTCTTTTTGCGATTTGTGCGTTACACATTTTTGTGTATGTCGTTCTATGTGTGCACTTTTGGGTACATACATCCATAAACCAATGCAATTTCTGCACCTGTAGGTGATGTACACAATTTCTTTGTACATTTTTAAAATCTATACCTATTGTTGAGCACTTTTTGTGTGAGAGAGGAAGAAGCATCACAAGGTCAGAAATTTATAGATTTTGGGGTGCAAATGGTGCTCTAATTTGGGGGGAAAACTCTTGATGGACCTACCATGTCTTCATACTGGGAAAAATCCCTATATAAACAGAAACCTAGAATCTACAAATTAAAATGAAAACTAAAGTGGGGGTATCAGAAGAGCTCAACATGTGCTGAGCACATACAATTTTCTTTCACTTCTTGTAGAATTTAAAATAAGAGAATCCTGGCATGATTTAACACAATGGTTCTTATGTTCTTACAGCTAGTATGGGAGCAGATTTTGAAGTAATTAGATGAGCACATTTATTATCCATCAATGGAACAGATTTAAAGGTAAAGGTAAAGGTTTTCCCTTGACGTTATGTCCAGCCATGCCCGACTCTAGGGGGCGGTGCTCATTTTTATTTTATTTATTTATTTAAAAATTTATATGCCGCCCCTTGCAATAGCCTCGGGGCGGCTTACAACATATTGCATTATTAAAAACATATAACAAAATTAAAAACTGGCCCATCTCAGGTTATTATATAAAAACATGAACAGAATTATAAATTAAACCTATTAAACATAAATTAAACATTAAACATAAATTAATTAAACATAAATTAAACATAAGTTAAACATAAACTAAACCAAAACATAAACCTAAATTAAACAATAATATTAATTAAAATATTGTCTAAATAAAAAGGTCTTCGCCTGGCGCCGAAAAGCAAATAACGACGGCGCCAGGCGAGCCTCTCTGGGGAGCGCATTCCATAAATGGGGCGCCACCGCTGAGAAAGCCCTCCTCCGGGTACTCACCCTCCTAATCTCACGCACGGAGGGTTCCCGGAGGAGAGCCTCTGTCGCTGATCGTAGGGGGCGGGAGGGCATATATGGTCGCAGGCGCTCCTTTAGGTAACCAGGGCCCAAGCCGTTTAGGGCCTTATAGGTAAGAACCAGCACCTTGAATTGGGCCCGGACTTCAATGGGGAGCCAGTGGAGCTGACGGAGAACTGGGGTGATATGAGAACCACGCCCAGTCCCCGTCAGCACCCTGGCAGCTCTATTCTGCACCAATTGAAGTATCCGGACCGTCTTCAAGGGAAGCCCCACGTAGAGCGCGTTACAATAATCCAACCGGGAAGTCACCAACGCATGTGTCACTGTTGTCAGGCAATCGAACTCCAGGAAGGGACGCAGCTGATGTATCAGCCGAAGCTGTTGGAAGGCGCTCCTCATCTCCGTTTCCCAGCCGAGGGAGCCAGCATTGGTCTGCAGACAGTCTCCGTGCTCATGTGGTCGGCATGACTAAACACCGAAGTGCAGGAACGCTGTTACCTGCCCACCGAAGTGGCACCTTTTTACCTACTTGCATTTGCAGGCTTTCAAGCTGCAAGGTTGGCAGGAGCTGGGACGGAGCAACAGGAACACACCCCGTTGTGCAGATTCGAACCAGTGACCTTTCGATCAATCAGCCCAGCAGCTCAGCGGTTTAAACCACCTCGCCACCTGCAGTTCCCAGAACAGATTTGCAATGGTCTTAATATAGAAATGCAATTACAAATGCCACAATGAAAATACCAAAATAACAGTCTTGTGTCACATAAAATCTCAAAACATCTCAATACTCAGTTGCTCCCTGTCATTCAGTATCAGCCACAAGATGTGTGCCCTATATTTAGTCAGGATACATGGTTATGGGAGTTGTGATCCTCCAGTTGTTGATGGACTGCAACACCCATCCGTGGCAGCCAGCAAGAGCCAATGGTCAGTGGTATAAAGGGAATGGTGATAACTTCTTGAAGGCCGTAAGTTTCTGAGCCTCGTAGTGGCGGAAGACTCCATGTTTTTTGCTAATGAAGCATAATTCTGCTCTTCAGTGGTAAAAGGGGAACCCTGAAATGTTAAAAATACAGAGACACGCTTGCACACATGTGCTCACAAGCACTTGATGTGCCACGTCCACCCAGTGAGCAGAGAAAGGATCCGGGTTTGAGAGACGATTCTTTTCAAGGAAGCGCCGTCTCCATAGCTACGGGGAGGTGAACTGGGGCACCCAGAAGCCCTCTAAACAAAAGAATTTGCAGCTCAACATGCTTCTCTCATCTGTCACAGGAAGTCACGGAGTTGCACTTGCTCAGTGGCGTTTCCAGGAATCACAGGATGGGAAGTGTCAGTTGCCGAAGAAACGCAGAAAAGTTGGGAGGGGGGAAGAGAGAAGGAAGCACAGTGCATGAATTGCCAGGTGCTGGATCAGATGCCCAGGGTAGTCCTGGCTCCAGTTCCTGGGGGGCCCTCACTGGGCCCCCTCGTCAGGCAGTCCACCTCCTCACTGCGTGCTCACCTGCTGCTTTTGCAGCTGCATTCACACAATATGACAAACAACCCTGCGTGGCGACCATGGCCAGTTTTCTCCCATGATCTACCTGACAGACATCTTCTGCCTCATCTTGGTTTCCATGCTCCCTGCTCAGTCCTCCCCCCACTGGCATGTATCCCATCAGCCACTGCACCTGAAGCCCAATCCCAGGGTACATCACTCCCTGCTTGTGTTGCCTGCCTCTTCCTCATTGGTCCACACATAGAGGACGGCTGGCTGGAGTTTGTTTTATTAGATTTATATCCCACTTTCTTGTTTCAAGAATGCAGAGCAGCTTAGATCATTCTCCTCCTGCTTCTCTCAGTCTTATCCCTGCAACAACCACCCTGCGAGGTAGGTTGGGCAGAGAGGTTGTTCCTGGCTCGAAGTCGCCCAGTGGGCTGCATGGCTGAGTGGGGACTAGAACCCAGGTTGCCTGAGTCCTGGCCCCACCCTCTTAACCATTACACCAAACTGGCTCTCTGAGTACATTTATCACAGTTGACACTCTTTCCAGGGGACTCGGTGGTAGTTGCATACCAAGATCATGGAAACCACAATCCTGGGTTCAGACAGTATGACAAGCCATGATGGTACAGAAAAACCATGGAACAAACTGTTGTTGATTACATGGTTTCTAAAGTCCAAACATACCATGGTGAAATACCATGACTGGGTTAGGGTTAGGATTAGAACCATCATGGCTTGTCATATTGCCCAAACACAGCTGGCCTTGGTCCCCATTGAAATATCCTCACACATGGAGGTCTTTACTAGCTCCTGTTGGATGCTGTTGCAAGACTTGGTCGTCTTCAAATTTCCAGCCTGCCTTGGAATGGATGGCTGAGCCCGTCGAATATTCTAATGTCGTGTACCTCCACTTCTAGCCTCAGGAGTTAATCACCTCATGATACTTGCAGGCGGTGGAGAGAACTTGCTAGCCATTCTGCGTTCCAGATGTTCCATCCCCCAGGTGACCTGGCCTAATTGCCTCGTAGGCATAGAATGACCCCATTTCATCTGCACACCCTTGAATCTCCCCTCCCGAGCTCTTCTCTGATTTGCACATACCGGGCCAGACGTTCCTTTGCAGTGAAGTCCTTTGTGCCATCTTTGGGGGAAAAGACTCCCCCGCTAAAATAACGATGCAAAACATGCAGTGACTTTCCGCTTGAATAACAGATGTGAAATGGGGGTGGGGGGGGTCACATTTCATAAATTTTTCTCTAGACTGTTTTGGAGTAGAAGGAGCATTTGCCCTGTTAATGCGGAGCATCATGTTTTCCTTGCTCTGGACTTTCCCATGATCTTTTCTGATCTGTAGACGTGTCTCTCCCCTTTGACAAGAGTGAGAAGTTCAAAGGGGTTTGAAGAAAGAGGTCCCCACTGGGAAGCAAGTGGCTGCAGGGGAAGGTTTAATCTTCCTGGATGATGATGATGATGATGATGATGATGATGATGTGGCAGCAATTTCAGCAGAGCTGGAAGCTGCCTGACCCCCAAAAGTTGCCCAGCCCTGACTTAATGATCATTAATTTCTAGAGATGACCCAATATCGCAAGCAGCTCTGTGTGATTCTGAAAGGATTGGGTTTGCGATGCATAGAACCCCCTCCAGTGTAGCAAAGAGGCAGGAGGGAAAGTCTTAGGTGGAAGAGCAAGGCAATTTAAAAGGGCAATTAAAAAGGAAATTCGGAGGCTGCAGAAACAAGGTCAAAGCGACAGTATGTGATTCTTTGAATAGCAGATTGCTCGGCGTCTTCCTTGGGTTTTAAAATTGCTGGCGTTCGTATTGCACTTCATATTTGGAGAAAGAATGATTCGTTGGGATAATAGCTTTGTGAATAAAGCATCACCAGCTCAGAGAAGGCTTAGGGAATAGAGGGGGACATAAAATTTATTTTAACAAAGGAAAAACACCGCTGCTGACTCGGCAGCATTGTCTCCGGCACACTCCAAAACCTGGAATGCAGGGCTTCTGGACCTGGCAGCCAAAGAACAGAAAGACGTGATTTAGCTGTTGTGATTAATGGGCCCCCCCGCCTGTTGTTGTGGTTGCTGTCATCAGGGGCTGTCAAGCCGTCCCCCACGTGTGCCAACCCTGTGATGAAAGCCTTCCGAAGGTGCTGTCCAAGGCAGCCCTGCTCAGCTCTTCTAAGTCCGGGGCTGTGGCTTCCTTTGTGCAATCAATCCATGCAGAGGAGAAAGTGTCTGACTGGTTTTTGGACTACTGCAACGCGCTCTACGTGGGGCTGCCTTTGGAGATGGTCCGGATACTTCAATTGGTCCAGAATAGAGCTGCCAGGTTACTAATGGGGACCGGCAGATACCCTCGTATCACACCGGTCCTCTACCGTCTACACTGGCTGTCAGTTGAAGTCCGGGCCCAATTTAAGGTGCTGGTAATGACCTATAAGGCCCTAAACGGCTTGGGTTCTGGGTACCTGAAGGAGAGCCTTCTTCCCTATGTGCTGACCCATCCCTTGAGATTGGAGGCAGAGGCCCCTCTCTGGGAGCCCTCCTTGAAGGAAACCAGGAGGGTAGCCGCTCAGAGAAGGGCCTTTTCAGTGGTGGCACCCAAATTGTGAAAAATGCTCCCCAGGGAGGTTCGCTTGGCTCCATCCCTTTATGCTTTTCCGTGTCGAGGCAAAGACCTCTCTATTCTCCCAATATTTTAACAGTCAGTTGGTTTTATCCTTGTTTTTATCCTGTCGGATGCAGTGTGCTGTGTGTTGTTGTTGATACGATTGATTTGTTTTGGTTTTTCTGTTTTTCGTAAGCTGTCCAGAGAGTTTTAGTATTGGGGCGGCATACTAAAAAATGTAAATAAATAAAATTAATTAATTAAATGAAGTACCTACTGCTGGGGGCCTCAAGCAGGAAGGCTCTGTGCCCCTGTTAAGGGATGCATAACCTCCCACCCAGAGGCCAAACCTTATCCCTTCTGGGGTCCAGCGCTACATGTCTGGTAGCTCCTTGGCTTTTGTGTGCTTCTCCCGCTTCTAACACTGGAAATATTTTCCCTATTTGCTGGTAGGAAGAGCTTTGGGCCAAAATGGGGGATTTTGGTCCTATGCTGGTCCTTCGGCTTCTGCAGAGGCCTGATGACACGAATGTCAACAGGCAGTGCGTTTACTCACAGTTGTGGTCTGAACATTTCATGAGCTGTCCGTGCCGCCGAGCACATTTCAGGGGCAAGGTCTAGCGGAGGGCATGGTGCCTTTCATGCTTCAACTAAAACCTGGAGTAGATACACCCCGCAAGAAAAGTGGAGCCACAAGCATCGACGCCCCCGCCCCCACCCTGGCATGCTGTCCCCAAGCGCTCGTCAAAATGGAATTTGGCCCAGGCCAGAAATAAGTCCATTGCCCTCGTCCTGCAAGGCATCTGGTTTTCCACTGTGGGAAAAGGGATGTTGCAATCATACACACCCTGTGGTCCGATCTAGCAGCGCTTTTCTTGCATGAAGGATCTGCCGGTGCCGCAGGGAAAGGCGATGGACGTGGTGAATGGCAGGGAGCCACAGCCTGGGAACTGGCCAGACTTCTCTAAAAATGCAGAGAACAGACGCGGTGAAGACGCCTCCCGCCTCTTCCTTCACTCCGTTTGCAGGAACGGTCCTACGCTCTCCGTTACAGCAAATCGGCAAAGAGATGCTTCAACGACAAGGAAAACTCTGAATTGTATTCCCCTCCAAGGGCAGAAGCGATTTCGGTGTCGCCCGCAGTGCCTTCTGCCCCCCAGTCCTGCAGGGAGGTTGGAAGTCCCTGGTCTGGTCCAGCTTGCACTGCTTTTGTCTGATCGGTTATTTGATTTCAATTGTTCCTCCTCCCCCTCCCTAAATCAATGTGCGTCTGTCTGTGATAAGACTTGGAGGGCCTCCAGTGCTGCATATATCGCAGAGCACGGGTGAAGTTGTGTCTAATAGCTCGGAGTCAAGCTGATTCTGGGAATGTGCTGGCATCTGAACTCTGCAGCTTAGCATGGGGAAAAGCAACCTTTCCCTGCAAAATGCCACCTTCCTAGGGAGGCTGGTGCAGAATGAAACAGCCTTAGGCTTTGCATCCTTTGTCTTGCACCCCGTTTGCACAAGGGGGTGTGCACAGACGAGAAGTGCCTTGGATTCAACTGAAGTCCAGTCAGGACTGGACCACGTAACACAGTACCTGGCATGTTTTTGAGGTGAGGCAAGCTTGCCTCCGGAGCAAACAGCCCCTGCTTGAGGCCGTTCATGGAATCAGAGAAGGGTGGAGTTGGAAGGGGCCAGGGGAGCACCGGGTGCAGCCCCCCTCACTGCAGGGCTCCCAGTTCAACGTGCCTCTCGGCTTCTCTGCGCTAACTAAGAGGTGCAACACGCCCAGTTCAGCGTTCTAAAGGCAAATGCCAGCACCTGGATGGAGCTCAGCTTGGGAATGTGTGCTGAATCTCATCTATTTTGGGGATGAGATTCCATCAGATTTCCCGGGCTTGGCTCCCTAAATTCCGGCCTGCTTTGATGCAGCCATGAGTCCAGTCTCCTGCCAACAGCACCCGGCATCCAGGCAGCCAGATTTGATGAGGGAGTGCTCGCAGGCTTGGTCTCGGCTCCGCTCCCTTTCCAAGGCAGGGCTGAGCAGGAGAAGAAGTCCATGAACGTGAGAGGGACAGGTCCCGCGGAGCTCCGACCCACCCCTAGTTCATCTGCAAAAAGAGATCCAGGGCAGCTGATGTCGCATTAGCATGGCTTCGTCCAAATGCCTAGACCATGGTGGCGAACCTATGGCACACGTGCCACAGCGAGCACGGGGAGCCCTCTCTGTTGGCATATGAGTGAAGTTGCCCCAGCATCGCCCCAGCAGCTGAGCATCAGATAATGGCGCACACAGGGGCCATGCGCACGCTCGGAAAGGAGTAGCTGGGTCAGGCGATGACGTCACAGGCCGCAACTCGTTAGCCGTGACTCAACCGAGCTTTCTCATGGCTGCTCAGTGCGCTGCCAAGGATATATATATATTAGCTTGGACTGGCTGTGAGGTATTTTTCCTAAACCTCAGTTTCAGGTTTTATTGCCGGGTTGGCACTTTGCGATAAATAAGTGGGTTTGCAGTTTGGGCACTTGGTCTCTAAACGGTTCGCCATCACAGCCCTAGCCCCTCCTGCCAGCATCCATTGGAGTCAGGATGCTGCCTGAGGTTGAATCAAATTTGTTTTGCCCACTGCTACGTCCTTGGCTGAAGAATGAAATGTGGGCGCCTTAATTTTGTCTGAGCATCTTGCTCTTAAGTCATCATCCCATAAGAACAGAAAAGGGGAACTGATTCCAAGCACAGTGATCAGTTCAATTTCATGCAATATATTAATTGCAACTTGCAGGGGAGGCATTCCTGTTGGGAGTGCCCACATTTTGATTATTAGGTCGACTCTTCCTCGTGTTTATGGTCCATAATTGTGTTCTCTCTTTCCCTTCTCTTGCAGATCAATTTCGTATTTCTGTTTAACATAGTTAGGATTTTAATGACAAAACTGAGAGCATCAACCACTTCAGAAACAATACAGTACAGGTAAGTGGGGTGTTTTAACAGCTGAACAAGGTGTGAGGGATCAAACCCTTGAAGACAATCCACAGGCAGGTTGAAAGGTCTTGAATGTTAACAGTGAAATCCTGTGGCTCCCACATCATCTGGAAGGCCATGGGGTTCTTCAGAATTCTGGGATGGTGGAGATGGGAGGCCAAAGGCCGATCCTGTGCCCTGGCCCCTCATAGGCAGCTCAGAAGAACCTCATCAGCTACTCTCAGTCTCCAAGGTCACAGATGGACCTCAGAGCGGGGGAAATGTTTGTGGGAAGGCAGGAAGAGAAGGAGACCAAGGTCATGGAGTTATTCCAGTTCCAAGCAGTACCCCAACCTCCTTCCCTGTGTTGGCGGTTGTCATTGTTATGTGTCATCAAGCCTTCTCCAACTCATGGTGACCCCATGAATGAAAGCTCTCCCAGAGGCCCTCCCCTTGACAGCCCTGCTCAGCTCTTGTCCACTCAAGGCTGTGGCTTCCTTGATGGACTCCACCCATGTCATGCTCATTCTGGACAGCCAAAAACAGCCGTCTGGAGGAAACACAGGTCGAGAGACAAGATAGAATTGTGTCCTAGGCCAACTTTAAATTCCACCACTGACATGAACTTGCCTAAAGCAGGAAGGAGAGCGCTTAGCAAACAAAGCACAGTGTTTGGTCTTCTCCAGCGCTTCAGGACTCAAATAACTCACAGAGGTTTCCTTGCTGCTGAAAGCCTTTTCAAATTCTCTCTGTACGGCTTGCAATACATTTCATTTCTTGGTTTGACTCCCATGAAACCTGCAGAACTGCCCAAACAAGCTCTTTTGCTTGTTCCCTAGCCCAAGTTTGCTGACTGGGCATAAAGATTCTGCTTGTATCTTGGCATTGGCCTCAGATTAATGATTTTCTAGTGCAGAAGCTGCTTCATAGAAAGAAGGGACTAGGACTACTTGGGGTGCAATTTTATCATCCCCACTACCCTCAGTGCATGTAACTTAGAAGGGAAAGGGCACCCTAAGCCCCAGTCCAGCTCATGCTAACCCTGGATAGCCAGTATTGCGCTGGAGGAAAGGAAAGTTGGAGGATCTCGAGGCTGGGATCCCAAATAATCTATCCCCTCCTCCAGCACCCAAAACACCAGGAGGCCACAGAATTGCATCCTTACATATCAATTGAACCCACACTTTCAAGGAACAATTGGAAATACTTGAGCCTCCGTATCAGCCCGTGTGTGGCTCTGCAAGTTACCAAGGCCCGACTTCACTTGCTCAATTGATATTTTCGGCATACCTTCAGCCACGGAGTCAGTGGATGTCACAATCTGATGTCACCCACAGACTGAAATAGACACCTATTATTATGCAGAAAATTAAAGCAGAGTTGTCATGATTGGAATCCTGCCGCAAGGTGCCATGCCTGGTATTCTCTCTCTCCATATCATTACTTGCCTTTTAATTATAGCATTGGTGATGGTTTGCCTGCCACACTGTCATAGTTTAAGAACATTTATGAAGAATTAAATATGCGTATGCTCACTCTCAGGTAGAGATGCAGAACTTTTGGGCCAATGGCATCAAGACCAGCTCCTTGGGTTCCTCCAGTGGGTGGAGAAGGGAGAAATAATCTACCATGGAGAATTCACCTTGAACAAAATTAATTTTATTTATTCTCAACATCTAAACAGACTCTGGAGCAGTGAACAAAAAGAAGAAAAAGCAGATAAAAGAATAAGACAATGTATGAAGAGCAGGATATCAGTAAAACTATGGCTGTGCAGTTAAGGAAGCCTTCCTGAAATAGAGATAGGCCTTGAACACGAGAGTGGCTAAATAGGGTTAGGGTTAGGGTTAGGGCTAGTTGGCTATGCTGAAGGCTCCTCTCCTGGTGGACGCCAGCCTGGCCACAAATCCACGAGCTCCGTGAGGAGCATCTCAACAGCCAGAAGTGCTTGATGTCTGATTCAAGACTGGCGGTGGGAGTGGGGATTTCCCGGCTCATCAGTTTCCATCACACGTGGGGCGGGTGATAATTGCAGAGATAACTTTTCAGTGGAGCCTCCAGCCCTCAAAACACCATCTTTAAAGAGTCCTGCCTGGAACCAAGTCTTTCATCTTCCAGCAGAAGGCATGGGCTTTTCTTTTATCTGTTCTTTTATCTGTTTCTTGTTTAAAATGTATCCAGCTCCTTTCAGGTTTTGTCCTTATTCTTTTTTTTCCCTCATTCATTCATTTATTTATTTATTAAAACATTTCTATGCCGCCCCATCGCAATAAAGCCTCGGGGCGGCTTACAACAATACAAATTTTGAACACATAACTTCAGTTACGAAAACCCCCCGCCCCTTTTTCTTAGCATGACATGTATAAGGACACTTCAATAAGGACGTGTGCAAAATTGGAGGGACTCTCTCGGGCCCTTTGACAAGTCTTCCCAGCACTGCGGGTCTCTCTCCTCCCTTCAGCTGAACTTTTCCCTTTGATCTCTTCCAAACAGGAAGGCCGTCAAAGCAACCCTGGTTCTTCTTCCTCTCCTGGGGATTACCTACATGCTCTTCTTTGTCAACCCTGGAGAAGATGATATTTCTCAGATATTTTTCATCTACTTCAATTCCTTCTTACAGTCCTTTCAGGTAAGAGGTGTTTCAGGAATGCCTGGAAAGGGAAGCTGTTCCCCGGGACTTCTAACTTGCTCAGCCTTAGCCAAAGTGCAGTGTGGGCAAGAGCTATGTGAGGGATCCATTTCGGGAGTGGTAATCCATCGGATTCCCTGGGCTCAGCTCCCAGGACTCCAGTCCACTTTGTTTGTTTGTTTGTTTGTTTTATTGGATTTTTATCTTTCATCATTAGCCAGAGTTCCCTGAACAGGTTACATAATTAAAAGTATACAATAAAAGGCAATTTAAAATTCACAATTGATACAATTTAAAAAAGCATCAATATTAATTCACAAAACCTTAAGATTGTCTCCAGTGACGCATACTAAAGAGCATAACAACATGTTGTAAAACATGATGTAAAATGTTAAAACCATTAAAATTATCTTAATAATTAGAATATCCAATGACTATAAGGGTATTCGCTTGGTGCCTGAAGGAGTAAAGAGAAGATGCCAAGTGAGCCTCTCTGGGGAGCTGATTCCAGAGTTGGGGGGCCACTACTGAGCAGGCCCTTCTTCTTGTGGCCACGCTTCTTATTTCCTGGGGGGAGAGAGGGTTCCTTGAGAAGGACCGCCAACGATGATCTAAGGGACTGGCTAGGCACAGGTGACGCAGCGGCCAAGAGGGCGAATGCCACCCTTGGTTGCATAGCCAGAAGTGTGGCTTCTAGATCGAGAGAGGTATTACTACCACTCTACACGACTCTGGTGCGCCCGCAACTGGAGTATTGTGTTCAGTTTTGGGCCCCTCATTACAGAAAGGATACAGCCAGGTTGCAGTCAGTGCAGCGTAGGGCCACAAGGATGGTGGCTGGTTTGCAGGGGATGCCGTATGAGGCAAGACTGAGGGAACTGGGTCTCTTCAGCTTGGAGAAGAGGAGACTCAGAGGGGATCTGTTGGCGACATGCAGGTATGTGAGGGGGTGTCACACGGAGGTGGGTAGAGACCTGTTCCCCCTGCAGAGGAAGGCAGGACATGCTCCAACGGAGCAAAGCTCAGGGAACCCAGGTTGCATTTGGATGCCAGGAAGCACTTCCTGACAGGTAGGACCCCGAGGGCGTGGAATGGGCTTCCTTGGGAGGCGGTTGAGGCCCCATCGGTGTGGGTGTTCAAGGATAGACTGGACATGCACATGGTGGGCATGTCGTGAGTGGAGCCGGCTAGAGCCGGAGGTCAGACTGGATGGCCCGGGAGGCCCCTTCTGACTCGCGCTGTTTCTATGTTTCTATATGGGAAGGGGTGCTCCTTTAGGTACCCTGGCCCCAAGTTGTTCAGGGTTTTAAATACTACTGTTAGCACTTTGAATTTCTGAATCCATAAGCCTGAGTTCTTGCTGAGCAAACCCAGAATTTTGGCAGCATTCCCCAGAACTTGTGTCTGTTTTCCATCTGCAGCAACATTCAAAGACTTTCTCTTCACTCCACTCACTTTCTAAGATAAGGAAGTCTGCAAATGTTAAAAGGAGCTTGCAGCTTCGACATATCCCTAATCTAGACTCCCATCATCCCCAGCCAGCTCCCTCCCAAAATATTTTCCTGATGGCTGATTACTAGAGATGGGCTGAAGAAGATTCTCTGAAAATCAGCTCAGTATGAGTTTTACGCCCAATTTTCAACCCAGTTTGCACTTGCTGCTCGTTTCAAACAAGCAGAAAACCGTGCAGAAGGAATGGGATTGAAGGCAAAAGCGGCACGAAATCCCCCAACTTTTCACCAATTTCCCAGTGCCTAAAGCAGGGCTGGTTTAG
Organism: Varanus salvator macromaculatus; assembly: GCA_023646645.1. Lineage (NCBI taxonomy): Eukaryota > Metazoa > Chordata > Lepidosauria > Squamata > Varanidae > Varanus > Varanus salvator. The sequence goes on along the minus strand of JAIXND010000654.1, from coordinate 117,616,143 downwards.
ACATTTGTGGAAATGTGGAAATCCACCGAAATCCCGTGGGAGATCTGCACAAGCTGAACATGAGTGCATGTTCAGGAATGTGAGGACGTTTTCCACCAACACATTCTTGCTCTCAGGAGCACAAACAAGGCAGGTTAAGATGTTTGTGAGAAGAAAGGAAATTCCCACCTATGCTCAGTAGTGGCAGCTCCAAGATGCACTGCAAAGCATCTCTGTCGCTTGGCCAGGAAAGCCCAGTGAGACAGTTAGATAATGTGACTTTTAATGCCTTCATAGTAAAGGTAAAGGTAAAGGTTTCCCCTTGACGTTACATCCAGTCAGGCCTGACTCTTGGGGGCGGTGCTCATCTCCGTTTCCCGGCCGAGGGAGCCAGCGTTTGTCCGCAGACAGTCTCCGTGCTCATGTGGCCGGCATGGCTACACCAAAGTGCACAGGACGCTATTACCTGCCCACCGAAGTGGTACCTTTTTACCTACTTGCATTTGCATGCTTTCGAGCTGCAAGGCTGGCAGGAGCTGGGACGGAGCAACGGGAACTCACCCCGTTGTACAGATTCGAACCGGCGACCTTTTGATCTACCAGCCCAGCAGCACAGCGGTTTAAACCACTGCGCCACCTGCAGTCCCTCAATGCCTTCATAACACCCCCTTTTTTCAATGGCCATGTGAATTTTGTTGTGAAACTCACAATAAATCCACCACCATTGCATGCTTTCGACTTCTGTGTTTCTGATTTGGTTGGGCAAAAACAAAAAAGCAACCCTGCTTTTAAAAAAATACTCTGCTCATGTGCAGATTTGCATTCGAGCTAATTTAAATTGTGTCAGGAAGGAAAAGACAATGCTAGCATCGGCCCTCCTGGGCATGCTGAGTGGACCACATCTGAGGATAATTTTAAAAACATAGTAAGAAGATCCACATTGGCTCAGGTGGGCCCCAGTGTATCTATCCTGGCCTAGCTCGTCATTGTGAACCTGTTTGCCCTCACCCCATCATCTGCCAGCCTTTGGGGGGGACTTGGGGGCTCAGGGCTGCAGCCCAGTGGCTGGCAAAAGGCTTTGACTGCTGTGTTCAGCCCCCGGCATCTCTAAGTGGGGCTGCTGAAGTCCCTGCCAGCTACCCTGGAGAGCTGCTGCCGGCCCGTGTCAGCAAAACTGGCTGAGATGGACCCAAGGCTGACGCTCGTGTTCCTAGCCAGAGTGGCTCACTGCCCAGGCTGTGCAAGGCAGGAGCTTGGAGCGATGGGTGCTGGCATGGGTGGAGGCATCACCTCGCAGTGCCAGGTCCGAGGGACCACTGAAGTCCCGCACCAGCTCTGGCAGGAACGGCAGTGCTTGCTTCCAAAGCTCCAGTCATCCCCCACGCATCTGTCCCTCATCCCTTGTGCAGGGGAATTAATCAGCTTCTATTTGATTCTTTCCAGGGGTTTTTTGTGTCTGTGTTTTACTGCTTCTTAAACGGTGAGGTAAGTGCAATCCATCCCTTGTTTGTCTTCTCAGTTCGTTTGTCCAGCACAAATGGTGTTCAGTGAAAACGAAATGGAAATCCAATTTAGTCTTAGATTCTGTCTGTCTGTCTGTCTGTCTGTCTGTCTGTCTGTCTGTCTGTCTATCTGACCTGCCCCTTTTCCTTCCAAGGAACTCAAGGCAGCTTGAATAATCCTCCTCTTCCTCTCCATTTTATTCCCACAACAACCCTGTGAGGGAGACTATGCTGAGAAGCTGCGACTGGCCCAAAGCCACCCCCTTTTCTGCTCCCAGCCCCCCCCACCCCATGAGGAAGGACCTTCCCCCCGTTTTCCATTGAAAAAAGGGGCTGAGCTGCAAGATAAGAATTTTAGTGCATCCTGGAGAGGGGGGTTTGTGGGTTTCGGTCCCTGTGAAGTGTCTTTCTCATATTCTGCATCTGCTCTGCGGAGCTTAAGACAGATGGGGATATCCGGGTGCCTTCCCAGCACCACGCTGACTTCGAGCACTGCTCAAAGCTACATTTTAAAGCTTACCATGCCAGCTTCTGGCACTGCAGATCTTTGGCAAAGCATCATAAAGGCAGGCCCACTCGCCCAGGTGTTTCCAGGTGTGCCTCCCCTAAGGTGCCTCCAGAAAGCGGGCAGTGGTCCTTAATGGAGTGGAGGCCTTCCTTGTGCACAGGACAAAGCCTGGTTCAGCCCCCACACCCTGGAAATGCGTCCGTCATGGCAAAGGTACCAAGAACTTCGGTCTCTTGTTGTGGGCAGGCAGCATCCAACGCAAGCACTGTATAATTTGAAATAGCTCTTAGTTTCACGGGGCGTACGGCCCGACATCTCCATTCACAGTACCCCACTAGCTCCCAAGTCACTTTTTCCAGTGAAAAATAATGCATATTATTTTATGCATTTGCTTAACAGTGGGTGGAAAGAGCATTTCTTCCAAGAAGGGTTGCAATCTGGATTCTGTTCTCCCTTTTTCTATCATATGCCGGTTTATTTTTCAGCGCCTCTCCTTCCAGACCCCGGTGCACTGGGGGCATATTCCTCTCTCCCTGCTCCAAGCCCTTCTTTATGTTTCCCTCTCCTCCACTCACCAGGCCCTCGTAATCTCCCCCCACCCCAATCCACCCCCTGCCCTTTCAGATCTGCTAATAACCATGCCATTCAATTCTGAATGGTTTTCTATTTCCGTGCCCCCTTTTGTGAGCTGACCTGACCGGCGCTGGATACAATGTCCCATTAGCACCGATAGAATAGCATGATTATAATAATTTCAGCATCCATTTGCTTCCCTTCTCGCTTGTGCATTTTTCTGCTTTCCACCTGCCAGTCCTTCAGGAGGTTCTTTGCCATCGCCGCCCCAAGCAGCACTAGCAATTACTACACTATGGGGAGAAAACGCGTAGGTCACCCCACCCACCTCAGTTGACGGTGCTGCTTCCCCCCAGTTAGCCTGGACCGCCTGCGCTTGGCATGCTCCGATCAATGGCAAACTTACCTAGGCAATGTATCCTTGCTTATTTTTATTACTACATGCATATCTGACCTTTCCTGCGAGGAACCCAAGGCGGGTTCCGTAGTTCTTCCTGTTGTATGATGAGACGCAAGAGGGCTCCACCCAGAGAGTCCCACCCAGGGCAGCCCCCTTTGAAAGGGGAGCAAAAGCTCCGGTGGGCAGCTTCCTCCTACATTGCTCCTTTCCTGGCCTTTCAAGGTGAGGCAGCCACCTTCCGTGCTCAGTGACTGCATCCTTTGAAATCAACTGGAAAAGTTATCCTGGAAAGGACCATTATTTCTGACCTTTTGCAAACTGCTTGAATTGCTCACCCGGGCATGAATCCAGAACAGGAGCTGTTTTCCTAGGAGCAGAAAAATTAGGGACCTGCTATTTTTCTCAGACTTATTAGAAGCAAGCAGATTGTTTCTTCGTAAAAACAGTATTGATTGACAGATGTTTTGAGGGTGTTCAAAGCTAAAAGGGTTTCTCTGTGCTTTGCAAAGGAGAGGGGCTAGGAAGTACCTGGCATCCCATAATTCCCAACCGTGAGTCCTTATCAAAAGCTCTAAGGGAACCTCTTCTTTCATTCCCGGCTCTTTTCCCCTGGCCATCTTTCTCTGCCCACTAATCATTCCTGGCTGCTAGGAGCAAGGATTTCCGTGTTTTCTGTTATCTCTCTCCCCCTCACAGATAACCTTCCCTGTACTTCTCCCTCCCTACTACTAGAAATAAATATTAGCCAGGACAAAAAGACCGGACCAGACCAGACAGGAAGACAGACAGGAAGGAAGCAAGAAAGGAAGGAAGGAAATGGGACTAAACCAGAGCAGGAAACAGCCACAGCCGCGGTTTCTGTTTCCCTGTTATCATGACTTCACACCTGTTGCCTTTCTAGAATGAAGGATATTTCTAGTGTGCTTTTAGCAAGTGTGAAACATAACATACACCCTGGCTTTCAGGTCACAGAGGGTTTACGTCCTGCATCTGATTGAGCTGGAGTGGTTTGCAGCAGCTCCTCCTGCGATTCCGAAATTATTTAGTTATGTCTGTTTGCAGATAAAGATGTCCACTTCTTTTCCACTGAAAGTGTTTTTTGAGAATGCAAAACCTCTTCCAGACCAGAAATAAAAACAAGGATGATACGGATCAAGATACAAGCTGAAACCTGTGTGCCGTGTGTCCAGTTCAAATGAGAGGGAACCCTGCAGGGGCTTTCCAGCTTTCTAGTAGAATATTTGAAAGCTCCGAGTCAATTTCAGGACATGCACAATCCTCTTCATCCAACTCTCCTCTGCAGATGTGGGAAGCTGCAGCAGCAGAGGAGGGGCTCCCCAAGCCAGGTGCACCATTGCGATCTTGGGTGACACCTTGACTTTGATGCGCATCCCACACAGAGGAGCAAAGGTTGCATTGCGTTCCTTGGCCCACACCGGTGCAAAGAAGAGTGCAGAATTTCGCAGAGCCCGAACAGGCCTCTGTTCATGGGGTTTAGCACTGAAGGATAGTGTGATCGGTTGTGTACTGCACGGTTGAGTGTGGTTCAGATTAATATGGCAGTATGGATTTCCAAGTCCACCAGTTTTCTGAACTGTACAACACAATTGCCTGACAGATCAGCGTGAAGAACCATAAGGACTGTGTGACGTGATCTGCCTGGAGAACTCTCTCTCTGAACACAACACTGTCCAACAGCACAACTGTCTTAGGAAGAGCACCATGTCCTGCTTGCGTCATTGGATGCATGGCTTTGTGGAGGATTCAACACCCTGGGATCTCGCTTGCCACATACCGTATTTTTCACTCTATGAGACGTGCCTGACCATAAGACGCACCTAGTTTTTAGAGGAGGAAAACAAGAAAAAAAATATTCCGAATCAAATGGGCACATCATCACAGGCACATTCCCCACCACTTCCCCATGGGCTGCACATCTGACAGACTCACTGCACACACATATTCGCTCTATAAGACGCACAGACATTTCCCCTGACTTTTGAGTCTTATAGAGCAAAAAATACAGTACCTTGTTGTGAGTCAGTATAGAAACGAGGCGCTCTCCACCTGCTGAAATGGGCTTTCTGGTGCTCGTTCTGGAAGGCGCATGCAGTCCGTGTCCGTGGCGTCCTCAGCGTCTCAGGGTTTCTTTGGAGCTTTAAAGGAAGTGTCCATGGTGCGGAATTGCAGCCCCCAAATAGGCTCACCTCTCACCCAGGGAGGGCTCCTGTAAAGCTGGAAAGAAAAAATGGAATGGAAGAGGAGCCCCACTGACAAGGGAGTCTCCAGCCTCCCTTGTTCGCCGACTCTGTCCAAATTGCTGAATAAGCAGAAGCAACTCCCCTTTGCCAAATGCTTTCAAGAAAGGCAGTTCCCGGGCAGGGGAAAACTCGCCCTCACATGCATATGGAGCTGTGGAGCATCACATAGATAATGGTGTTATCCACAAAGCGGGGGCCCACATGCAAGCTTCGCAGGATGCAGAACTGGGAGGAAGGGCTGGCTAGGAGAGACCTAACCTTGTAGAAGAAAGGTGGCGAGCAGAACACACATCACACATCCCAGGCCTCCGATCAACAGTGTTGCAGCCAAACAGCCCCATTCTTGGATCCTCCATTCCTCCCGCCGTGTTCTTCCCTCTCCCTCAGCAATCGCTCAGGACCGTGCCTCTGGCCATGCACGTCCTCAGCACGCTGGATTCCCCACGCAAACACACACACCTGCCCCCTCCTCGTAACTTTTGGCGTACTCTTGTAAGCCCCCAGATTCTCCTAAGACTGCTGGTACCTCCCTCTTGTGCAGGGATGGTGCTGTTTGGTCCTGGAAGGAAGTGCTAGCCAGGGCCCCAGTGTCAGTGAACCTCCAACTAAGATTGCCACCATGGATGGCTTCTTTAAAATTCAGACTGAAACCCGGCGTGGATACACGGCCCCACTGAGCAAGGCGGGGCAGTTGGAGGTCCACTATTAGCGTTTACTGGCTGTCTCCAACCTCATGTCCTTCAGATGTTCTGCACTACATTTCCCTTCATGTTGGTTGAGGCTGATGGATGTTGTAGTTCAGAACAACTAAAGCACACCTGGTTGAGGAGTCTGCGATGTATGGCACAGCCTGTTTGGCGGTTGCCAGGATTTTCTGTGGCTCGTTACCCATCCCAAGGGGTCGCAGTGCCTCTTGGGTAGTGTAGTTGGTGGTAAGCGCTTCAAGGCAACATCTGCTGGTCTTTGGGGGGGCCACCCCCTTTTCTCTCCGCTCTGCCCACCACTGCAGCCCCCTGAAATGGCATTTGGCCCTCGGATGGTGGAGGGCTCCACACCCTGCCCTGAACGTGGCTTCTCTTCCTCCCACCAGGTACGTTCTGCAGCCAGGAAGCGATGGCACCGCTGGCAGGATCACCACTCCCTCCGCGTGCGCGTGGCCCGGGCGATGTCGATCCCCACATCCCCGACGAGGATCAGCTTCCACAGTATAAAGCAGACAGCCACCGTGTGACCAGGAGCCGCTGGTGGGGTTGTTCCCCACCTCCTCCTCCAGGGTCCTTTGACGTCTTGGTTTTCCCTATGTTTTCCCTTCCGTCCGTCCTTCCGTCCTTCCGTCCTTCCGTCCTTCCTTCCTTCCTTCCTTCCTTCCTTCCTTCCTTCCTTCCTTCCCACAGTTTGTCTTTTCACAACAAGGCAACTCTGGTGTGTCTTTGTGGACATCTTTCCATTCTGACAGGATGCTGCTGTTTTTGAAATAGATTGTCCCCACCCCCAGAAAAAGGTAACAACAGAAGGGGGAACACAATGAGAAATCCTGAAAGATGTTGCATGGCTGACTATCAGACAGTCAGACAATGCGCAGTCCCTGTGTTCCCTTTCTTCTGTTTAATTCTTGCAGTTGAGCCTCCTCTTGGGCTTTTGAGTTTGTGAGTTTGTTTCTATGTATTTTTTTTCTTGATTAAGAAACTCTTTCCATGAGTAACACACAGGGATAGCCCATATCTTTTGTTTGCTGCTGATTTTCATCCAATCTAGCATCAGGGCGGCTGGACTACAGTGTCCATCATCCACCGCTAGTGTGCTGGTCATGCTGGCTGGGGTGATGGGGTTGTGATCCAAACCACTTGCAGGGCTGCTCCAGGCTGGGGAAAGCTTGTCTTTTTATGAGGAGTATATAGAGCTGTCTTCATTTGAGTGGGAGTCTTTTGGATCTAAATTGGACAGGGACTTGGAACAGGACTTCCCAGATGGCTCCGCCCCCTTTCCCAAGCCCCGCCCTCTTTTCCCCAGCTGCAAAATATCGGGCTGTTTCCTCGAGTTTGTGCAGCATTTCCCTATTCAAAAAGATTGCAATGGCTCTCCCAAGGATTAGGAACTGCATTCAGAATTTTAAGCTAAAATGGGCTTGAATTGTTTCCGTCATGCCCCCTTTCGCTTTTACCCTGTCCCTGATGCCTTCTGTCCTAGCTCCCAGTGCAATACCTCTTGCTGTGAGAGTTTCTTTGATTCTCAGGCCGAAAGAAGCCCCACGCTCCTGCTACGAGGCAACGTTGCATCCTTATCATAAATACCTCCATCGCCCATTTTTTGCATAAGCTCTACCGGTCGCTAGCCAAGACAATGCTCAGATACGAGCTACACAGAGCATGGAATGGTGGGGGTGGTAGGGGAGGAGAGACGTCACCAACCATCCCATAGTTATGGGGCCCGATCCCACACGTTATGCACACTGGTGACAATCCTCTAGAAAATAAAGTCACACTTTCTGTTACACAATATTGCTCTTTCTGTGCCAGGACATGACATTACCTGATGCATCATAAGCATTGTCACCTCAAGGAAGCATCTCGCATTGCCATACACCAAAGTAACCACCTGGAAATGCCTTTGACACCCTTTTGATGTGCTGGCAGCCTCTCGACACCCCTCTTGCTCCCGAGTGTGATATTGCAGACAGCTGCTTCAAGAAGTCAGTGGCCTCAAGGACGTCTACTTTGTCTATGTCCCCCCCTTGCACACCTACTTTAGCCATTGTTGGAACATCGGTAGCCAGAAAACAAATACTGAAAAAATACAGGAAGAGGAGCCCTCCCCGAATTTTCAGAGGTCTCCTCTTGTGGTCGCCTGGCGGTGACTCTTTCTCGGCATAGGTGAGTAGTGATTTGCAAGCATGCTACACTGGATAGGTAGTCTCCCCAAAACGTGAATGTGAAATAGAGGCTCTCAAACTCTGTTGTTCCTAGCATTTGGAAAGGGTTGCTGAAACTTCCCTTCCATGCCATATATTGGTTCAGCTGATGGGCAAAGCTTTGATGGACAATTCTTCCAGCTCATTTCTCCCGGATTATCATTTTCCACTGTGCTTCGCCAATGAGTTTTGAAAGGGTAACTGACCAGCTTCTGCGGCTGCCACTGCATTTCTTGGAAAAAGGACAGTGGAAGGATCTCTTTCCTCTTTTTGTTGGAAGAAGACTTTTTTTAAAGGGAAGCTTTTACAAAAACGGTCCAGTGCGGTTCTGGGGGCACCCAATCTGCATTGTGTAATGCGACACACACACTCCGGAGCTTTTTCTGTGACTCTGAAATATACTGTAAATATTTTCAATAATAAACACTTCTGTTTTCAGTTTCTATGGATTCTGAGAGTTCTGATATTGTTCTTGATTGCTGGTGAGGATGTAGGAACCACGCTGGTTTGTTGGCAGTGCAGTATTTCAGATTTCGAGAGGCCAGTCTCAAAGGTCTGCTTTTGGGGACAGCGCCAAGGGTAGGCATGCTTCTCTGCGCAATTGATGCTGCACCTGCTCCTTGCTCCAAAACACAAACTTACAATTTTGAACCAAAATACAGGTGATACTGGAGGCAATAGGTAGATTCACACCATGACAACTTCTCATTTTCACACACACACGTACACTCCAAAGCAACCCAAAATCAGGAAGGGCAGTGAGATAGGTGGGCACAAAGAGAAGCGTCTCCAGGTAGGCTGGTGCCTGCAGGTGATCTGTTGGAGACCCTGATCTAGTGGGCTCATGGCAGTGGTAAGATTTAAACTGGCAACTGAGGTAGGGCTCTCTCTTCACCATGTGATGGCAGGTCTCAGCCATTTGCATGGGAGGAGAATATTCCTCTTGGATAGAATGAAGCTCTGGGACTGGATACACAGAAATTCCTCATTTCTGTTCAGGGACTTTGATCCCTGAAAACTTCCAGATAATAATCCCTCATTTTCATATCGTTCTTGCTCTTTGCTAGGGTTTTATTTCAGGAGTTTAAGCTCGCCGTGCCATCAGTTCTCCTTTCCCACCCCCATATGCAGCCAAACAGCAGATGGGGTGGGGGTTGCTGACGTTGGGGGCAAGAGCAAAAGCTACTGCCAAGAGTCTGATGGATTAAAGCTGCCCTTTCGTCCCTTCCTCCACCTACAGCAGAGTTTTGCTCAATAGCCCAGTCGACAAGCTTCCAACTTCCCTCTGTCCCCTCTGCCCCGGGCCTGTTTTACACAGATGTCCCTTTTTAATTAAAGAGGATGGCCCTAAAAGTCACCACTCCACACTGAAAAGCCAAAACAGCGCAGATGTCCCTGTGTTTCCCATTGGAGAGCCAATCTGGAGAAGACCAGAGATTCTACCCAGGCCTTCCAAGGTCTTTCTTCCAGGAATTCTGTTTTGGTCCTAGAGGCACCTGGGTTTCCTGCAGCAATTGAAATAGGGATTTTTACAAACATGTTGTCTGGACTCACTGGAAGTTTCCCCTACAGCCAAAGGTTTAGATTGAGGAGCGTGTGGTCACAAAGGTGCTGTTGCATTGCAACTTCCAGCATCTCTCACCCTTAGCAGTGTGATGTAGGGGAGAAAGGAGACACACCCTCGCTGCCCCTGGTTTAGGGTACGTACAGATGTGGGACCTCTCTGACCCCATTGACCAAATTCCTTTTGGAGACCTTCTGGGAAGCTGTGTCCTATGGTGGGTGGCTCAAAGGGAGGCATGGTGAAAGGAAAGCGTATTTGGGTGTACCAATAATACCAAAAGCCCTGGCATGTCTTAGCACTAACTGGAGAAAAGCTGTCAGCAACTAAGTCTTTCAAAGGGCGTTCCAAGCGCTGCAGTGGGTGGAAGGAACGTGCATAAGAGCTGGGTTAGTGGTCAGAGGAAAAGAAGGTGAGTTTAATGGAAAGAAGACATGGAATTTCAAGGGTCCCTAGAGATTCTGCTCCTGGTTTTGAGTTTCTCCACGCTTTAAATAGATCTTCCAGACAATCGAGAAGCTGCCGTGCCTAGGAGAAGCAATGGAATGGTGGCCATAGGCCCAAAAGGAGGTGGAATCCTTAAGCATTAAGGATGGGAGAGAAATTGGACCAAAGCACCGAAAAGATGGATGAGGTTTCCTGCACAGCGCTTCCAGCAGCCAGATGTTTGCGAATGTCATTCCCAGAAGGGTTGTATATGTGTGTATTTTAAGCTGTTTATAATGAGCGTTCCAGGACATGCTCAAAAGCTGCCATGTGCCGTGAAAGGCATTTGATGCCTATGATCCACCCCCACATTTTGGATGTGTGCGTGGGGGGGGGGCGGATTGCATAAGGGACCTTTATATAAGTCCCAGAATTGCTAACAGCTGTGCCTTGAAATGCAAGCTTTCCGGGAGTCCCAAGAAGAGCAATAAAGAGAGACACCGGCTGTGGCATTTTACCAGCGCATGTAGCGTGGGAGTTGTATATGACCGCTTGGGGGGCACTTAGTGAGTTATAAATGCTGGTGAACTGTGCAGGGAAGGAGCTTTGAGATGCCAAAAGAAACAGGATCCCAAAACGTTCCTTGATCAATGCACATGCTTTAACTTTAGACATACTGGCCTAATGGGTGTTAACAAGGTCCCAGAAATCTCTGAGATTCCTCAAAACCTGATCAAGACGCCCTCAGTCGGAAGATCAGTCTCCTCATGGTAGGTAAACAGCATTACAAGGGAGCTTCGGACGGTGGCTCAAGAGCAGAATTCCTGTTTTGCATTCAGAAGCTCGTAGGCTGAATCCCTGCCATGTCTAACTGAGAGGACCTCAGCTAGGAGGAGAAGGGGAGTCCCTCTTTTGTGGACATCCTAGGGAGTCACTGTCAAGTGGAGCAGATAATCCTTGGATGGGCAGTCCACTGATTTAGCCTGGCTGGAGCCGGGGGTCAGACTAGATGGCCCAGGTGGCCCCTTCTGATTCGCTCTGTTTCTACGTTTCTATTTCTTGACAGCTAATTGACTAGTTGGCACCTTGCAGTGGAAAATATTACACTAGGCTTCCACCAGATTTAAGATATTTAAATTAAATTAAATTTTAAAAGCAAAGTAACCCTGAGATGCGTGGCCCTAGGGTCTCCTTATGGTATGCATGCCAAATTTCCAGGGTCCACCTTCCAAGGTCATGGCACCATGACACAAAGAGACATTCTCTTTTACTGCTATGTGTAACAGGTATTTTTATCTCACCTTCTGGGATAAAAATCCTTCCAATGAGCCTTACAAGTAGACAATACTTTTGCTTAATCCAGTAAACGATCGGAGGAAGATGGAGAGACAGTGGGAGATACATTAGCAAGACAAGCAGGGTGTGTAGAAAGCAGCAGTGGATTGAAACAACTTCTGATGGAAGTAAAATAAGAAAGTGCAAAAGCTGGACCGAAGAGGAGTATTAAGAAAACAAAAATCATGACTACAGAAGAATTACACAACTGTAATGTAAACAGTGAAGAAATTGAGAAAGATTTTGCATACCTTGGCTCAGTTGTCCCTTCAGAGGGAGACGGCAGCCAAGAAGCTCGATGAAAACAGGGACTGGGAAGGGCAGCAATGAAGGGACTGGAAAAGATTTTGCTAGAGTCCACGGCCAAGATCATCCACCCTAGAAAGGCTCACCTGGATGAGGACACCTGTGTGAATTATCAGTATTTATGGAGTGGGCCAAAACCTCTTTGGCCTGGAACCAAATTTTTGCAACTTTGCTATGATCAAGCCTTAACTGGGCCATTCAGCCTGACTGTCCCCTCTCACTTAGACTGAGGAAGAAGCAAACCCCATTTTGCAAGAAATTGTTGCACTCCACTAAAAAAAGAAGAGATGCTAGTTGTGTTCCATGTGAGATACTGGCCTCGCAGTGCGAATGTCCCAGCTGTGGCCACCTAAGGCCAAGCGCCTCTCCTTAGCAAGGCTTTGATCAAAGCATTTTGGGCCCAAGAGAGGAGCACAGTGCAGAATATCAACCAGGTGAAAAGGTGAGATCTTTAGAGGGAAGCTCCACCCAGGAGAAGGAGGGAGACTGAGTACGATACATGCTTCGTAGGAAGGGAAGTGCGAAGGTTTTCTTCGGCATGGCTGCTCGCGTCCAGGCCATCTAGAAGGAGCAGAACCGCCAGTGCCTTTCACCCCTGGACTGGCCCTCTTTGGCCTCGCCCACCCTGGAGCACGTCCCCGCAAAAGTTCTCCAAACTGGAATAAACTCAGAAAATTCCTCTTGCTCCCTTGCACTATTTTCTCTTCACAAGCAGCATGGACTTGTCGGACCCCCTTCTGTACCCACCGCCTGTGCTCACATGCTCAGCCACCCTGGGTTGTCCGAGTAGAGTCTTTCCCCACCCCCACCCCTATCCCCCAGGGGCTTTCCCCTCCAAGTTTCCTTTCTACTTCTGTATGTCTTGCTTTCCTCCCAGCCTGATGACACCTTGCATGGGTGGAGCTGTTTTGGCTGCAGAAAGGGGAGCCTTCCTGGAGAGCATGGTTGGAAGAGATGAGGGATGGAGTGGAGTGGCATGGCTGTATGCCAGTCATATCTCTGGCATCATCGTCAATGTGCAGAACACCCAACCCCCCCGCCCCCCCCCCGCCGCCACCATGCCAGGAATGTTTAAGAGGCATCCTTGAACTCGGACCCTCCAGCAAACTAGAAAACAAGGACAAGAGACAAATCCTAGGAAACAAGCCATGCCCCCAGGAACCAGGGCCGGCCGGGAGTGCAGAAGGGCAGCAAGGCAGTAGGAGACGGAAGCAGGTGGATTCCCAGGGTTAAAGGAACAGCCTCCGGTGCGTCTGAACCGCAGGCACTCGTGGCTTGGGGCTGATCCTCCCAGTGGGCGCCAGGGCTGCCCCGGAGACCATGGGGATGATGGGTGCAGTGAGTGCTCATGGCAGAAGGGTGTGCAGCCTGCCAGCCCCTGTTCGAGTGGGGCAGCCCTTCTGCTCAGCAGAGCGAGGCAGGAAAGGCTGTGGGAGGGCGGAGCGTCTCAGCTGGGGCTCGCCGTTTGCCCCTCAGCTACCCCCCGTCCTCCGAAGGACCCTGGGCCAGTGCAAAGAGGCATCCAACTGCCTGTTCAATCAGCTTCCCTATACGGAAAGAAATTGAGGAGCGGGGGAGCTTTGTCCTGCATCTTGGTGGACTGGGAGTATGTATGTATGTAAAGCGTTTTGCACTGTTCTTTCCAGGCATCTCAGGAGTTGCCAGCGAGAGGGATGCCATGTGCCTGCAGGTACCCACACGCATGTTCCGTGATGTGTAAGCCCTCCCTCCCCACACACACGCTCCACCACAATGCAGGCCCTTCGAGCAGCTCGGATGGCTGTAAGCTCCTTGGAGCCTGCGGTTCCTGGGGCCACAACAGCCCTTTCGCTCTGTCTTGCTGGCTGCTTCTCCAAGCAACACCCGTCTGGCCAAGTTTGCTTGCTTCCAAGTACACTGAAAGGCTGCCACTTTTTCCTGCTCTCCCAGAAACCAATAAATGTGAGTGATGATTCGGACTCCACCTCCCGCGTATCTTCCTTCGGTATGAATTTTTACAAGCGGGCATGCCTTTCCTCAAGAGGGTCAGAGAAGGAAGGGGAATGTAAGCCCCAAAGCAAGATTCAGTCAATGGCCCGTCCTGGTTGGGCTACATGGCCTCCGTGGGACCCCCCAAGGTGCCAGGTGGCTGGGATGTGCAGGCAGGGAACTGGTCTCCGTGCGGTTGCCCCCCACCCGCTCCCACCTTCTCCCCTCGGTCCTTCAGGCAGTATCCTGGGGACTCCACGGGGCGGAAGGAGGCCCCTCTCTTGGCCAGCTGAGGTTGCAGCCAAGTTCGGCTCCCGAGGCACAGTGGAGAGGCCAGTGGAGAGGACCTAGCACTCCTCTGGAGCAGGAGGGGGCCTGATCCTCTGCCAGGTGCAAGGGGAGGTCAGCCGGGGGGCGGGGGGAGGCAGTGTTGCAGGAGGTACAGCGTGGCTCAGCTGATTCCCACACTGCTGCCCGAGAGAGGCTTGTTCTCGAGCAGGAGTGGGGAAAGGGAGCTTCAGCTAAGCAAAGGTGCTCTCTTCTCAGTGAGCCCCCACCTGGCCAGCCCCCTCCCCACTTCGGCCAGAAGGAAAGCTGCCCAAGGAGAAGCGGGGCAGGGAGCCCAGGACAGGCTGGGATGCACCAAGAGGGGAATCTCCTGCCTCACCGAGCTCTTCCATCTCTGCTCTTGCTTGTTGGCCTTTCTCTCCAGCAAGAACAAGGAAGGGGCCCCATCCTGCTCAGCTCCTGCTGCAGAGAAAGATGCTGGGAGAAGCGCGAGGTGCGGGAACTCAGCATGCGCCTGAGTGTGCTTCTCCCAAGCGGGAGCGAGAAGGGGGGCACTGGCCCCTTCCTTCCTCCTGCTTGAGGGAAAGGTGCTCAGCTGAGCACCTGGTGCCGAGTAGAGCACCTTCGCCTACACAGGAGTAGGGGAGGGTGGGGGTACTCCCTCCTTCCCAAAGCACCCCCCACAGCTGATTCTCCCCCCCTGCTGCTCGCCTGTGAAGTTTCCTCTGAGGAATCTGTGAAAGGGGGAACTGGTCTGGCTCCTGCCCCAAAGAGGAGTTGGGGCAGGGGGCAGGAGGGGCCGGGCGGCTCTGACGGCTGTGCCAAACTGGGGCGTCCGTCCGCCGCTATATCCAGCTGGCTCCTTAGCGGGGGCGGCAATCAACGCACTTGCCAAGCAGCTCTCCTCTTCTGGGGTCTCTACCACGGTGGGTGGCAAGCCATCGCAGGAAGCAGAAACCATAGAACAAAGCAGTGTTTCTTCCCGTGGTGACACCCACGATCAGTCACCGTGGTCGATCGCCAGGACTGGGTCCAGACAACACAACAAGCAACCGTGGTTTTTATCATTGGTTGCTTCTTGTGTCGTGCAAACCCTGTTTCAGTGGTTGTGCCAGAATTAGTCTGGTTATTCAAGGAGTCCGAGATGTTCCCAGTTAGCACTTCCTTCCCTCAAAACTGCATGCAGGCAACGTTATCCGAAACCTAACTGTTGCATGTGGATCTGATTGTCCCCCTGCCCGGACAAAAAAAATTTGGGACATTTGGCTGCACTGGTCTGCTAGTCTTTCACGGCTGTTCTTAGGATTTTTTTTTAATAAGGTTTAGCTAAGTTCAGTGACTCGCGCTTTGGGAACAAAAACCAGGACAAACCTCCTTGGCTCCTTGTCCTGCTTTAATGCCTCCCAGTGACGATTCAAAAAGAACTGACGTGTTGCTGCGTCCGCTCTGTGTCGTTTGTTGTAGTAAACCTTGAGGATGAAACTGCACATTAAGCACCCCAAACCCAGGTGGTTCTAATGCAATTTCGGAAAAATTAATCGATGGGCACAAAAGCTATTTTCTGCGAATCTACATTACACATCAGCATATTTTGCATGAATTGCGTTAGAGCTCTGTGGCTGGGGCTTGCCGATTTACACGTGTCTTGTTCTCAGTTTTTTAAATGAGCAAGATGTAGTTTATCTTAGACATAGAAGTCCACACCCTGGCGCTACTCACAGTGCACTGAGCTGGCCCAGCACAGGGCTAACAAGCCAGAATCTGGGAGCCAAAGCCTGAAAAGCCATCAGATTCCCACTCCCGCACCCCTGGATTCCTCACACGTTCCTATTCACAACAACCCTGCAAGGTAGGTTAGGCTGAGAGACAGTGACTCCCCCAAAGTCACCCAGAGAGATTCGTGGTTGAGTGGGGTTTAGAAGCCAGATCTTCTGCATTCCAGTCCGTTACCCTAACCATTACGCTACACTGCTGTATATATTAGAGAACAGAATATTTATCTTGAACTCAAGAGAGCTGTTTTCCCACCATGATTTTCACATCATCCCTGGAGAGGCATTTTTTGTGTGGGGGAAGGGGAGAAGGCTGAGTGTGTGGGCGTTTTAACTACATTCCCCTTTAAATGAGCTGAAATTCACTAAAATGATTGCAGGTTATCCCTGTACTTTTCTTTTAAAATACACACAGAATTCATAAGCCCAAAATAACTCTGCGTGTGCCGTCTTTTTTTAATTTGCAAGCTTCCCACAGGGTAATTGGTGGAAGAAACAGAGCTTTGTTCCTAAATATCCTGTATTCTTTTTTCTCCAGTCCTGATGCATCATTTCAGCTGGGTGTGTGTATGAAATATAGACAGAGAAACAGAGAGATTTCAAATTATATTCGATGGTAAAGATTTCAGCACCTTCCATCAGCAGCTGTGGTGTTGAATTCCCCCCAAGAGGGGCAGGTTGGACAGCTGGGAGAGGGGCATTCCGAAGAGGAAGAGGAGGAGGAGGAAGAAAGCTTGCAGATTTTCCTCCAGGATGAGGGGTGCATTAGCCTATTTCGAAAGTCCTCCTCTGTTCCTCTGTCTTTTAGGCAGAATGATCCTATAAGCCCTCGGAGGCTTCACATTCCCAGCTCCAAGGTTGGAAAAAAAATTCCAGGTGAACTTTCCCCCCTTTGCAGCCAGCTGGAAAGACCGGCCTCAGGGAAGGGGCAAAGAAGGCATTCCAGGGGACGGGAGGGAAATACCGGGGTCTCCGGGTTATGGCGAATTCTGGCAGGGTTCACCCTCCCTTTCTGCTTCCCCAACGCATCCCAGCCAGGTGGCTGAAACCTGCCATCCAGGTGGTGTGCAGGGCAGTGGCGGGGAGACGGGGGCTGCCCCGTGACAGTGTTTGGGGCGTGACTAGCAGACGGGAGCTCCTGGACCCAGGCGACCGAGTTGTGGCACAAGGGTCAGTCCAACAGCACGGCCAGCCAGCCAGAGTCGGGAGTCGACGCACAAGGCAGAATCCGTTCGAGGGGCCAGGGTGGTCAGACAAGATGGGAGTCCGGAAGCTGAGAGGACAAGCCGAGGGGAGCAGGTGCCTTGAGGGCTGGAGGAGGAGCAGGAGAGGGCCAGGAACGCAGGCAGGCTGTAGGAGCAGGCCCAGGATCAGGCGCAGGGCCATGGGCAGAGTTCCAGGAGCAGAGTCCAGGAGTCCACCAACCAGGAGCACTTCCGCAGCTCAGGAGGCCTTTGTTGCCAAGGTCCTTCATTGGGAGCGCACAGGTAACAGAACACAGCCTTCTCCCCCAGCTGAAAAGAGGAGCCTCTGCCCATGTAAAGAGCCGAACCTGTACTAGGAACTCCCCCTCAGGCTCTCCATTTCAGTGAAGCCTCTGGCTTCGCCCTCAGG
This sequence comes from Varanus salvator macromaculatus, assembly GCA_023646645.1. Lineage (NCBI taxonomy): Eukaryota > Metazoa > Chordata > Lepidosauria > Squamata > Varanidae > Varanus > Varanus salvator. The sequence continues at coordinate 117,598,742 of JAIXND010000654.1, read as the reverse complement.
ATGGCTCTGGCTGCTTGAGGGCCAGAGGGGCGGTGAAGCCCCTCTGTCCCCCCCCGAATGCCTCCTCCCCAGTTCAAGGTCTTGGCCTCGCACCTGCTCCCCCTCCGCTCCTGCAAGCCCTCCCTGCCCTCCCAAAAATGGCTATTGACCTGAGACACTGCACTAGATGCAGCTGAAGGTGTTTCAAAGGTCCCCCTCACCCCCTCCTCCTCCTCCTCCTCCTCCTCAGCATCCACCAATGGCTCCCTCTGAGCCATCTGCCATGTGTGAACGACGGACCCACTCGCTACACCCCCTCTGGCCCAGTTGCCCCTGGGAAACCCACAAGTAGAGCACGAGGGCTTTACTTATTTATTTGATTTAGATCCCGCTTCTTCCTTGCAATGGATTCAAAGCGGCTTACATCACTCTCCACCTCCTGCTCTCCATCTTATCCCCACAACAACGGCCCTGCGAGGTAGGTTGGGCTGAGAGTCTGAGACTGGCCCCAAGTCACCCAGTTGGCTCCATGGTGGAGCGGGGACTGTGACCTCAATTGCCTGAGCTCATAGCTACTGCACCAAACACCAAGCAGCCCACCCATGTTCCCCAGCAACTGGCGTACTCTGCTTGATTCCCCACCTCCACCTCATCAGGGAAAACAGTGGGCACTTTTTCACTTCTGGAAGGTGATGACAAGGCCCTGCATGAAAAGTTCTTGGTCTAGAGGGGCTTGCAATACATTTCCAAGTAGAGATATGGGGCACGCCCTCTCTTTCAGACAGTCGCCGCAAGAAAATATGGGGAGAGGAGCTGAGGACTGAGGAATTGGCGAAGGAATGTGTCACTCAGAGAAACTGGCTGAATTCCAGTTTTCTTTGTCGGAATTTCAGTGGGGGAAGCAAGCCTGACTGGAAAGGAAGGTGAGGGACTGAGAGAGCGTTTGATTAGGAGGACATGAGGTGGCGGCAACTTGGCCAGGCCGAACGTTTGCCGAAGCTCCACTGGTCCCACCCCAGTAAGTGGAGGCCTCTCACTGGGTCAGGTCCGCTGACTTTCCACTGCGGTTGCTTTTAATAGTATAGAGCGACTTATCAAATCAGATCAACTCATCCTAACACTTTTTCATAACAGGGTCAAAGAAGGTTTGCGCTCGGAAATTGTGCTGTATTTCATTATTCCAGTACATTAAGAACAACACTCATTTCCTTACCAACAGATTGTACATTTGTCTCACTTCTCTGACGCATACAAAATGAGTTAATTTAATCATAAAGCAAATTTCCCTGAGCCTAAATAGCCACTCCATTAGCTTGTATTTGTTTTTCGAGCTCTGAGAATGAAGGAATCTTCGAAGGCTGCTGAGCAATTCATTTCTGCTCCACACGGGTCAGCCGTCAAATTATGTTAATTGAGACACTTTAAGAACACGAGGCGAGTCTTCCAGGGCTCAGCCGATTCTGTCTTCCTGCTCATCCAAATCCAAGGAAGATATTCTAGTTCTAAATTGGTGTCAGCTGTCCATAATGGACTTTGTTGTTGGTCGTGAAGTCGTGTCCGACCCATCGCAACCCCACGGACAACATTCCTCCAGGCCTTCCTGTCCTCCACCATCCCCCGGAGTCCACTCAAGCTCAAGCCAACTGCTTCAGTGACTCCATCCAGCCACCTCATCCCCTGCCGTCCCCTTCTTCTTTTACCATCTATTGTTCCCAGCATCAGGCTCTTCTCCAGGGAGTCCTTCCTTCTCATTAGGTGGCCAAAGTATTTGAGTTTCATCTTCACTATCTGGCCTTCTAAAGAGCAGTCAGGGTTGATCTCCTCTAGGACTGACCAGTTTGATCGCCTTGCGGTCCAAGGGACTCACAGGAGTCTCCTCCAGCACCACAATTCAAAGGCCTCAATCCTTCGGTGCTCAGCCTTCCTCAAGGTCCAACTTTCACAGCCATACATTGCAACTGGGAAACCATAGCCTTGACTATACGCACTTTTGTTGGCAGGGTGATGTCTCTGCTTTTTAGTATGCTGTCTAGATTTGCCATAGCTTTCCTCCCCAGAAGCAAGCGTCCTTTAATTTCTTGGCTGCAGTCCCCGTCTGCGGTGATCTTGGAGCCCAGGAAAACAAAATCTGTCACTGCCTCCATTTCTTCCCCATCTGTTTGCCAGGAAGTGAGAGGACCGGATGCCATGATCTTAGTTTTCTTGATGTTGAGTTTCAAGCCAGCTTTTGCGCTCTCCTGCTTCACCCGCATCCAGAGGCTCTTTAGTTCCTTGATGGAGGCAAATAGATGGAACTTTAATCCAGGCCAAATAGTGGTGCTGCTGCTTAGTCAAAAGGCTACTAAGAAAATTGAATGGGGCTACAGACTTGCAGTGTGGGGGTGCTTGCACACTCAGCCTTGAAGCTGCTTGCCCAGGTGTTGCTGGTGGCAGTCAGGAGTGTGCTTGCTCTATTGAAGTTGATGCTCCAAGTGTGCACATTCCTGGAGATGTTTGAGGCCTGCATGATTTAGCTTCATCTCTTCTGGACAATGGTAACAAGGCCTATGTGGGGCTGACCCTGCTCAGAAACTTCAGCGGGGCTGGGATGAGGTAGCCAATGGTTGGCTGGGACCAGCTACAACTCACTCGTTCCATGAGCTTCTCTAGCTTTTTGGGTAGAATTCAAATTGCTGCTCACAACCTACGAAACCCTTTACGCACAAGGGCCCACCATTTTGAAGATCTTCAGGAGAAGCCCTTCTTGTGAGACCAACATCATCAAAGATGTGTCCCAAGGCAGAAAGCGGACCTTCTTGGGGGCTACTTCTTGGCTGCGGAAGCCCCCATGGGCTCAGTTGGCACCCTCTTTCTGACAGTAACCTCAGCTGTTACTGGTGGCCGGTCTTCACAACTCACATCGAAACTCCTCTAGTTCTAATGACACAACAACCCATCATGGCCTGAACAAGCCCTAGACCTTTTTATTCAAGCAATATTTTAAGTGCTAAATTATTTTAGGTTTAAAGTTTTGACTAGTTATTTTTATATTGTATTGTATGTTTTAATTTGGACCTTGAGATGGGCCAGTTTTTAATATTGTGTATGTTTTTAATATTGTGTATGTTTTCTGGGATGTTGTAAGCCGCCCCGAGGCTTGTGGCAAGGGGCGGCATATAAATTTGTTAATAATAATAATGGGTTGTCAGGTGCCTTGCTGTTGAAAGACAAGCCATGCTAGGGGAAGCAGTCTGAGTTTGAACAACCCAAGAATCCACCATAGCTAATTATCCACAATAAGTTGCATGTCATAACAACCAGGCCAGCCTTTGGCCATCATCACTCGTAGCCAGAGATCAGCTCACGAATTTAACACCTTTTAAAGCCATCCAACTTGGTGGACACCACACTGTATCTTGCTGAAGTTAACGATGTGCTGTGTGGTTCCAGGGATAGCCCTGGGTTCAAATCCCACTATTTCCACACCACAAGCGATGTGCACCTCTATCCTTTAGTCAGCATTCTTCTGAGATTAGCATTCTAAAAAAACATGCAACTTTTCCTTGTGGGGAATTGTTTTAGCTCCTGATCATTTCAGAGCAGAATCCTGGGTGAGTTTAGACAGAAAAAGGAATCCTACAGTTCCCAGCAATATGATGGATGATGGGAATTCAGGGGAGGAGAGTCAAGCAAATAGGACTGGGCTTTTGCCTGCTCTTTTCTGCTTGCCAGTTGACACTCTCAAGAAACTCAAAAATGCATCCATTAAAATAATTTCAGCATTTAAAGCACTCTGATGCAATCTGTTTTTAAAAGCCTTGCTGTGAACATATTTAAGGAAGCATTTCCCATTTTTATAATGTTGCCACAACGATGTACTGGGTGGGCGGGGGGGAATCCAACAGTAATACAAACTTTCTCCAGTGTGGCACAAGCTACAGCACAATGTTTGTCTTTGGGAACGGTCGCGTTCATTTCAAAGCTGATCGGAGGATGACCGTGGTTTTTCAGAATTAAGCGCACAGCTCAAATCTTCTGTTTGAGATTGAAGATAACTGGGAAGAGCAGCTGATGCAGCATTTCAAGGGTGAGAAACCAAAGGAGATGCTTAAAGGTAAAGGTAAAGGTAAAGGTTTCCCCTTGACGTTACGTCCAGTCAGGCCTGACTCTAGGGGGCGGTGCTCATCTCCGTTTCCTGGCCAAGGGACCCAGCACTTGTCCGCAGACAGTCTCCGTGGTCGTGTGGCCGGCATGACTAAACACCGAAGTGCAGGAACGCTGTTACCTGCCCACTGAAGTGGCACCTTTTCATCTACTTGCATTTGCATGCTTTCGAGCTGCAAGGTTGGCAGGAGCTGGGACGGAGCAACGGGAACTCACCCCGTGGTGCAGATTCGAACTGGCGACCTTTCAATCAACCAGCCCAGCAGCACTGCAGTTTAAACCACTGCACCACCTGCAGTCCCAAGGAGATGGTTACGAGATGCCAAAGCAGACTGAGCAGGGGAGAACTCACTCTGGTGAATGTGGGGAGCAGGGGGGAACTCACCCTGCTAGCATCTGAGGAGGCACAAAACGAGATGTGTCCTCCTGCTTCCCACATGATCCTATTGACAGCATCCCCGGAGCCATGGGACAGTCCGGAGAACAGAAGGACACTGAATAAGCCGTGCTAAATCCAGCTAAAGGGCCAACTGAGTCCAGCATTCCATTGACACCTTTGTTGGGATGCTCATGAGAAGGTCCCCAGCGCTCTTCTGCTCAAGCCCCCTACTCAAAAAAAAAAAAAAAAGGGCATGCAGATCCATGATTGTGCCGGCCTGCTTTGTTTCCGTTCTTACTCTTATTTTAAATAACCATCTTGGTGCTTGCTACTTTTCTTAGGTTTGCCATTCAGGTTTCTCGCCGCATTTGCTAGCAACGTGCAAAAGAAAATATCTCCTCCACCATAATTGCTTAATAATTCTTCCGAAGTGACCTTAAAGGCTTGGAGACCTTTTGCTTTCCTCTTTTTTTGACTTCAGAAGGATTAGTTTTAAAAGGTAATGAGCCTTCCAGCTTCTAATGAAGCAGGCTGCTTGTGAGCCTCACCTGGTCCACCTTCAAGTGAGAATGATGCTATATTTAATATATAAGCATTTCCTGGACTGCTGGGATGGACAGTACAGCATACCTGTGAACTGGCCTCGTTGATCAATTGTCCCGTGGATGCAGAAATCTGATTAGCAAAGTGGTAAAGTGTTTAGGGAGATGGGAAATGACAGGCAGGCAAGTCAGCAAATGGCAACCCAGGAAGGCCAAGTTTTGTTTTTCTACCCTCTCATAATACATAATGAAAATTTACTAGCCACTTAGGCAGGGAGAATTGTTGTTGTTGTTGTTTCCCATGAAATTGCATTTTATTCTGAAATTAAGTTACCGAGAGGAAGGCAACACAACGAAAAACATAAACAACAATGCTTTGAGATGACTCTGTGTGTTCAGACAGAACAAAAGATACAACTCCTGGCATGCCCCAAGCAAACATGCGAAAAACAGTGCCCTAAACCCTTTCATATATTAAAAGAGGGCCCTGAAATGAAATGCATACTGAGATTAAACCCAAGAGTATTGCATAATAGCAGCCAGAACCGTGTGTTCTTCCAAACGCAACGTCTAGTTCTCAAAAAGAGTTTGTTGACCATCTGGGTGCTGAGACAAGCGAGGAGATGGAGAACTTGCTTCTGTTTGAACATGAGTAAGGATGTAAGGATGTTCCTTACTCATGTACCTTGAAGAAACAAGGGGATTTTCTAATTATCACTCTTGGAATGTAATCACCTAATTGCCTGGGATCCTGCAAACTTAGGGTATTACATGTGTAAGGACAGGAGGAGGTACAAGTGAAGGTCATCTCCTTATTCCCCCCACTCCACAAAACACTTTGACAGCCAAATGTTTGCAAGGAAGGCCACTAATTCCTGTCTCAGCAGAAGCTCCTGGTCAGGGGGAAATATTGGCATCAGCAAAGACCATGTCAAGGCCAGCATGCACAGAAGGACCTTCAAATTCTCCTCTGTCCCACAGCCTCACATAAATTGTATTTGATGGCATCTGCAGCTCATGGGTCCCTTGGGATATTTGTTCCAGCCATGTGCATCATCGAATCACTCATAAGTGTGTCGTGCAATGGAGCTTCAACATGGGTCACAGCCAGTGGGGTTGTTACATGGATCTTGCCCATTCAGAAGGTTTCGTTCAAAAACAAGCCTGCGTGTAAAGGGAATTCTGTTTGAGGATTTCCTTCTGGGGTGGATCAAAAGCCTTTGGGACTTGCTGTGTTCTTCACTACATGCACAGGCACAGAAGGATCTTTGACCACTTTGGCATCAGCAAAAAAAATAAAATAAAAAAAAGAGGAAATGCAGCTGCAAAGAACAGGACCAACCCGGAATTGCAAAGAATTTGCATCTGTTTCTCATTTCACCAAAGGCATTTACTTTGATATCCATGGGTAGGTTCAGATGACACGATACCTGCCAACTCTCGAGGGCTGAGTATGGTTTGAGTGTGGGTTCTTGTTGAAACATGGATATTTTTTTTAATTTAAAACTTCTATAGACTGTCCCATTACCAAAATCTCAGGACGGTTTAACAATACAAAACGTAAGAAAAAAACCCTTAAAACACAGCGTCCTAAAATTTAGCTAAAAATAAAACCCCTATTCAAACAGTCAGGTCTTAAAACATTGGGAAAATAAAAGGGTTTTGGCCTGGTGTCAAAAAGAATAAAGTGACGGTGCCAGGCGAACCATTCCGGAGAACGAATTTATGTTGTCTGAACCCAGCTGAAATAATATTCCATGGCATATTAACCACAAACTGCCCATGGTTTTTGCTGGGTTGAGTACTGTGGATTGTTCACCCTTGTTTGTTGGAACATGGACTGAGGCAGGGTTGCTGCCCCAGGACCTGGGGAGTGAAAAGCAGGGAATTCAAAGGCTTCCAGCCCCCAAACAGATCACTCACACGTCCCTACAGACATTACAATAACCCATTCAACTAAGGGTTGAATATGCTTGAGCGTGCATTGCTGCTGAAACTTGGATTATTGCGTTGTCCGAACCCAGCTGTGCTAGCAAGCCATGGCTTGTTAATCACGGGCAGCCCATGAAGAGAACCTAAGTTTTGTTGCTGGGTTGCAAACTACGGTCTGTTCACTGCAGTTTGTTGCCCTGGCTGGTTTCAGGAAATGCAGTAACTTCCAGAACAACAACCCACACTCAACCCTTGGGTATGTTGCCTGAACCCAGCCTACATGTCAGGAGTGCAGAACCTCCGCCTGCAATCCAAATCTTGCCTGCCAGACTGGCCCACCCTTTCCCCTGATCAGTCAGCAGGTTCCTGGCATTTCCGCTGTTTTTCTCCCGTTCTTGAAAGCTGGAATGGCTATTTAAGGCTGCGTTCCTGGCAGCAAAGTCTTGATGCTAAATTCAATTGTCTTTGTACATTTTGGCTTCACCCTTTATGCATTGCTGTAAACTTTGGCTATGGAGCCAGTTATTGTTGTTGTTGTTGTTAGTCGCGAAGTCGTGTCCTACCTGTCGCGACCCCATGGACAACATTCCTCCAGGCCCTCCTGTCCTCCACCATCCCCCGGAGTCCACTCAAGCTCACACCAACCGCCTCTGTGACTCCATCCAGCCACCTCATCCCCTGCCGTCCCCTTCTTCTTTTGCCATCTATTGTTCCCAGCATTAGGCTCTTCTCCAGGGAGTCCTTCCTTCTCATGAGGTGGCCAAAGTATCTGAGCTTCATCTTCAGGATCTGGCCTTCTAAAGAGCAGTCAGGGTTGATCTTCTCCAGGACTGACCGATTTGATCGCCTTGCAGTCCAAGGCACTCGCAGGAGTCTCCTCCAGCACCACAACTCAAAGTCCTCAATCCTTCGGCGCTCAGCCTTCCTTATGGTCCAGCTTTCACAGCCATGCATTGCAACTGGGAAAACCAGAGCCTTGACTATACGCACTTTTGTCGGCAGGGTGATGTCTCTGCTTTTTAGTATGCTGTCTAGATTTGCCATAGCTTTCCTCCCCAGGAGCAAGCGTCTCTTAATTTCTTGGAGGCAGTACAGAAATGTAATCAATAAATGAGGAGGGGGGCCATGTCCACCTGCGTCACTTGTAAATCTCTCCTCAATGCTTTTACAACAAGGATTATGGTGGGGTGGGAACCAACCATGGCCCGTTGGTGAGTGTCCCCTTTCAGTGGAATCTTGCAGGTTGAGGGGAGAGCGGGTGGGGTGGGGTGCGGTGGGGTGAAAGCCACCTGAATCCATCACTCTCGCATGCAGGAACAAAGGTTGTGCAACCGGCAAGTGTCGGATGCAGCAGCCCAAAGGTTGACGCACATGGATGGCATGAAAGAAGGGCGCTACTTGGAGCTTTTGCTTAAACATTTACCTGTATAAGTGGCACAGGTCCACACACAACAATGAAGGCACAATTATGCCATCCCTTCAAGCCTGGGGGAGGGAGGGAGGGTATGACTCTGAAATAAAGGCGAAGCGGAAAGAAATGCAGGGAGAAAACAAGGTTCTTTTTTCATCCAAACGCAGCGGGGCTGAAAAAGCTATTCTGAGTTTTGTGAATCAGAAATGTAATTATCATTTTACCTCCTGGGTTTGCATTGGCTAATCTGAATGGGGGTGGGGTGGGGGGATTGGGCTGCTTTAAATAATCTCCAGTTTTAGTATTGAGGTCAAAAATAACAACTGAGTGTAGGAAATCATTTTCTTTGAAAAAAGCATTTGTGGGCCATGGTGCATTTTGTCAGTTGTGTTCAGCGCTGCTGATGCTGCTATTATATCATCATCATCATCATTATATTGCGTTGCATTTATAGCCTGCCTTTTTTACTCTTATGAGGAACTTACATCTTTCTGTTTTTATCCTTGTAACAACAACCCTGTAAGGTAGGCTTGGTTGAGAGTGACTGACTGGCATAAAGTCACCCAATGAGCTTCATAGTCAAATTGAGGACTAGAACCTGGATCTCCTAGGTCCCCATCAAAGCATGCCACACTGGCTACCTGGATCTCTTTTTGACTAACTTGGTTAATAGCATGGGTGATCCCAGCCAGTTAGGAAGCACATAATTCTTGGTATGTAGCCAGTCTCATATGGCCCTTCCTGCATCCTTTATCTCCTTTCCAAGGCTGATTTTTCAACCACAGAGAAGCAGGTGGCCGTCCCAGCTCTCCTCTGTTTCCTTGTAGCTTTGCATTTAATATGCAAATCCTGAGCAAGGAGTGCTCTTCCAAATGGTATAATTCCAAATTGATCTTACTGCACCTGAAAGGCATCATTGCAAGTCCTTTTACTGAATGTGCTCTGATTTTCTAAGAATGTTTAGAAGTAATGAGTTAATTAAAACTTAGCCCTAAATTATGGGACGGTGGATAATACTAGCTCTGAGATCATTTCTCCATGCACACAAACCATGAACACACGCTAATTTTAGAAAGAGGGGGCTTCCTCTTAGAAGCTCGACCAGGTATATGCATATCCATCAGCTGAACAGTCTGTTTGGTACAGAATGGAGAACCTGGAATGAGTATGTGTTTGCTCATTTTTAAGCTATTAGGGCAGTAAGTTATTTTATGAAAGTTGTGCTTTATTAGGGTTATATCTCTAATAAAAGGGAAATTAATTCTTGTTAATACAGACCCAAAACTGAATCCACCACACACCATCATGGGGTTTGTTTGAAGGGAATTAATCACCCGTGGGCAGGTATCTGGTAGCCAAAAGCTTCCAAACTCTGGAATTATTTTAAATAAATCTGTAAATAAATAAATAACAAAATTTATTTAATTAATTAATTATTTTGCACATTTCTATGCCGCCCCATCGCCGAAGCCTCGGGGCGGCTCACATACATAAATAATAATAATAATAATAATAATAATTCGAAATTAACAATAAATAATCTAATATTAATACATATAAAAATAATCTGAGTTGCCCTGGCCAAAAATGAAAACTAATAAAAATATTAACCATTACAATAGCGTTTGAATAAAAAGGTCTTCGCCTGGCACTGGAAAACAAATAACGAATTATAATGGGAAACTGGCCGCAAAGGCCAAGTTCATAGCGGCGGATCAAAGAGAGGGCTTGTGGCCCAGCGGCAGAACACAGGCTTGGGATGCAGAGGATCTGGGCTTCATTTCCTGGCTTCTCCAGGTAGAACAAGGAAAGAGCCCTACCTGAAACACCGGGGAGCCACTGCCAGCCAGTGTCAATGGTACCAAGGGAGAAGAAGCCCTGGGTTGACTCAGAATAAGGTAGCTTCCTACCATTGAGGAAACCCCATGCACAGGGAGCATGTTCCCAGTGGGTACCACCGCAGGTCACAGGACCTGCTGATGTTCCTTTTTGCCTCTGCCATTGCATTATGGGATGCTGGTGACCCCTGAGATAGAGGGTTCCACTATGGTCTGAACCAGGCTCCGGGGCCAGTCGGGTTTCGCAGGAGGCAGGAATGGAAATAGGCTGCTCCATGGAGAGCTCCAAGCGAGGCATCATGCCAGGCAATCGCTCCAACAGCTAGCAGACCCGGGCTGAGCCTTGAATAGGTTTCCTGACTGCTTTTGGCTCCTCCCACATACTGGATGAAGCCATTTTCCTTACAGGGCTTTGGAAGCCTTTGGCTGCAGCAGCGTGGAGACCACAGAGGCTTGCTGGTGGCTTGAGAACCTGAATCCTCAAATTCTGGGGACGGAAAGGGCTCCTCCCATAGAAGCTGAGGGCCTGGCTGCAGAGACTCTTCTGGGATGGAGGCTGTTGACGTGAGGGAGGCAGCCAGGGGGGCCTCCGGGGCCACATTGTCTCCTGGGTCAGAGATCTCTCTGTCAGACCTCATCTCCCGACATTTGGACCAGCACTGGCCATCGCCCCAGGTGCTGTGATGCTACTCGAAATTCTGCAAAGAGCATCTCAGGGCCGGCTCATCGGCCTCATCAAAGTCAGTGGGTTGGTTTGTTCCATTCATCTCTAGGAGGCAATAACGAAGGCACACGCCTGACGCAGCTGGCAGACTAATCAACTCATAATGTCAGCAAAGTACCTGTGGGCCTTAGGTGCCGGCACACGAAGGTGCAGTGAAGCAGCCTTCTGCATTTGGCTCCAAAGCCTGAGGACAGAATTGAGAGGTGACATTGCTTGTGCCTCTTGGCAAAGAAGAAAGCCCTCCGAAGACATTCAAAAGTTTCCGAGCGCAACATCAACAAGGGTTCTATTTCACAAAATGTCGTGGGAGAGAGAGATTGGAAAAGATCCCTTTTCACACACTTCCGTGAGGCCAGAGCAAGGTAGCCATGTGAGGGAAATCTGGTTTGGGGGTTAGAGTCCATCAGAGCTCCCTGGCTCTGCTCCCCGCACTCCAGCCCCCGTTTGTCCTGCCCTGAATCCACCTCACCCCGAATGCTGGCTTGGCTGCCCAGCAGGGGGGCGGCCCATGCAAGGCCCCCCGGCCAGCTCCTGCCCACACCCTCACTCTGCAAGTGGTGCTTGGCTTTCATGCACACGACTCTCAGGCGTGGCATATTTTGTGCAAAGAATCACATGCATTGCGTGCTTTGCGCCAAGAAGCTGCTAGTGTTTCCAAACCTTTGTGAACTTGATCTCAGCTCAGCTCATTCCCTGGCCAGGGTTGAGCATGGGGAAGAAGCCCAGTGGGTGCCAAAAAGCCAGATCCTGGCCTGATCTTCACATCCTAGACCATAATGAGTCAGAAGGGGCCTCCTGGGCCATCTAGTCTGACCCCCAGCTCCAGCTGGCTCCAGTCATGACATGCCTACCATGTACATTCATTCATTCATTCATTCATATTGTGATTTATATCCTGCCTTTTTCCTACAAAGGGTTCAAGGCAGCTTACATGATCTCTCCTCCTCTGCAACAACAGCCCTGTGAGGTAGGTTGGGCTGAGAGTCTGTGACTGGCCCAGAGTCACCCAGTCGGCTCCATGGCCGAGCGGGGACTCGAACCCAGATCCTCTGAGTCCCAGTCCCATGCTCTTAACCACTACACCACACATGTCCAGCCTATCCTTAAACATCCTAAATTTATGTATGTATGCATCCATTAAATGTATGTATCCATTCAAGAATGGCATCTCTATATCATTCAAAGGTTCAAATGTTGAAAACATCCGTAGGTCCTCAATCCATTGCTTTATAGTAATCATGCATTTACCTTACCTCGTCTTTTAGCTGTGCTGTAAAACCATTTCAGTTGACTGAGCATTACTTTTCAGAAAGCAGATAGTTGATTTAATAGAATATATGCATCAGTAAATCTTAGAGTGCTCCAATATAAAGTTTATTCATATTTTAACCTCCTCCCCAACTATCAGGCATTGCCACCGCAATGTGGGGTTAAAGGAAGCATTTGCAGGATCAACATTAAGAAAACTAAGATCATGGCATCCGGTCCTCTCACTTCCTGTCAAATAGATGGGGAAGAAATGGAGGTAGTGACAGATTTTATTTTCCTGGGCTCCAAGATCACCGCAGACAGGGACTGCAGCCAAGAAATTAAGAGACGCTTGCTCCTGGGGAGGAAAGCTATGGCAAGTCTAGACAGCATACTAAAAAGCAGAGACATCACCCTGCCAACAAAAGTGCGTATAGTCAAGGCGATGGGTTTCCCAGTTGCAACGTATGGCTGTGAAAGCTGGACCATAAGGAAGGCTGAGCGCCAAAGGATTGAGGCCATTGAGTTGTGGTGCTGGAGGAGACTCCTGCGAGTGCCTTGGACCGCAAGGTGATCAAACCGGTCAGTCCTAGAGGAGATCAACCCTGACTGCTCTTGAGAAGGCCAGATCCTGAAGATGAAAGTCAAATACTTTGGCCACCTAATGAGAAGGAAGGACTCCCTGGAGAAGAGCCTGATGCTGGGAACAATTGAGGGCAAAAGAAGGAGGGGGCGGCAGAGGATGAGGGGGATGGATGGAGTCACTGAGGCGGTTGGTGCGAGCTTAAGTGGACTCCGGGAGATGGTGGAGGACAGGAAGGCCTGGAGGAGTGTTGTCCATGGGGCCGCGATGGGTCGGACAAGACTTCGCTACTAACAACAACACCCCCAGCAATTAGCCAACTAGAGCAATTCCCTATCAAGGAGAAGTTGTAACATCCAATAAATTGAAAAGCAGGGTTGGATAAGACTTAAATTATAAGACATAAATGATTGTTGAATAAGACATAATCTAAGAAGTGGTGGGTTAAGGTCAGTGCCTTGACATGAGAGCTCTCCATAGACTGCCTGGATTTTGGAGACTGAAGAAAGGTGTGGGATAAAAGTGATATTCAGATTTTAAAATGCTGGAATCCTTTGTACTTCCAACTGAAAAGATTAAAAGCAAAGCATTTTCTTCAGAATTTTTACAAGTGCAGGTAGGGGACAGGCAGGTAATGTCCTTGCTCTAAAAATCACTGTAAGAGTCTTCTGATGTCTCCTGAAAAAGAAAGTTAGCCTGAAAAACATTGTTCAGATTGCCTCACTTCGCAAGAAGTACGAAATAATGTGGTTATTGTTGCGCGGAGGGTGGAGGGGTTAAATTCTGCCTTTATTGCCTTGCAATGTTTGAACTTGTCCCAGAGCATCAGGAATAGGGGTTCTCATTGAAAACCTAAACAAATAAATACTGCCCCAAGAGAATTGCAAACTACGTTCCAGCTGAATTACCTTCATTTATGGTGACATCAAGAAAACAGTGGAAGGAGAACGTCCTCCTCACATCCAACCAGCGACATGCGGAGAGAGAGAGAGAGAGAAACACCCTGTCGATGGTTTTCAGGAGACGTTTGCTTCGCTGCCTGCCGGTTTGGAGACTCAGAATTTGCACTAATGTGTCCAAGCATATTTCCACTCCCCGAAATGCACAAGTTGGCCAAAAATATGCAAATACATCTTTTCACACTTTACACTATGGAAAGATTTTTACATTTTAAAACAATGCCCTCTTTTCAATGGAACTTTAGCCCTATATTAGGGTTAGGGGTGTGCACCAGGGTAGGGTTAGAGTTAGAAAAACGAGGTGTCCTGGCAAGGTTTTGATGGTTGGAATGCACTGAGAAGCAGCAGAAATGATGAGCTGGGCAGAAAAAGCTACTCAAGGAAGGCTTTTTCAAAATTGCCCTCTTTTCAATGGAACTTGAGCCCTATATTAGGGTTAGGGGTGTGTTCAACATGGAGTCCTGCACTGAGCAGGGGGCTGGACCTGCTGGCCTTCTTGGCCCCTTCCAGGTATTCCTATCCCACCTTTCTCCCCTTGTGGAACTCAAGGTGGCTCCATACGGTTCCCAGGCGGTCTCCCCTCCAAGCTCCGGCCAGCCCCAGACATGCTTAGCTTCACCCTGGTGGCTGCCTTATGCCCCTTCAGACCATACTGGTTGCTGGGGGATGTGAGTGGGAGGGGGCTGTTGAGGCATGCCTGGTTTGAGGGCTTCCCCCAGGCATCCAGGTGGCTACTGTGAGGACAGAACGCTGGACTGGATGACCCTTGGTCCGAGCCAGCAGGCCTCTTCCTATATTCAGATGTGCTTCTTTTCCCTGTGACCACCACCTGCCCACAAGCCATGTACAAGTGGGCATCGTACAACCGATGGCCTTCCAAATATTCCGTGCCAGCCAGTTTTTCCATGAGCCGACAATTGCAATGGGCAAGCCCTCTTCCTGCAGCTTTCCCTACTGCCCACTCTATCCCAATCCCCAATATTTAGCTGCAAAATAATAATAGGCATAATATGAATAATTGGGATGTTTTGGGAAGGAGTCCTGTAATGAGTCCTCAAGAGCAGGGGTTGGCTGTTCTCCTTTGAATGCGCCTGTAGCATCCAGTCGTAAAGCCACTTGCAGGATTATAGGTTATTCCTCCAAAGTGTTTCTCCCCCAGTTCCATTCCATTTGCCATTATGAGTATATTAACCACGGAAGTCTTGCACTAGCAACTCGCCATCTAGTGACACAATGTGGAACTGCAACCAAAGCGCGGTTCATTAGCTTTCCGTCCTTCACTTTTTCTAATACAATTTTAACTTGTCCCATTGATTTCAGTGCGTCTGCAATGCCTAAGATTAAATCCTGATCCAACCAAATATCCCTAAGCCACTCCAGATCTTCCTGGCTTTCCGCGAACCAAGCTGTATCATCTGCACATCAGACGTTGGTGATATTCCAGCCGCCGATTTTGACCCCAATGGTAGTTTCTTCCAAATGTTCATTCCTCAGAATGATTTCTGTGTGTCTGCTGAATGGTGCAGGAGACAGGATGCAACCTTGCCGAGGGCCTTTTCCAACTCTGAACCATCTTGTGTCTCCATATTCCATTCCTACAGTGGCTTCCTGATCAAAGCATGAAATTAGTCGTCTCAACAAGGGTATTTGTATTTACTGGATGGCTGTATAAATAGGATTGCTTCCTCGTGGCTACAGATCTAATCACCAGGAAAGCAAGACTGATGTATCTTGAGGCAGAGGGCAAACTTCAGGTCTCAAAAGAACCTGGCCCCATCCTGTTTCTTCCTTCCCTCTGCCGAACGTTTGGTGATTTCTTTCTTTTACCGTTTCCTTCCTGCAAAGATACATTTTTCCTAAAAGATTGAAAATTCTGGGCAGTGCTGGACGTTTTCCCATCAAACAAACTTAAGTTTGTGCCCTTAGTTGTTTGGAAAGCATACCTCGAAAGCTCAAAAGAGCGTAAAGAGCGGGATCATCTCCTTGGAAAGACCACTGGAATGAGCAGAGCCGGCTGGAGTCGGGGGTCAGACTAGATGGCCCAGGAGGACCCTTCTGACTCGCTCTGTTTCTATGTTTCTTATCCACAGGCATAGCCCAGCCCAGCCAGCCTTCTCCATTTGCAGATTGGAGGTTAATTAGGTATCAGGGAGCCAGGAGATTTAGTTTCTCATGATGAGAGGTGAATTTTGGATGGTAATTGGGATTCTTGGCATTCAGAGCCGTAATTGTGCTGGTGCAGACTCTGCTTCTCTCAGTCCTTTCTGTCGGCACAGAGCTCATCACAGTGAAAGAAAACCTGTCTTATTTTTTATTTTTAAATTTAAAATTATCCAGACCTTTGGGTCGCCCCCAGACCTGCGTGCTGGGGGTTGCGATGCAAGGGGGGGTTGAGGAAGGGTTGTATTAGGCTGCTTGTGAGAAGGGCCCTCTTTCGTTTTTATTTTGAGAAACAGTTTCCGTACTTCTGCAGATGGTCAGGAGTTTCCAGGCCTGCTGATAACTTTCTCTGCCTCACTCCTGTGTGTGTGTGGGGTGTGTGTGTGTGTGTGTTGTCTCCATGAGCAATTTTACTCACAGCATAAGCTTCATAAACAGATGAGACGAGACTTTAAGAGCCAAGGGTTCATGTAGTCTGGCATTCTGCTCGCACGGGGCTCAGCAGCTACCCATGGGCCCCCCAAGTTGGACAGGAATGCAACAGCACCCTCTAACCCATGTTCCCCAGTACATTGTGCACTTGGGCATATGGCCACTGAGCCAGGAGGCGGCCCAAAGCCACCTTCCTCCAGGAATTTACCCCGTCACCTTTGACTGGGTGGCCATCACGATCTCTAGTGACAAATTCCAAAGTTGAACGATGAATTCCAAAGTTTAGCCATCCGCTGTGCAAAGAAATCCTTCCTTCCTTCCTTCCTTCCTTCCTTCCTTCCTTCCTTCCTTCC